>CM046431.1:1896056-2496056 GCA_025506505.1 Flaveria sonorensis
ATGATCCAGTAATATCTAGAAGTTGGATTTGAATTTGTTTCTTTAATTATCTTCTTAATTTATTTATCTACTATATCCTTGTAAGTAGTTAGTATAAACTAGTATCAAGGTTCCCGCGTTGCGGGGATGCGTAAAACCGTACCAAGTAACACTAATATCATACCACCATTAGCAACCACCAACACAGGAAGAGCTCGCATTAAAAAAGAAATAAAATCAAACGAAAAGTAGACGTAAAAACGTTGAACCACACACACAAACGTAAAACATTAAAAACAATAACTAAGTCGATCTAGGACCCCGCACGTTGCGACGGAGCTGTTAAATGAAAAAAATAAACATAACAACGTTGAACTACACACACGTTACGACGTATCACTCTCAAAATTTAGACTGTAATGTAAAACTAAAAAACTATAAAAGATGAAAAGTATAGAGGAACAAAATTAAAAGTGAAAAAGTTACAGGGGTTAAATAGTAAAAGATGTAAAAGTATTGGATTTAAAATAAAAAAATAATAGAAAGAAAAAAAGGCACGTACAACCTTCAATGCTTAATGTACAACAATTAATGCAATATTAGGTTGGTATTTAGTAATATTTAAATATCAGGTGAACGTTGATGATCAGTTTTTGATTGGTTTGAATTATAAGGAACTTTGTTTCTTGAAGCCTTGGTTCGATTAAAAATGGGAGAGACTAGAGAGAGGATAATGAGGTGTACGGTTAGACTTATTATTTTTTATTTTGTTTGGATAAATTTCATGAAGAGTCCATGTGACAAATAATAGGACCAATTACCCATATTTATCAAGGATAAAAAAAAGTTAGTTAAAAATTAGAGAAGTTTGGTGTGTGTTTGGTGCCACTTACCCTAACAATTTTTGAGAAAGTAAGCTATTTATCACGTTACTTAACAATAACAAGACGTCATGTTTTTACTAAGGGTTGGTGAGTCGTGTTGAATCGAGTATTCTTTGATTTTGATCTTTAATTTTTGTTAAAAATATATTTAATCCAGTTTACATAACTTAAAAGTATTTTATTGGACTACCGTAACTAAAAACAACTACTCACATAAAATTCAAATTTGTCAGGATCGTAATCAAAATAATATATATTCTGAACAAGTCCTAAACTTTTACGCCCCTAAAATAGTTGAGCCGCTCTTCGTTGCAGTACTAGAATGGATAATTCATCACAGATGCTCTTACCATTCTACGCATGATCAACGTACTAACGAGTCTGGAATAATAAGAATAAATATTTGAAGTCAAAACTAAACACTTTCCACCCTAAGAATTATCATACATTTGGTAGGATACATATTAAGCTAGCTAGTTGAATAATCACATTCTTGAGACAAAATACGTACACGATTGATCAATCTTTTGACCCTAATGTTGCATGTGATCGACAATGTTTTGCTCTTAACAGGAAACACCCCAACCTTAAAGCTTAATGGAACGTTAAACCCTAATAACAACTTAATAGACGTGTTAGATGTACCATTCATGCTCTTCTGTATCACCTTGGGTAACGTTTTCCTGGAACCACCTACGAGTTTTAATCTCATGGACTCTAAACTATCAACATCTTGTTTCGACGTTGGAAACTGACCTTTAGCAACAGACCTATCTCTAAACGATAATAAAGCTTTACCCCCTTTTTCAAATGATATTACCGTGTGATCGTTGGTGTTTTTGGATCTTAACGTGAAGTCGAACTCGTGTTGCTTGTGTTTGTCCTTGCCTTTCGTGGCGACATGGATGCGTTGAACTCGGAAGGTGGGGTCATCTTTATCAACAACGGTTAAACATATGCCCGTTATGAAAGTAACAATGAGGGACAAGACAAGAGCCGAAAGCAACATGCATTTTATTGAAAAGGTTGACTTTGTCTCGGGAACTGCAACGCGTCGCTGTTCAGCGAATATCGCGTTCTCTGGAGGTGGAACGCGATATATCTGGTCCTTTGGGACCTGGATCACATAGGTTTCATCATATGTGTCTAGGAGATCTTCGTACTCCTCTTCATCGTCAGAGTTAGGTTTGACATGGTGGTTGGAACGAACATCACCGGTGGAAGAATACTCCCGCCCCTCCATGTTAGACCGAGGAGCGGAATACGAAGGTTGCAAGATGGCGGGCCGGTTGAGATAGCGGCCGGTGGTGGACGGAAACAATATTGTCCGTCGAAGGAGAAAGATGCAAGTTTTACGTTTAGAATTTAAGAGGGTGAGCACAAAGTGAGGGATTTTGTTTTGGTGAAAATCGTTTAAGGTTAGAAATGGTTTACTTCGTCAAACAATGCTAAACCCAACAAATATTCAAGAAGGTTAACGATAGAAAAAACATACGTAACAAACATCGTATTTATAACATATTATTAGAGTTCAAAAACATTATCCTTTTTATCATTTTCTTTTAGTTTATAATAGTCTCAAAAATAGAAAACTACTTCTACTTTTGAGCTCGATTTTGCTATATTTGCTAACGAAAATTTTTATATACATATTAGTAGAGTTATGACCGGGTGATTGTATTTGAATGTTATTAAGCTATATGCTACCACTAATGTTATTGTTTAGAATGTAACATTTGTGTCACTTCACATAGTAAACTTTTTTTAATGTATATATTTTGATCATCTAACTTTTGATTTTTTATGTACAGTCTTTTATCATTACTTTATATATAGTTATATATATATATATACATATATAGTTATATATATATACACACACACCCCTTATTAGAGAGAAAGAAAGAAATAAAAACTTAAAATGAGTGAGCCTTATGAGCCTAAGCCTAAAAAATCTGATTAGCTTATTGAGATCAAGCTTTACATATTGAGCTAAAGCATGCGGTCAAGCTTGCTCTTGAGCCTAAACAAGTTTCAACGAGTCAAGCAGCTTGCGAGCTACTTGAGATCCGATCCATACAAAACTCAAAATGAGACGAGCCTTATCGAGCACGAGCCTAAAGAAAGCTCAATAGATTGACAAGCCCGAGCTTCAAATATCGAGATTGAGCCTACTCATGAGCATAAATGAGTGTTTTTATATATTTTTTCCTCGATATATTAAATATTTTTTATATAAATAGTTATGGTTATATATAAAATTCTGACAAAAATAATTAAATATATGTATACTGCTATATATATATATAACTATTAATATATTCAAAATTTATTATGAAGCCCAAAAAGTAATTCTAAAATCGTTGATATGGCATGGCAGACGCTTTTACATAATGTATTAGGTTTTCAGCCACATCAATTAACCTATACTTTAAATATGTGTTTATTTTAGGTTTTAGATTGTTTGTTTTAGGTTCTTGACGAATGTATAATTTGAAACATATATGTATATCAAATTTTATATAATAGAAACATTGATCATCACTACCATAAACCTTAAAAACGTAATGACAAATTGATAGCAACACTTTCTAATAAATTACATTCCTCATGTTGAATTATTTATGATAACTGATACCGCGCAAAGCACGTCTAGGATGCAACACTAACTTGGTTTTTTTTAGGGCCGATTCACATCCAATCATCATATCATCATACTAATATAAATAATTGATGTGATGCCATATATCATCATTCGTTTTTTCCTCGTATAAATTTTCCCGTCTAAACTTTCTCTAACAAACTTTCCATCAAATTTTTCTTATTTTGAATATTTTATTTTCTTAACTATCCTAATCATCATCAAAATTCCAGAAATTTTAAATCCTTGATATCAATCATCTCAAATCTTATTAAACTCCCTAAATCCTATGATAAGCATCTCACAAATCCTTATGTTTACGTTATAGATTTGAATGATAAACAATAAAATTTTAATATTTTTGTTACATCTTGTAAGTTGTAATTATATATATATATTTTTATTTTTAACCCGTGTAACACACGAGTTAGTAACCTAGTACGGGATATAAATGTATAGACCATTACTTAAAGTCGGTTTTGTTATGTACATGTGATGTGAAGCTCGAATTTCAATCTTGTTTTTTATCTGGAAATTTACATGTTTGGATGTTTTAACCTCAATGAATATATGTATACTATGCATTGTTTGAGATATCATCCCATAGTGTTTGAGAAGAAATAAAGAAGTGGAGAAATAGCTAAACTGTAATTCTCACAATAATACCAGACTAAAACCAACGACCTCACCTGCATATCTGTCCTTGGGCATGTACCTTAGTTGGTTAAAGGAGGATTGCTTTTGTTGTCTTAGCAATTTGGTGTTCGATCCTTATTATTAACACCCTTCATCGCATTGTCGTTAGTGAGTTCGCTTTATCTTTAATGTGTTATGCTTGGAGCGTTCTAGCGCGTGCTGGTTTGTGTGTCTTCTATCACATAACCTCTCATGTCTCTCGCAATCTCTCCTTCCTCTTTCACTACTCTTAGTGAATTAGAGTAAAGCTAGTGAATCAAAACAAGTAAACTCACATTCCAAGAATCATGAATGGAGAAAACGATGATGATAATCTCTATTAATAATATGATACATGATCTTTTGAATCAACAAGAAGAACCAACCACAAGCCATAAGAGTCTTCTAATCACATTCAAACTTGGGTTTCTCCTATCAAACTTTCAACATCATCTTAAGCTTGGACTTCAAATCAATGTAACAAGCCTCATTGCTTCTCTCCAAATCATATTTGGATCACACCACCACTGAGAGCCAACACTCATTCTCTTCCAAACATTGTGCTCATATCCTTCTTAGCGTACCTAAATCAACTTTCGTTCAATCATCGAGTTTCTGAACAAAAGAAGGAATCCCCATGAAGTCAAGAACTTTACTGGTCACCAAATACCGGTGAGGTTGCGAACAGAGATGGTGACCTAGGTTAAGAATCGAAAGTTAACAAATATAACAAATTTTTATTATTTCTTGTCACAAGGGAAAAATGATAATTTTACACCAACTTAATATTAATTTTTAACAAAAGTAAGTAGTAGCACTTAAACTTGTTACAAATGAAACCACATATCCAAACATGACCTTGAGGCTGCAATTTACTTTCCTATTAATTGACGGGTGAATGAACAGTTAATTTCTCTTTATGACTTTTCATGCCTATGGTACAATCGTTTTTTGGGAACAACACAATGTCAATGATGACGAGCGATAGCTCATATGAGACTAACATGTCTTAAAACCGCAACTGTGTTGTTGACTTAATTGTTAAGTTGGATATGTTGTTTTAATGTTTAAGTTTGGTGAACCCCTACGACTGTGATGACATAACCAAAATGATGTCGGTTGCTAAGGCGCGGCTACCCGTTTAGAGTAAGCAGCATCAACCGAACATTTGTTCTGAGCCCAACCAAAACATTCTAGAGTTCTATTTTATTCGTCTACCACACGTGCAATGCGCGTCGATGGTTCCAACTAGTTAGAATAAAAAATATGTAAATAAACTTAAAATAAATTATCTAACATTAGCACGATTAACTAAAGAATTAACCGTTAAAATCAAGCCCTTATGGTAGAGGTGGGCATAAAAACCGGGTTCGGACCCGACCTGGTGGACCCGACCCGGAACCGGGTACGGGTACGACCCGGTATATGCATACCCGGGTTGGACCCGAAAAAAAACCGTAGGGTTAGAACCGGGTATGATTTTCTAGAATTTCTTAGAACCCGAACCCGACCCGACCCGGAACCGGTTGAACCCGGGTTGTACCCGGTTTCGACCGTTTTTTTTTTTTTTTTAAAAAAGTGGCCGTTTTTTAACGGCTATATAGCCGTTGGGATCGATTTGTGACCGTTTTTTTGTCACTTTTAGGCTTATAAGTTAGTATAAATAGGTGTGGGTTGATATGGTTTAGTACCCAAGTCTCAAACGCTAAAACATACGCAAAAAACGCAAAAAATACTCTCCTTTACTCTCGCTTTACACGTTCACTCTCTCGTTTTACACTTTCACTCTCTTCAATCTTGATATGGCTCACTCACAATCTTCCGTTGGTCAAGGTTCGTCCAACGCTCCAACCGTCGTTCGTGTTCTTGCACACAATCGTAACATGGATGTTTGGTGCAATTGGGATATGGTTGAGTTAAGTGACGGGTCTGTAAAGGCTCGTTGCAAGTTTTGTGGAGCTTTGCTTGCTAAAGATTCTAACACGACTTTAAACAAACACATTAGCAAGAAGTTTTGTAAGTCGTTAAAAAGTAATCCGGATTCGCAACAAACACAATTGGGTGGAGACGGTGGAATCTTTAATTACGATGTTAATACGGTTCGAGATCGAATGGCGAAGTTCGTGATTCAAGAAGCTTTGCCTTTTAGTCACTTCGACAATCCTCGGTTGACCAACTTAATTCGAGAGACGCTTCAACCTCGTTACACTCACGTAAGTCGTACTACACTTAGACGTTATTGTTTAAAATTATGGAAACAAGCAAAAAATGATTTAATTGTATTATTTGAAAATTTAAATACCGGTGTAAACTTAACTAGTGACGTTTGGTCGGCTCCACACGGTTTACCCGAATCGTACCTTTGCGTCACCGCTCATTGGGTGGATCCCAATTCATGGCAATTGATGAAACGTACGATTGCATTTGATCTTTTTCCGCATCCACACACCGGAGAATTTTTGTTTTACTTTTTAGATAATGTAATAAGTACTTTTAAATTAGAAAATAAACTTTTTTCAATTGCATTTGATAACGCCTCTAACAACACAACCGCGGTTGAAAAATTAAAATTAAAATATCTTCCGATTGCAAACGGTGATTTTTTCCATACTCGTTGTGTTGCACATATTATTAATTTAGTAGTGCAAGACGGACTATCCGGGCAATATGTTAATAACTTTATTACATCTTTTCGATTTATGTTACATGACGTTTTTAAAAAAAGTAGAAGAAGATATCAAGATTATAAACAACTTTGTAAGGATACGCACTCTAGATTTTTAGGTCCTAATTGGGATGTACCTACTCGGTGGAATTCGACTTGTCACATGTTTGAATGTGCTTTAAAACAAAAGGGCACTTTGAAAGCTTTTCATAATAGTCTTTCGGATAATGGTGAAGCCGACCCATTTCCGGATGCGGGTTGGGAGAATCTTCAACGTCTATCCGAGTTTCTTGAGGTTTTTAAAAACTCAACAACAAAATTATCGGGACTTTATTATTCCACTAGTTATTCGGTGCTTCAAGAACTATATTTTATGTCTTTGAATTTTAAAAATTTTCAAAATAAAAATAATATGTTTAATCAAATGATAGAACCAATGAAAGAAAAGTTTAAAAAATATTTTAAGGACTTACCACCCGTTTTTACGTGTGCCGCCGCTTTAAATCCGTTTCTAAATGTTGCGGGGGTTGAATGTTTGATAGATGAGATAAATGACAATTTGGATATGCATGACGAAAACTCTGATTTTTCAAACGAGGCAAAAGAAAATTTTAATCATAGTTTGAAAACAATTTATAATTTTTATTTAAATAGATATGGGCCTAACGTAAACATAACCATGCCAAGTGGATCAACCTCAAGTGCTAGTACCTCGTTTAAAGACCCTGTTTTGACTACGTTGAATGTTGTTCGGGATGTGACGGCTAAACGTCAAAGAGGTAACACCCCAACAAGTGAGCTCGGTAGATATAGTGGAACGGATTTTATTTCCACTATGACTACCGAAGATTATCGTGCATTCGATATTTTGGCTTGGTGGAAAGGAAAAGAATCTCAATTTCCGATTCTTTCTGCTATGGCCCGTGATTTACTAAGCGTTCAAGCTTCTATGGTAGCTTCGGAATCTGCTTTTTCTCTTAGTGGCAGGGTAATATCATTACGAAGAACAAGACTAACTCCGGAAGCAGTGGAGATGTGCATTTGTTTAAAGGATCACTTAGACGCAACGGATCGTATACAAGACCAAACAAGCCTCGAAGACGAGATTACACTCGAAGCTAAAGTACATGATGAAGAGATAGAAGACGGAGTATCTTCTGGCATATCCGATGAAGAATTAGCATTTGATCAAGCATCTCGTAGTAGATAAAATTAGACGATATTGTTATTTTTAAGTTGTTTTAATATTATATGTCTTTCATGTTCTTTTTAAATTTCTTTGTCATTCAAATGTTTTATATAAAAAGTATTTAATATTTGTATATTATAAGTGTAACATTTTCTGCTCAAGATTTGTATATATTTATATATTAAGTTGTTTAAATTTTTGTCATTCAAGTGAACCCGGTTAGGAAAAGAAAAATAAAAAGAAAAAAAAGGAAAGAAAATATAAGAAAAAAAAACATACGACCCGGTGTTCGACACACACACAAGAAAAGAAAAAAAGAAAAAAAAAAAAAAAAGGCAAAAACCCGGTTGAACCCGGGTTTCATACCCGAACCGAACCCGACCCGACCCTACCCGGGTATACCGGGTAGGGTTTGTATCTCGCTGAACCCGACCCGGGTTCGTACCCGGGTTCACCAATACCCGGGTACAAAAAACCCGATTGGGCCCAAACCCGGTTTTGTACCCGGGCCCGGGTCCGGCCCAAACCCGATTTGTGCAACTCTACCTTATGGTATGCCTTTTACTCTTTGAGTCTTATATCATTTGTGTTTTGGGCTGGGCTACTTATAATAAGCAGGCCTGTTATAGTAAAATGAGTTGGGTTATCTGCTCACCATTTGTATCCTTTAAAAGGCCCAAATTTATATAATTATTTATTGTTATTCAACACCACCAAATCTTATTTGTAATTATTATTGCTGGCTCATAAGACAACTTTGTACCAAAATTCTACCAAGCAAAACATAAAAAAAACAAAAGAACCATTAGAGTTTAGCTTTAAATTGTTATTAACATAATACAAATCGGGAACCGTTGTTTGCAGGATCATAGTTGAAGGGGTGTGATTATATAGGATCTCATAAGTTTTCTATCCTGAACTTTACCCGTGTATAAATATATGTTGATGTATATGTCGTTAAATGTATAAAGTAAAAGATACATGCATTTTAATACCACAAGTGATATACGATTAATCACTGTGGAATTTATAAGGCAGTCACTTAGGACAAACTATGTCATATGCATTATTGGTCTAAGTACTTGTTTCATTTAATACATGGTTAGAGTAATTTCAAGAGTATGATATGTCATACGTTTTCTAATATACTTATGACAAGATGCGTGCGGTCATATATACGAGTCTAAACTTCTTGTCACGTAAGTGATGAGACTGCACTATGATGGTGGAAATGCCGGAGCCGATATACAGAGAATGACTTAATTTTAGAGGTGTTTACGGTCCGATTTTGATGGTTTTAAAGTCATACTATGAGCCAAATAGTTACTAACGGTTTTTGAAATATCAAAAACTATAACTAAAACTGTTGAAAACTAATACCGAACCAAACCGAACTGTTACTAGTAGTTTGGTTTTGCGGTTTGGAATTGTTGAGTTTTAAAAAAGTTTACATATATAATAGAGTGATGCACGAAAATAACCGAAATAAATTGTAAAAACTAAGGCCGGTATCCAATAATGCAATTGTCAAACATTTGCAGCATATAATTTATCCAAAATTTTATTGTGTTTAAGTTGCCCAGAAAGGTATAACATCCATCGTCCCCTAAAACCTAAATCAGATTTAAGGCTGATAATTTTTTACACTCTTGTGACACGATTAAATATGTTTATAAAAACTACACTATATAACTTTTTATCTTCTTTGAAGGAATTAAAATTAGAAGGTTAGATAGTAATTAAAAAAATCTGTTTTATGTTTGATACTTGTGTTAATCACATAATCTCTCACATACTAAAAACCATAAAATCTGGCCTAGTTAGATTTAGTATTCTTCATGGCCGGAATGATTAGTTTGATCAAGAGAACATAACACGTTAGTAGCCCACTTTCGTTCAGGTAGTCCAATAAATAACTTAGCTTAGTTTATCAATTTAGTTCGATTGTTCAACTAAGCTAAAAGGCCCTACATGAATAATTATTTCTACTTGATAAGAATTTTATAAAAAATTAAAATATAATTAAACTTCATGATCCGGTCCGATTTTAAACGTCATAATTCATAAACCATACCGTATGTTACGGTTTCAAAATTTTGAAAACGACTGACCGAAAGTTAATTAAAAAACAGACCATAAAACCAAAGTAATGATCGATTTGGATGGTTTCAAGATTTGAAATTGAAGCGTGAACGCCCCTACGCCTAATGAATTAACAACAAGAGTCTTTTAACATGATATTTAAAAGAACATTAACTATAAAGATTTATATAAAAACTTTGAAACAAATAATGCTAAATATACAACATTTTTTAAATAATTAGTCTCATTAATTTTAGAAGGATACAGATTTTTTTATGCAATATTTATTTTAAAAACCCAATAACAAAAAACGATTAGAAACGACATTGTTTTAATATTTTTTTTCTTCATTTTGTTTTCAGGAGGACTTAAATATAGGGGTATTCAAAAAAATTAAAAAAGAAAACAGAAAAACCGAACCGAATTGAGAATACAGTTTTTGGTTGGGTTAACGGTTACATAAAAATCTTGCTTATTCAGTTCAGTTATCTGTATAAACTAAATAATAGCTGGTTTATTTGGATAATTGAACCAAATAAATCGAATAATCAGTTGAATTCGATTTGATTAGATCTATTTCCAATCGGTTTGGTTCGGTTAATAGTTAGTGCCAAAATATTTTCACAACCAAATAAACCATTAACCAAACCGTTGAAAACCCCTACGTAAATCTCACCTATTTATATCATGTTTTTCTTGTTATATAACTTTTTCTTCTACTAGGTTATTAAAATTGGATCAGGCCATGTAACCTAGTGATAAATTCATATTAAAATTGGACTTAAATATAACTTTTTCATAACCCAAGTTTAGACTAAACTACAATGAAATAATAAATGTGTTCAATTTTAGAAATGAAAGAATGATATCAAATATTTCATCCATTTATGTCTCCTTTCAGAACTAAACTACAATAATATAATTCAATATGTTCAACTTATTAGATAGAGATGTCACACCTTAATGTCATAATGTCCTATTGAAGACTTTCACCATTTATGTAAATAACTTGCATGTGCACGCTTCTAACATTCGAATTCATAACTTTTGGTCAGTAAATTAAGTTAATTATGCGTTGTTGACACATGATTACACTATACACCACTTGACATATTTATATTTTTAGTAGTAGACAGAATATTATTAATCTAGCGAGAAGCTAGGATAAGTATCACACCATGTATATGTTTTGATGAGTTGTTTTGCACAAAATCACGTGTTTTGAATTCTCCCATGTCACAGGAACCACTTCTCGAGAATTTCTATGCCCACTTGTTTGGACAAAATCTCATTGATCAATAATACTTGTGTCTCCAAGTACCCCTTCTATCTCAAATTGCTTGTACATTTAACTATTTGTGTCGCGTCTTTCCGGGATCTTGCCATGTGTAAGTAACCAGTTCAATCACATGACGATGTATGTTTTATTGAAGATTTAGATTCTCTTTCATCTGTCGATTGTAAGTGGAATCTTAAGGTGTTGTGTATGATTGACAGGTGTAAATAGATTTCGAACGGATAACAACAACGTGTATGTGTTTGGAGAGACTTTCGAGTAAGTTAGATCCATTTTGATTAGAAAACCCATACTAATCTAGTTACATGACATAATGCTTCTTTTCACTTGTTTTTCTCGTCTCCTGCCTTAAAGATTTCGTTTATATGTTTTTATTAGGCGTGTTAACTTGATACAAAAATCATTATATCATTTTAAAATTCACTAATTGCTTTGTTGCGGTGTTACCCAAGCATGAAACGTTATCCCTTTGAGCATGTGTTAGATTGTAACCTTTTAACGTACATACAATGTCATCTTTGTCCTTTATCCGATCTATATATTTGTTATTAGAAACAATGTCATGATAAAATGCATAAAATTTTGTGACAATAAGAGTTACATCTAATATTTTCTTTATTTAGATGTGAATGTTACCATTAGTTAAAGTTATCTTTAAAATTTGATTACTATTCTGTAAAGTTACACTTTACTTGACGTATAGTAAGGAGATGGTATACCATGGTAAGGAGATGGTAAAAGTATATTAAGGTTGTTAAAAAAAGTAATTTAACTTGGAATTGAACCTGTTAAAAAGATAAAGTCATATTTTTCTCATGATAGTTTTAGGGTGAGATTAACTAATAACATCAAATTATTAAGAGAAACAAAAATAACAAACTTAAATTATTTATTTTTCTAAGCAGGGGTTCATAATTTTAATATTGTATGGTTACACATACAAATAAGAGCATTCACAACCCATTACTTAAAAATATGTGAGTAAGAGTCCTGCAGGACCGGGTAAGGGTACTTAACACTTAGTTTCACACTGAGGAGAGATCTTAGATCACTTAACAATTCAAATAGGGAACTGGTAACTTAAAACATATGATACTAAGAACACAAGTAAATTAAAGAGACAAAACTAAGAACAACACAAAAACACAAGATTGGTTTTCAAGGATGTTGTATATTGATCTCAAGTTCTTTTACAAGTATTACAAAGCATACCTAAATTACAAGGACCTGAGACACTTTTATACTACAACCTACAACCATCACTTACATGTAAAGACAGTTGAGATTTGACTATTCTAGACAACAAGATCAATCTAAAGTCAAAAGGCAGATTGCCTTTTGACTAGTGACTATGACATGCCATAGCTCACTGACTTTTCCTAATATAAAAAGTCTACATGAAAAATTAAGGTAAGTTACAGACAAAGACCATTCTTACTTTTTGATAAAGCATGAAAGTTTCACCAACTTGTGTAAAGTAGGTGAACCACTAAAGCAGGCAGCGGAAAGTGTGTCAGCTTTATCAAAAGTTGATTCAGAGAAAGCATATTTTCTCTGTCCTTTAAAGAAATCAGTCTTCACAGCTTTGGAAGACTTTGTCTCTGAAGCTTCGGAAGATTTCATCTTTGGCTTCGGAAGATGCTGGTCTTTGGCTTTGAAAGATTTCACACTTAGAATATTTTTCTGTTTGAGTGTGAAACTTCCGAAGTAACTCCTTCTGAACTGTTAGCTTCGGAAGATCTTACACTTAGACACATTTGAGAGTGTAAGACTTCCAAAGCTAGTTCATCTTTGTTCCTTAGTGCATGCATGGAAGACTTGGTTGTTCTGGCTTTTGGTTGCATCAGCCTTATAATCTTCAGATGATCTTACAAACTCCCCCTAGGCTGATGCTACCAAAACAGAGAAGTTCTTCAAATTTTGATAGTCCATATTAGGATCCTCAACATACCTTTCTTCATCATTAGGTCTGGATCCTTCAAACTAACATAGAACCTTCTCATGTCAAAGAGATCATGCAGAGGAAGATTGAGCATGCCTTCTGAGGAATAGACATGCATGCCTTCCTGATCTCTTATGACATACCATCTGTCTTGATCTTCATCATAAGACCATGACATAATTTGTCTTCCAACAGCAAGAGGCTCTACTATGATTGGAGTTTGTTGAGAGACATCTTCATGCACTCCCTCAGAATGATCTGACTCATCCTGAGGTTGGGAGGTGGATGCCTTTCTTCTATTCTTCCTTGAGGATGATCTTCTGGCCATCCTTTTTCTTCTCCTTGATGATTTTAACTGAGGGGACTGGTCTTGAGTACCAGGTTGTTCAGTTGAGTCCCCCTCAGTTGGGATCTCCTCTCTCACAGGTTCAGAAGGAGAGAGAGGAGGACGTTGCTGTGGATCAGAAGATGAAGTTGGCTGAGATGCAGCTCCAGGTTCAGGTTATGTTGTCTAAGTGGGTTCAACCTTCACCTCAACTTCAGGTTGAGTTGGACTTGGTGGAGAATGCAAGTCCACCAGCTCTCCTTTCTTTATCTTCTGCTTGATTACCCTGATATGCTCATCTATTATGGATAGCCTCCTTCCGGAGAATCCATACAGCTTCAAGAAGCTCATCATCCTTTGTCTGTCAGCAGATTTCTTTTGGCTTTTATGAATGATGGCCCTTGACTTTGCAGCTTCTTCCCTTAATCTTTTCTTTTTAGCTTGTTTTTCTCTTTTAGCTTTTTCTTCCATCTGCTTATTGTATTCAAACAATATGTACTCAGATGGTAAGGGAAGAAGTGCATCTGCCTGATAGAGACCTGTGGCACTCAGGCAGCTGATCATCTTTAGTCTTTCTTCTTCAGTTGCTACCTGAGGTTGTTCAGTGACCACAGTCTCTGGCTCAGGACTTTCTTGAATTGGGGAGAGGACAGGAATGTTCTTGTAGAGTCTTTTTAGCCTTATTTCTTCCTTGTTCTTGAGGAGCAATGCTGCATCCTCTGCTTCCTTCCTCTCATTTGACAACTCTGTGTCAGCCAGTTCATTCAATTCATCTAAAGGAAGAGAGATGAGTTTATCAACATTATAGTTTTTGGTTCCCAGGTAGTTTAGCCTGGCTGTCTTTAACTCATCTTCCTGAGTGTTTAGCCTGGGGCAGCCTTGATTGCAGCTTCCATAAACCCTGGGGAACCACTTGAACTCTCTCCCCTCATCTTCCTCTTCCTCTCTCTCTTCTCCTCCTTAATCTCCCTAAGAGTCAGTTTCTTTTTGCCTTTGTCAACCACATGCTTTGGTGACTCAGGCTGGAGAGAGCTTTGGCCTTCATTGCTTGGTTCAGCTGTCAAGCTCTGGCCAGTGAGAGGTTGTGAAACACCATCACCAGCTGGTGTTTCACTGAGGATAATAGGTGCAGAGGGAGATCCTGTCTCAAGGTTCACAGGTTCAACCTCTGGGCCTTCAGTTAAGGTTTTCCTTTCGAAGCTAATCTCCGGGTCTACCTCAACATCCATTGGACCATAGATCTCACCTGCTAGCCTCTATCTATATAATTTTGATCTCAATTTAAACTCCTCTAGCACCCTATCTTGGATTCTTTCTGCCAATCTTGCTGCTTGTCTGTTATTGCTTGGGTTGACAAGTAGCAGATCTACCAAGTTGATGCTCTCATAGAAACTCAGGTGTGAAATGTTGAGAACTTCTAGTTGACCCTGAGCTCTAGAGATCATAAGAGCTCTCCTATTACTATCATACCCCCAACCCCAGATTGGGTTCTCAGAAGGGGCAGACATTGCTCTTGGTATTCCCTCCTCAAACTGTTGTTGAATGAGAAAATGTAGATCACTGTCTAGAGGAGGTTGCTGAGTATGAACATCTGCAAGAGAGGATGGTGATTCCTCTATGTCCATACTCTGGGAAGAACTCCCAGATTCTATGATTGTCAGAATTTTCTCCCCCTTTTTGGTAGCATCACCCTCTTACATAGGTGAGCTGGAAGATTGATCCATGACATCCACAGGTTCATGTGGACCTGGATGAGTTGTCCTCGTGGGTCTCTTAGCCAACTTGCCCTTGAGATCGGTTCTTAAGTTGCTGGTCATTAACCCGCTTCTGTAAGATAGTCACCTGAGATTCTAGGTGAGCTATCTTTGAAACAAAATAGGTGCAAAGATGTGACAGTTTGTGCACCTTTTGTTGTAGACTCCCCTCATCTTCAGATGAAGAATCATTAGGGGATGAGAGAATCGGACATAAGTCTTCTTCCTTACCACCAGTATGGGTTTCTTGGCTGCTGGATTTCCCCTGCCCAATGACAACTTCCAGAGAAGTGTCAAGAGGCTGGGTTGCCATGGTAGAGGTCCTAGTGATGTTATCACTTGCAAAAGTGATAGCCTCTGCCATATGGATTTCTTGAATAAGTTCAAGACGATCCACCTCAGTAGGGGGTTGCTGATGTGGGCTAGAGATAGGGGAAGCAGGAGTACTCATCTCTCCTTAAGTGTGGGAAGAAAGGAGAGACTCATGGTACTCACTGAAGCCTAAATCTTCATCAGAATAGAAGTCAAGGCTGGGAATGGGGTGGTTTAGATCAAAAGGTTAGGGATGGTAGCTTTCCCCAGAAGGTTGATCACTAGAGTATGGAGACTCAGAGTGATGGCTTAAGGCTGTTTGTGGGGTTGTGAGCTCATCAGGCTGAGCATGAGGAACCTCAGCACTGAGTGGTGGAAAGATGGGAGTGGTATGCTCCTCAGGGAAAGTGGGAGCTCGAGGTTGGGGATGGTAGCTTTCCTCCTATATGGGTTCTGATATGGGGGCCTGCACATGCTTAGTAGCAAGTGCAGGGATTCGTTAGGATTTTCTTTTGTAGGTGATGGTGATGGTAGGCTGTGTTTGAGGTGGTTGAGAGGTGGAGGGAGTTGGTTCAACACTAGCTGGTGCTGCTAGGTTTTCACCCTGAGCAATGAGCTCAAACTTTTTTAGGACAAGGGTTGTTTCTACCCCAGAGAAGCCAAGAATTGGCTTCTTTAAGATTTTGAAGATGTCGGGCCTTATTTGTCCTATTTTAAGAATATTACTTGTTCCCCTCAACTGTGGTCCCAACTCATAGTTGAGAATGTGTTGAACATACCTAGGGAACATGTAATACTCTAAGAAGTCCAAATTTGCAAGTAAATTAGTATATACAAACTGAGAGTATCTGAACTTGACCCCTTGTACCATCCTATGGACTATAAAGGAGAGGTCTTCTGAAACTTGATCCCATCCTCCATGCTTGTTAGAAAGGCTGTGAATGACGACATGGAGGAGGTATTTCCATTGAGATGAGACCTTCCCCTTCCTGAAGGTTTTGACTAAGAAGTCACCTTCATAGCCCATCTGCTGAAAGGAGTGGTTGATAACAGATTTGGGAAAGGACAGCTCACCTGCTTCATCATCCAGCTGCAAATGGGTATTTATGATGACCGGAGTGATGAAAACTGTCCTCCTCTGCACTATAGCAGCAGTGCCTTCTCCCCGTCCATGTGACCTCTTGACAAGTCCTCCAGAACTCAAGCAACTGATCCTCATAGAGAGGAGGATCAATTGTAAGGGAGGTGAAGTAGTGAGATGAAGAAAGGTACCTACACACATCTGAGAAGCTTGGATCCTTCTCAGAGTGTAACAGGGCAACCTGATTGTGTTGCCTGTGTAGGTGCATGGAAAAATCAAGGTCGTTGCGACGATCAATGTTGGCCATTTGAGGAAGCTTTACAGTGAAGAAAGGAAGAAGAAGATGAAATTTAGGGGTAAATTTAGGGTAAGGATCAGTGAGAGTAGAGAGATGAAATAGAATCGTTTGGAAGATATATGTTGTGGATTTGAGACAAAGTTATGACAAAAAGATAAACTTTGAAATCCGCAAGTGGGTCCTAGTTCTGAAAAAGGCGCCCAAAAAGTTTGTTTTCTTGGAAGTTGTAAAACTTCTGAAGACAATTTTGGAACATATTTCAAAGAACTGCCTTCGGAAGCTTTGCTACAAAGTTTCAGAAGTCAAAATTGTCTTCGGAAGATATTTCAAAGAATTTTTAAAATTTGGTTTCGGAAGAAGTGAATAAGTCTTCCGAGACTTAGTTGCTTTCGGAAGATATTTGTTCTTTGAATGCATTTAAGTGCTTATATACAAAATTTAAGCTTCGGAAGATACTCCAAGAATTTCTTCCGAAGGTAAATCTTAGATAAACTATTAAATGATTTAAAGACATAAATTTCTTCCGAAGGCAATTTGAGTTCTTCCGAAGGTAAATTTTCACAAATCTAAGGAATATCAGTTAAAAGTTAGTTTTCTTCCAAAGAGAACTGGGCTTATGAGGTAATCCAATAGACAACTTAGGACACACAATTTTTAGGAAATAAATTGATTAAGTTATTAAAGAAAATCTATTCAAAGTTAATCATCTCAATAGCTGATACAAGATATTTAAATCTCTGTTCATCAAATGCCTTTGTGAACATATCAGTATATTGTTCATTTGTGTTAACTTTGATTAGTTTGATCAATCCCTTTTCAAAATTATCCCTAATCAGATGATACCTGATGTTGATGTGTTTGGTCCTTGAGTGCTGGACAGGATTCTCTATAATAGAGATGCCACTGTTGTTGTCTATGTGGATGGGAGTCTCCTTGAAGTTGAACCTATAGTCTAGCATCTGATTCTGAATCCAAAGCACTTGAGCACAGTAGCTTGCAGCAGCAATGTATTTAGCTTCAGCAGTTGATGCAGACACACAGGATTGCTTCTTGCATTGCCAAGAGACTATTCTTCCACCAAGGAATTGACATCCCCCAGATGTGGACTTTGCAGTCATGTTGCAGCCACCATAATCACTATCTGTATAAGTATACAGATTAAAGTCTGAATTCTTTGGATACCAAAGGCCTAGATTTAGAGCACCTTTGAGGTATTTGAGAATCCTTTTGACAGTGATTAGGTGTGACATCTTGGGGTTGGCTTGATATCTTGCACATATACATGTGGCAAATATAATATCAGGCCTTCTAGCAGTAAGGTACATAAGTGACCCAATCATATCCCTGTAGAGATGTTCATCAACACACTCCCCCTCAAGATCAGGATCAAGGGAGTGGTTTCTGGCTATGGGTGTCTTTGCAACCTTACAGTCAGTCATCTTGAATCTTGTAAGTGTGTCCTGTACATACTTTGACTGACTAATGAAGATGCCATCTTCAACCTGCTTCACTTGAATTCCTAGAAAGAAACTGAGTTCCCCCATGGCACTCATTTCAAATCTATTCTTTATCAGCATCTCAAAGTCTTTGCAGAGCTTTGGATTAGTTAAACCAAAGATGATGTCATCTACATATATTTGAACTAGCAGTGTGTCATTCCCTGTTTCTTTGATGAAGAGAGTCCCATCAATAGGACCTCTTTTGTATCCAAGATGACAGAGGTATGTTGATAATGTCTCATACCACTTTCTTGGAGCTTGATGCAGTCCATATAGAGCTTTATCAAGCTTGCAGATATAATCAGGATGATCTAGGTCTGCAAGCCAGGTGATTGTTTGATATAAACTTCTTCATCAATCACCCCATAGAGAAAAACACATTTCACATCAAGCTGATAGACCTTGAAATCCTTGGATGCAGCATAAGCCATGAATATTCTTACAGCTTCAAGTCTTGCAACTGGAGCAAAGACATCAGTGTAATCAATCCATTTTTCTTGAGTGTATCCTTGTACAACCAGTCTAGCCTTGTTCTTGATGATAATTCCTCTATCATCCTTCTTGTTCCTGAATACCCATTTGGTACCTATGATAGTCTTCCCTTGAGGAAGAGAGCATAAGTTTCACACCTTCTATCTTCTGATTTGAAGCAGCTCATCTTGCATAGCTTCAATCCAGCTTCCATCCTTCAAAGCCTCATCAACTTTCTTCAGCTCTATCTGGGATAAGAAACAAGAATGTAGACAAACATGGCTGTTATGAGTTTGTCCTCTTGTTCTTACCCCTGAGTCAATATTTCCAATAATGTTTGTGGTGGGATATGACTTGTGGATCCGAAGTTGAGGGATCACAACAAGTTGGTTGGACAGATCTAAATTAGAGAAATTATGATCTGGCAATGAGGTGTCTCCCACCACATCAGCACACTTATCAAGAGAAACTTGATCCAATGAGTGTGTGACATCATTCATGTTGTCTTCAATGGAGTGGTTATCAGCATCAAGAAAATCTTGATCACTATCACCACCTCTAGTTCCTCCTGCATTAGATGTTCTGAATTCTGAGCCTCTGAGCTGGAATTTGAAGGCAATTCAGTTGAATCAGTAGTATTTGTCATGCTTGTGCTGACAGGAGCTTCAATTACAGGGTTAGTCACCACTGGAGCCGAAGTAGTCTTCTTGGTTGGTCTTCTCAGCTCAAATCTTGGATCAGGTTCTTCTGTTGATATGTTATCTGTAGATCCTGAAATATTCTCACAAGACTTGTTAAAACAGTTGGTAAATAAATCAAGATCAAACAGCCAATTCGGACCAGAACCATTCACATAGGGCGTGTGTTCATTGAAAGTCACATTGGCTGACTCTTCAATGATTCTAGTTTTGAGATTGTATACTCTATAAGCCTTAACTTGAGAAGAGTATCCAACAAAGTGTCCATCATCTGATTTCTCAGCAAACTTGGCTATTTGATCTTTGGTATTCAAGATGGTGCAAGGACATCCAAATGTTCTGAGAAAACCAATGAATGGTCTCCTTTTGTGTCACAGTTCATAAGGAATCTTACCATGTGTCTTAACCACTAAAACTCTGTTCTGCACATAGCAGGCTGTGTTGACAGCCTCTGCCCAGAAGGTGATAGGCAGTTTAGAGTCAGACAACATGGTTCTAGCAGCTTTAATAAGTGTCCTGTTTCTCCCCTCAGCAACACCATTTTGCTGAGGAGTCCTGGGAGCACTATATTGTCTTGAAATACCTTTTTTATCACAAAATGTATCAAGGATTTGGTTTTTAAATTCAGTTCCTTAATCACATCTTATGGTCTTGACCTTGTGATCAGATTGATTCTCAATTTTTAGAATGAAGTTCTTTAAGATTTCAGGGGTTTCATCCTTAGTTCTAAGAAAAAACACCCAAGTGAATCTTGTGAAATCATCTGTGATCACTAAATAGTAAGAGGTTCTTTCTAGACTCGTTACACTGGTGGGGCCAAATAGATCCATATGTAACAAGTGTAGGGGAGTAGTGGTAGAGTTCATTTTCTTTGGCTTGTGAGACACTTTGTATTGCTTCCTTTTTAGGCATGCAACACAGTGATCATCACTTGTAAACTCTTTCTTTGGCATTCCAGTTACCAGATCATTCTTAATTAATTTATTCATGTTTTTAAAGTTTACATGGCACATTCTTTTATTCCAAAGGAAAGACTCATCACTATTTGCTTTAGACAGAAAGCAAGAAACTTCTCTAGAGGGAGATGTTTCCTGCAGATCCATCTTGTATATGTTCCCTCTCCTGGGGGCTCTGAGCAGAATATGCTCTTGAGGAATGTCAACCCTGGGCTTGAGAACAATGCACTCATGCTCAGTAAAGAGCATGTGATGTTTTTGGTCATAAATTTTGGACACACTCAGAAGATTGTATCCAAGCTCCTTGACAAAGTTTACCTTCTCAATGCTGAGCTTACCATTTGTAACCTTACCCCTGCTAGTAATGTAACCTCCTGCATCTCCTCCAAAAGCAACAGGTCCTCCATCAAATCTTTCAAAGTTTTGATGTAAGGACTCATTGCCTGTCATGTGCCTGGAGTAGCCACTATCAATGATCCACACATTTCTGTTTGCCTTTGGCTGTCCCTGCATAAAAAGAGATGATTTAGTTACATTTGGAAACCCAAGCCTCATTGGTCTTAGGCTTGTTAAAATGAGTTAAAGGCAATGAAACAGTAAGTGATCTTATGTTCAGGCTTTGAGGATCATTTGCTGTTACTGATGAAGAATCTTCAGTCACACGGTCTTCCTTCATCTTCCACACCACCTTTGGAAAATTTGGCTTGACCTTCAAAGCTTCGGAAGATTTGGAGACTGGACCTTCGGAAGATCTTGCTTTCACTGCAGCAAGCTTCAGTATTTCGAAAGCATTCCTTTCTTCTGAGACCAAATTTTCTTCCGAAGGCAATTTTTCACTTGCCTTCTTATTCATTTTGGAGCTTCCGAAGGAAACATATTTTCCTTCCGAAGCTTTCTTTTCCTTCTTCTTCCCAGAAGCCATCTCTTTGACCATGTGGATAGTACTATTAGGATTGTAGATGCAATACTTAGCCAGATTAGAAGTACTACCACACATGATGCAGTCCATTTGCTTCCTTCTGGGAGTCTTCTTCTGAGAGAAAGACTGAACTTGAACACTTTCTTTCTCCAGCTTCTTCTTCACAGATGATGCAACAATTTTCTTAGGGAGAGAATTACCCTCGGAGGAGGATGGTTCAGAATGTGTAGCAGTGGTACATAATAATTCAGCCTTCTCATTGCTGGAATGAGTTGGAACTGTACTAAAAATCCTGGTACTAGAGTTTGTAGTTGATTCCTCAGCCTTTACCACTTCAAACCCTACAGAGATGAACAATTGTTTCTGCTTGGAGTCAAAAGTGGCCTTGATCTTTTGAGCCTTCTTTGATATTCTCTTTGCTCTTCTGATCAAGTTCTTCTTCTTTGTCTTTGTCATACCAGTCTTCTTACTCTCCTCAGGAGCATGGTGACCCTTTTTGGATTGACTCTCTTCACTCATTTCAGAGTCATTCCTCACCATCTCTTTTTCATCCTCTTCATCACTGGGGTCTATAGAGGGAAGCTCATCTTGACCAATCCCATACCTTGGAGATCTTACTGATAGTAGGGTGTGTGGAGGAGCTATCTCACAAGATCCCAGTCCCTGCTTATTCTGATAACAAACTTTTGCATGCAGAGATGAGGATATTATGTTCTCGAAGGTCTCTTCTTCAAGAACACATTTTTTTGCCCTGGCTTTGCTGATCACAAGCTCAGCCTGGCATTCTGTCAACTTAGTAACAAGATCTTTTATTTGAGTCTTGTTGTTTGTTTGCTCATGTTTAAGAGTTGAAATTGTTTTCTCTAGATCTTCTATTTTAAGCTTATAATCATTTTCAGCTCTCTTAAAATCAGCTTTTAAAATGTTTAAAGACTCAATATCAGATCTCATTTCTAAGTTGTAGGACCTGTATCTGTTTACTTTAGCAATACATTCAGGAGAGCAAAGATGTTCTAATACCTTGGCTTTATCATGGTCAGCCATGAGTGCTTGATTTGGAGAAGCATCTTCAACTTGGAACCTCCAGTCAAAGCCTCCTTCTTCAACAGCAACTGCAGCTTGCTGTCTTGGCTTCTCATTCTGGTGCCCTCCTTTAGTGTAGTTTGGCCTGGATGATGCTTGGCCACCATTTGACTTAGGTTCCTTGCATTCTCTGGCAAAGTGTCCCATCTGGTTACAGTTGTAACACTTTACTTTGCTTTTGTCTAGCCCAAACTTGCCACTGGCTGCATTGCTAGGAAACCTTCTCCCAGTCCTCTTATAAAACTTCTGGGCTCTGTGAGTGAGAAGAGTCATCTGCTGGACTATCTCCATATATTCCAGATCATCTGGATGGATACAGTCTAGGTCTTCAAGAGTGAAGAGAAAGTTTCCTGAACTTTCATCAGTAGAGACAAAGGCTTGAGAGGAACTTATCTCTTGGAAGGGACTTCCTTGGATGTAGCTCTCTCTGGGTGTCTCTGGGAAGGTGATGAAAGGACTTTTGTGAAGTTTCAGGGTAGCAGATAAGATAATGCTATGGTTCTCTGCTATCCCTTTCATAACATGAAGGGCAGAACTCTGATGAGTATTAGAGTTACCAGATGAATTTTGCATGTTCATCTCCATCTGGTATCCACTGAGTATCCCATACAACTCAGTGAGAGTAAGGGTCTTGAGGTTTTCAGTCCTCTTAATGACCACACAGTAGTGTGTCTATTGTCTGGAAAGAGAGGACATAAACTTCCTAACAATATCCCTGTTCTCAATAGTTACTCCAACATCAGCCAGAGTATCCATAATCTCAATATACCTGAAGTATTGTTGAGTCATGGTTTCACCTATCTTAAAGGTGAAGTTTTCAAACTGCTGCTTCAGGAGGTCCTTCTTGTTCTCTTTGGCTTCATTGGACCCTTCATACATCAGTTTCAGTGCATTCCATAGCTGTTTAGCGGTCTTGCACTTCTTGAAACCTTTGTAGATGGAGTTTGGAAGAGCAGTTTGGAGGGCTGTCATGGCTTTCTGATCAATATCAATCCTTTTCCAATCTTCATCAAAAAAGTCAGCCCTCTCCTTTGGTATCATGCCACCACCAGCAGCAGCTGAAGAAGTGCATGGTACATGAGGTCCATTGACAACAGACTCCCACATCCTGGAATCTTGAGACTTGATGAAGCCTTCCATTCTTTGGCACCAAGTGTCAAAATCCTCAGGAGTGATCAGTGGGGACTTTGTCATAGTTCCAGTTTCCATATCAGCCTTAGAGATAGCTGCCATTTGAAGAGTTAAGTGATGTGTGAAGCTAAGAGGATTAAAGATGGCGAGATCTTACAATCAAGAGCTTGGAATGCTCTTGTAACCTTTCGTGTATTCGTTAATTGATAGTTAACCTTGTTATGTTCTTGTAAGGACCATTTATGTCATTTAAGAAACTATATGGGTTGTTTATGAATGTTTCTTTTATGGTGCATTAATTCATTAATTTAAGAGTTAATAATTTGTTTTTAATATAATAAAACATAATAATAATAGTTAAAATAAGATAAAAATAATAATAATAATAGAAATAATAATTTATAAGAGTTAAATAATTAACAAGTTTAAAAATGTTTAAAACTTAAAGTTTAGTTAAGTTAGGGGGTCTTTAAGACAATTTACAAACTTAAAATAGAAGTTTTGTACCTAAAATAATAATATGTAAACTACAGGGACTAAAACTGTAATTTAGTTTAAACTAGAAATAAAACTTTGGATTAAAAGGTGTAATATTAAAACCTCAGGGACCAAAGGTGTAAATTGTAAAACCCAACCCCCAAACACCCGATTTTCCGGTGGGAGCTCCGGCCGAGCTCCGGCCACCCCCAATCGGTCGATAAACCCGAATTTAACTCAATTAAACCACACCATTACAGTCGCGGAACCGTTTCGAACTTGAACACGCACCTTAATTGCGTTTAGACGTCGGTTATGAACCCAATCGGTTTGAATAACCGAAGCTTTTAATCATAGAGCCGTTCGAACATTAAAACTCAATAATAATCAAATTAAATGTGTCATAATCGAACGTTTAACTAATCCTAAGCTGCCATCAATCTCAATTTCACCTGGAACTCACACGAACATCACATTCGATCATCCCCTTCATCGCGACCTGCAACATTAGTGTTCTTCAACCTACAGTCATTCTTAATTAAAATTGATAAAGGGCTTTCAATCACCGAGACCAGTAGAAGCTATCTGTGCAACTAATTTGATTATTAACATCATTTGCAACCCGAACCAATCTCGACATAGCCGCGACTTGTTCTTCGTCTTGCTCACCATCGATTCGACTTTGATTCGGGTAATTAAACACAGTTATCTACTCGTTTTTACATGGGGAACAAAAGCCCCATGATTATCATCGTTATCAATATCGATTTATGCATCAATTTGGTCCTAAATCATTCTAGGGTTTATGCGATTTGGGTTTTTTTTCTAGAGATTGTATTTATAAAGTAGGGAAGCCGGCTTTTAGCAGGCATAGGCTACCCAGCCTAACGGTAAACATCACTTCCCACAATTGTGAGGTCCCGGGTTCGAACCCGGGCACCCACATTATTTTTTTTAAAGCCTTTTCTTAACAAATTTAAATACAGAAATATTTTAATAATTATAAAAATCATTTTTGTAAACTTTAATTATTTTTAAAGTCGCATAATTAATTTCTGTAAATTTCTTCGTTTAAATATTTTAATATTTTATATAAAACGTTTTTTTTACAAATGTCATACTTAGATTATTTTTATAAAATAGACTTTAAATAATAGTTTAAATTAATAAATTATTATTGGCCAATACGTTAATCATGTTTATTTCAAATAATTATAAAAATTTATTTGCATCTTATATTTAAACTTTACAAGTTATTATAAAGAATTTAATTTCTTTTCTCCATATTCCATTACCTAAATGGTATATTTCTTTCATTGGATTAAAATATATATATGATTTCAATAGATAACCTTACTTATTTATAAAAACCCCAAATTCCTATTGAAACCCTAGTTCACGTTTAATCGTTAATATTACCTCTAATCTTAACCTTGAAATATATACGTTAGGTAACTTGAAAAAGAATCGTTGGAGCACCGTTTATTTCTTGTTATCATCCTATATATATATATATCATGTGAGTTTTTCCATGCCCCTTTTTACTTTATTTCACACTTTTTGGGGTGAAACATGTTAACTTTATGAACTTGCACTTGTAAACATCTTGATACTTGTAAATGCACGAGCAATTCATTTATGAACTTTGTCATGGTTATTTGTAATATTGTGAGCTTTATATGATGAATATTATATGTTGACAATCATTAACTATTGCTAGCCTGGCGACGTCATAGATCTATGGGCCTGACAAGCCTATTTGGTGCTAAAGCCGAGGTTATTGCCGGCTCCTAGTGTCATATTCTTGAGCACTATGGGAACCAAGTACACTTAGCTAATCGTTAAACTTGTAAATGATATTCTTGGTCAAGGTTTGATTGTAGCTATATGTTATCTATAAACTTGCTTTATTCGTAATCATTGACATGAATTGCTACTTGTAAACTTTTATATATATATATATATATATATATATATATATATATATATATATATGTATGCTTAACCCATGGAAACTCACCAACTTTTAAAGTTGACTCCTTTATTTTTAACATGTTTCAGGAAATACACAAGGTTGATGATTATCCTTTGAAGCATGCTTACACCTAGGATTTGGACCTAAAAAAAAAAATAAATAAAATAACTTGAGACTTGGAAGTTGAACTTTGTTCATTTTTGTTTGTTGAGACATTTGGTTGTAATGTTTATTTCAACTTATGAATTTCTATATTTACAATTTATGGTAGTGTTATGTGGCTGTGAACAATCTTAACCCTCACATCTCGACGTTTCCGCCGTTAAGGTTGGGGTGTGACAGATTGGTATCAGAGCCCATAACTATAGGGATTTAGGTTATTAGAAATGGTGACCTAGACTATAGTTGATGCATGAACCTCATAAGAAAAATCTTTATGATCTTGTAATATATCTTGTTGCATGCTACATAATGCTACTTGTTAAGGAGGGGCTCTTGATGTGCAACTTGATGCCTTTAGTTAGGATTGCCTTATAATTGAGAAACTTGGTTGCCTTGTCCTCTCTAAAACTTATTCTTAATCCTTTATTCTCTCGACGATGAAATATCTTAAACTTATTCTCGACGACACGGGGGAACGTAAGCTTTATATCAAAAGGTTCAAATCTTTAGACTTTATGACTAATCTATGAAAATCTCATCAAGGTTTTAATTCCATGAATCTAAAGAAATATTGTGTGACACATAGACACCTGTATTCTGGATTTCCTGGCAAAAAGCCTTCGGGCTAAGGTAAGCATTTCGCATAAATCCCGTGGGACTAGTTATGCTTACCTGGGGATTTCTGGGATGAGTGATAAACTATGGTCAATATACACAAGTTTCTAAGGCAATTGGAGTTAACTCACCTTGACGTGTCAACGTTTCCAAATGGTAATGCGTACCAAATGGAATCATTCCATATGTGTTTTACAAGTCTTGAAAAATCTTTGTTGATTTACTATCTTATACCTCCAAATTTCTATGACTAACTTATTTTGTATCCAGCATGTCTCGTCATCATGGAAAGCGTGGTAGCTCTGACCGCAAATTAGCCGCTATGATTGCCCGTCAAATGGCTGCAGTCATTCCGACCATGGTTGCCGAACTGAGTAGCACCTTGATGACCAACGCTAGTAACAACACTAATGGCAATGGGCAAGGAGAGAATAGTGCAAATCAAGGAAGAAACAACCAACCCTGCACGTTTAAGCACTTCAACTCATGCAAACCCACTAGCTTTAGTGGGAAGGAAGGAGCCACTGGACTTCTCGAGTGGTTTGAAAGCATGGAGAACACCTTCATCAACTGTGAGTGTCCCGAGGCACTCAAAGTCCGTTATGCCACAAGTGTTCTTCAACAAAGAGCACTTACGTGGTGGAATAGTGAGAAGAGGAATCGTGGTGCTGATGCTGTGTTGGCACTCACTTGGGAAGAATTCAAGAACATTGCCATCCAAAAGTTCTGCCCGAGAAGTGAGCTGCAAAAGCTGGAGGAGGAGTTTTGGAATCTCAAGCAAGATGGTGGAGATCATTTGGCCTATTCAACTAGGCATCACGAGTTGAGCATCCTGTTGCCTCACATGGTTGACACTGTTCCTAGGAACATTGAGAAGTTCATCAAGGGGGTGCCACCTCAAATCCAAGATGCCGTGGTGGGAAGTAGACCCACAACTTTGGAAGATGCCATTACCATCACCGCACAACTTACTGAAAACCATATTCGAGCGGGCACCTTGTCTGTCAAAGGGGCTAAAAAGACTGAAAAGGCGGTCCCTGAAGCAGCTAAGGAGAATAAGAATGAACCGTCTTACAACAACAAGAAACGCAAGTTCACACCGGCGCGTAATTTCGCTGTGGCTACACCCAAAGTACCTCAAAGACAACCCGCTCCTGGTACACAAGCACCTGCTGCTAGAACCTATGCTGGTCCTCTACCATTGTGCAATGTCTGTAAGTATCATCATGCGGGTAATACCCCGTGCCGTATCTGTACACTGTGTGGTAAGTATGGACATTTGGTGGCTACTTGTCACCGTGCACCAAACAATGCCGCGTTAGTTGCTAATCGTGCTTGCTACAACTGTGGGGAACCTGGTCATTTTCGCCCACAATGCCCTCGTCTTGCGGGTAACGTACCACAAGCTCGAGGACGTGCCTTCAACATCAATGCAAACCAAGCACAAGCAAACAACGATGTGGTGAACGGTATGTCAAAACCAACCCCAACTTTATGATCCAAGTTCTTTTGTTGCTTTACCTGTATCGTAAACGTCTTTAAAACTGAACAGGTATGTTTCTTATTAATAATTCTTATGCCTACGTTCTATTTGACTCTGGAGCCGATAAGAGTTTTGTCTCAATAGAATTTGAGCCTATACTTGCTAAGCCAAATACGAAACTAGAAAGACCTCTTACTGTCGAAGTCGCCGATGGAGAACCCATCACCGTTGATGTCGTTATTCGTGATTGCATTTTGAGCCTAAACGAGCATGATTTCTTTATCGACCTTATTCCTATGAAACTTGGAAGCTTTGACGTTATCATTGGCATGGATTGGTTAGCCAAACATCATGCGGAAATTATTTGTTTCGAGAAGTGCATTCGAATTCCTTTGCCTTCGGGGGATACATTGAAAGTATACGGCGAAAAATCATCCAAAGGACTCAAACTCATGTCGTGTACTCAAGCCCGAAAATGTCTAAGCAAGAATTACATGGCTTTCTTGGCTTACGTGGTCAACACGAAAGTCAAAGGGAATGATCTTAAGAAGGTCCCGATTGTACGAGACTTTCCTGAAGTGTTTCCCGATGACCTTAGCGGTTTACCTCCCGTGCGTGAAGTCGAGTTTAAGATCGATTTAATTCCGGGAGCGAACCCTGTGGCTAAATCACCATATCGACTTGCACCGTCAGAAATGCAAGAGCTGGCCAGTCAACTTCAAGAACTGTCCGACAAAGGCTTTATCCGACCTAGCTCATCGCCTTGGGGTGCACCTATTTTGTTCGTGAAGAAGAAAGATGGATCATTTCGTATGTGCATCGATTATCGTGAGCTTAACAAACTTACCATCAAGAACCGCTACCCTCTTCCTCGCATCGATGATCTTTTTGACCAACTTCAAGGAGCTGCTATTTTCTCAAAGATTGACTTACGTTCTGGCTATCATCAATTACGAGTTCATGATGATGATATCCCAAAAACTGCGTTCCGTACCCGATATGGACACTATGAGTTCATGGTGATGCCCTTTGGTTTAACGAATGCTCCTGCTGTCTTTATGGATCTCATGAATCGAGTATGCAAGCCGTATCTAGACAAGTTCGTGATTGTCTTTATTGACGACATACTTATCTACTCCAAGTCCAAAACCGATCACGAACACCACCTGCGACAAGTTCTTGAGCTATTGAAGAAAGAACAACTATACGCAAAGTTCTCAAAGTGCGAATTTTGGCTTGAGGAGGTCCAATTTCTAGGACACGTGGTGAATAGTCAAGGAATTCACGTTGACCCTGCAAAGGTGGAAGCTGTGAAAAATTGGTGTGTTCCCACAACTCCAACCGAAGTTCGTTCTTTCCTTGGTCTTGCTGGGTATTATCGACGTTTCATTGCCAACTTCTCTCGAATCGCGAAACCGCTTACTTCCTTGACCCAAAAGAATAAACCATTCGAATGGGGGTCTGAACAAGAGGGAGCCTTTGAATCCTTAAAGCACAAGTTGTGTAATGCTCCTATATTGACCCTTCCCGATGGGAACGATGATTTCACCGTATATTGTGATGCATCTAAACTAGGCCTTGGTTGTGTTCTCATGCAACGAGGAAAGGTCATAGCATATGCATCGAGACAATTGAAGGTCCATGAGGTGAATTATACGACACATGATCTTGAACTTGGTGCTGTGGTTTTTGCCTTAAAGATTTGGAGGCATTACCTTTATGGGACGCAATGTATAGTCTACACCGATCACAAAAGCCTACAACACGTCTTCAATCAAAAGGATCTCAACATGAGACAACGACGTTGGGTTGAGTTGATTAGTGATTATGATTGTGACATTCGTTACCATCCTGGAAAGGCAAATGTCGTAGCCGATGCACTAAGTCGTAAGATTCATAATAAGATGATCTCGTTTCAAGAAATTCGCGATCGACGACAATGGTTTGATATCTTGGGAGAATTTGATACTGAGATTCGTCTGGATGTTAATGAGACTACGGTGCTGCTACAAAACTTGAGGATTGAGAATGACATCGAGACTTGTATCATGGAGGCTCAACAAGCGGTTCAAGAAGGAGGAAAAATGGGAGAGGAATTGGAGTACAATCTTCGAGCTCAACTAGAAACGAAACCCAATGGGTTGATGTATTTCTTGAATCGAATTTGGGTTCCAAACCGTGATAATCTTCGTACCTTTATCATGAATGAAGCTCATCAAACTCGTTACTCAATTCATCCTGGTTCCGATAAGATGTATATGGATCTGCGCGGTCAATACTGGTGGCCTGGAATGAAGAAAGACATAGCAACTTACGTAGCTAAGTGTCTTACGTGTACAAAGGTTAAAGCTGAACATCAACGTCCTAGTGGATTGCTTGAACAACCCGAGATTCCCATGTGGAAATGGGAACACATATCCATGGACTTCATAACCAAACTACCTCGTACCTCTCGTGGTCATGATAGCATATGGGTGATTGTTGACCGATTGACCAAGTCGGCACATTTCATACCCATACGGGACACCTACAAAACGTCAAGGTTAGCTCGTATATACATTGATGAGATTGTGAGTCGTCATGGCGTACCTTTGCATATCATATCCGACCGCGACGCTCGTTTCACTTCGCACTTTTGGTCGTCTATGCAAGAACTTTTGGGTACACAACTGGATTTAAGCACGGCTTACCATCCTCAAACGGACGGTCAAACCGAGCGAACTATTCAAACCCTAGAGGATTTGCTACGTCTTTGTGTCCTTGACTTTGGTGGTGACTGGGATACGCATTTACCTCTCGCGGAATTTTCATATAATAATAGTTACCACTCGAGTATCAAAATGGCACCTTTTGAAGCACTCTATGGTCGTAAATGTCGTTCCCCGATCTGCTGGACTGACATTGGTGAAAATTTCATCACTGGTCCTGAGCTCATACAAGAAACAACCGATAAAGTTTCCATGATTCGTAAGAACCTTGAAGTGGCTAGAAGTCGACAAAAAAGTTATGCTGATAAACGACGCAAGCCGTTGGAATTTCAAGTTGGGGACATGGTTCTTCTTAAAGTCTCACCATGGAAGGGAGTCGTTCGCTTTGGGAAAAAGGGTAAATTAGCTCCACGATTTGTAGGACCTTTCAAGATCCTGAAAAGGATTGGGAAAGTGGCTTATAAACTGGAACTACCTTCCGATCTTAGCGGGGTACATCCTGTTTTTCATGTCTCAAATTTGAGAAAATGTTTGGCTGATGAAAGTCTGCATGTCCCATTAGATGACGTCCAGATCGACGAGTCATTACATTTTGTTGAGAAACCCGTTGAAGTCATGGACCGTATTATGAAGAAGACTAGGACCACTACTACCCCAATCGTCAAGGTTCGTTGGAAAAATAAGCGTGGACCTGAGTTTACTTGGGAGCGTGAGGAGCATATGAAGATGAAATACCCGTATTTGTTCGTCTAGTTCATTCTTAATTTCGGGACGAAATTCTTAAAAGTTGGGGAGACTGTAACCTTTCGTGTTTTCGTTAATTGATAGTTAACCTTGTTATGTTCTTGTAAGGACCATTTATGTCATTTAAGAAACTATATGGGTTGTTTATGAATGTTTCTTTTATGGTGCATTAATTCATTAATTTAAGAGTTAATAATTTGTTTTTAATATAATAAAACATAATAATAATAGTTAAAATAAGATAAAAATAATAATAATAATAGAAATAATAATTTATAAGAGTTAAATAATTAACAAGTTTAAAAATGTTTAAAACTTAAAGTTTAGTTAAGTTAGGGGGTCTTTAAGACAATTTACAAACTTAAAATAGAAGTTTTGTACCTAAAATAATAATATGTAAACTACAGGGACTAAAACTGTAATTTAGTTTAAACTAGAAATAAAACTTTGGATTAAAAGGTGTAATATTAAAACCTCAGGGACCAAAGGTGTAAATTGTAAAACCCAACCCCCAAACACCCGATTTTCCGGTGGGAGCTCCGGCCGAGCTCCGGCCACCCCCAATCGGTCGATAAACCCGAATTTAACTCAATTAAACCACACCATTACAGTCGCGGAACCGTTTCGAACTTGAACACGCACCTTAATTGCGTTTAGACGTCGGTTATGAACCCAATCGGTTTGAATAACCGAAGCTTTTAATCATAGAGCCGTTCGAACATTAAAACTCAATAATAATCAAATTAAATGTGTCATAATCGAACGTTTAACTAATCCTAAGCTGCCATCAATCTCAATTTCACCTGGAACTCACACGAACATCACATTCGACCATCCCCTTCATCGCGACCTGCAACATTGGTGTTCTTCAACCTACAGTCATTCTTAATTAAAATTGATAAAGGGCTTTCAATCACCGAGACCAGTAGAAGCTATCTGTGCAACTAATTTGATTATTAACATCATTTGCAACCCGAACCAATCTCGACATAGCCGCGACTTGTTCTTCGTCTTGCTCACCATCGATTCGACTTTGATTCGGGTAATTAAACACAGTTATCTACTCGTTTTTACATGGGGAACAAAAGCCCCATGATTATCATCGTTATCAATATCGATTTATGCATCAATTTGGTCCTAAATCATTCTAGGGTTTATGCGATTTGGGTTTTTTTTTCCAGAGATTGTATTTATAAAGTAGGGAAGCCGGCTTTTAGCAGGCATAGGCTACCCAGCCTAACGGTAAACATCACTTCCCACAATTGTGAGGTCCCGGGTTCGAACCCAGGCACCCACATTATTTTTTTTAAAGCCTTTTCTTAACAAATTTAAATACAGAAATATTTTAATAATTATAAAAATCATTTTTGTAAACTTTAATTATTTTTAAAGTCGCATAATTAATTTCTGTAAATTTCTTCGTTTAAATATTTTAATATTTTATATAAAACGTTTTTTTACAAATGTCATACTTAGATTATTTTTATAAAATAGACTTTAAATAATAGTTTAAATTAATAAATTATTATTGGCCAATACGTTAATCATGTTTATTTCAAATAATTATAAAAATTTATTTGCATCTTATATTTGAACTTTACAAGTTATTATAAAGAATTTAATTTCTTTTCTCCATATTCCATTACCTAAATGGTATATTTCTTTCATTGGATTAAAATATATATATGATTTCAATAGATAACCTTACTTATTTATAAAAACCCCAAATTCCTATTGAAACCCTAGTTCACGTTTAATCGTTAATATTACCTCTAATCTTAACCTTGAAATATATACGTTAGGTAACTTGAAAAAGAATCGTTGGAGCACCGTTTATTTCTTGTTATCATCCTATATATATATATATCATGTGAGTTTTTCCATGCCCCTTTTTACTTTATTTCACACTTTTTGGGGTGAAACATGTTAACTTTATGAACTTGCACTTGTAAACATCTTGATACTTGTAAATGCACGAGCAATTCATTTATGAACTTTGTCATGGTTATTTGTAATATTGTGAGCTTTATATGATGAATATTATATGTTGACAATCATTAACTATTGCTAGCCTGGCGACGTCATAGATCTATGGGCCTGACAAGCCTATTTGGTGCTAAAGCCGAGGTTATTGCCGGCTCCTAGTGTCGTATTCTTGAGCACTATGGGAACCAAGTACACTTAGCTAATCGTTAAACTTGTAAATGATATTCTTGGTCAAGGTTTGATTGTAGCTATATGTTATCTATAAACTTGCTTTATTCGTAATCATTGACATGAATTGCTACTTGTAAACTATATATATATATATATATATATATATATATATATATATATATATATATATATATATATATATGTATGCTTAACCCATGGAAACTCACCAACTTTTAAAGTTGACTCCTTTATTTTTAACATGTTTCAGGAAATACACAAGGTTGATGATTATCCTTTGAAGCATGCTTACACCTAGGATTTGGACCTAAAAAAAAAAATAAATAAATAAAATAACTTGAGACTTGGAAGTTGAACTTTGTTCATTTTTGTTTGTTGAGACATTTGGTTGTAATGTTTATTTCAACTTATGAATTTCTATATTTACAATTTATGGTAGTGTTATGTGGCTGTGAACAATCTTAACCCTCACATCTCGACGTTTCCGCCGTTAAGGTTGGGGTGTGACAGCTCTGATACCAAATGCAGGACCGGGTAAGGGTACTTAACACTTAGTTTCACACTGAGGAGAGATCTTAGATCATTTAACAATTCAAATAGGGAACTAGTAACTTAAAACAAATGATACTAAGAACACAGGTAAATTAAAGAGACATAACTAAGAACAACACAAAAACACAATATTGGTTTTCAAGGATGTTGTATATTGATCTCAAGTTCTTTTACAAGTGTTACAAAGCATACCTAAATTACAAGGACCTGAGAAACTTTTATACTACAACCTACAACCGTCACTTACATGTAAAGACAGTTGGAATTTGACTAATCTAGACAACAAGATCAATCTAAAGTCAAAAAGTCATAGCTCACTGACTTTTCCTAATACAAAAAGTCTACATGAACAAGTAAGGTAAGTTACAGACAAAGACCATTCCTACTTTTTGATAAAGCATGAAAGTTTCACCAACTTATGTAAAGTAGGTGAACCACCAAAGAGGGCAGCGAAAAGTGTGTCAGCTTTATCAAAAGTTGATTTAGAGAAATCATATTTTCTCTGTCCTCTGAAGAAATCTGTCTTCACAGCTTCAGAAGACTTTGTCTCTGAAGCTTCGAAAGATTTCATCTTTGGCTTCAGAAGATGCTGGTCTTTGGCTTCGAAAGATTTCACACTTAGAATATTTTTCTGTTTGAGTGTGAAACTTCCGAAGTAACTCCTTCTGAACTGTTAGCTTCGGAAGATCTTACACTTAGACACATTTGTGAGTGTAAGACTTCCAAAGCTAGTTCATCTTTGTTGCTTAGTGCATGCATGGAAGACTTGGTTGTTCTGGCTTGTTGGTTGCATCAGCCTCATAATTTTCAAATGATCTTACAAGTCCTTATATTATATGGAATGGGTTTTAGTGGTTGTGAGTGGAGTAAAGAAAAAATGTTACCGTTCATTTCTAAGTTTAAAGATTTACTGTTTGACCCTTATAAATTTTTTAATATTTTTAAAAGTGGTTGTGAGTGGAGAAAAAAAAAGTAATGATAAATGTATAAAAATGTATTATTTAATTGAAAAAAGAGAGAAAAAATAATAAACTTTAGTGTAATTATGAGAATAAAAATAAGAAATGAGATGTGAGTGCTTTAAATATGTCTATACATTAAAAATATCAAACTAATTTTTATGTGTTTAAAGTTTAACCAACCTACACTTGTGTGGGTATATGTTATATATAAACAATATATTTTTATAAATATTGTTTAACCAACCTACCTACATAAGACTTGTATATGTATATGTTATATATAAACAATTTTTGTTTATAAATCTTTTTTTTTTTTTGAATTTTATTAAATTTTGGAACTTTTAAGATTGAAAAAATAAATTAAAAATCTTGTTCTACATACTTTCGTAATATTATTTTCTGTATAGAACTCTCACTTAGTGTTTTTATATGATTAAACATGGAGAAATGCAAACATGTTCATTTATGAAGTATATTTGAACTTATGTATTATACTCATATCACTCAAGTCTTACCCATAAAGACATGAAAATTACAAGAACTTTACGCATAAACTTATTTTCACAATTTATTAGATTCTTAAAAGTACAACATAAAACTCATATTTTTCATGCATACAAAATATATTTTTAAAGTACTTCAAAAATAAAAAGTAATCTAATAGAAAATCATGCGTCTACAACAAAGTAATTTCAATAGTTGGATGGACCAAACTCTTTACTTTAGACATCAAGGACGTCGTTCCAAGTGTCTAATCAATAAAATTCTAAAACAATGTCACCCACAAACAAATAAAATCATATATTCACCCCCCAAAACATAATTATTACTTTTAGTTTTTTCTTCGCTTAAGTAACGTTAATATACGTATAATCATTTTTTACCGTGGCATTTAAGTTCGGCAAATTGTCATTTAATTAAATTTTTAGAAGGCAAATTGAATTTTAATAATGCAAACTACGATTTATTGATCTATAATAGTACATAATATCAATTTGGCCGATAATAATCCAAACTTTATTTTTGTTGCAATAACAATCCTAGTAGCAAAATTTTTATTGATTTACACTTCATTTACATTTGATTTTGCTCACTATGATGATTGTAAATGAAATAGAAAGACATAAAACGAAATGGAATGAGAAACAGAAGAAAATCATGTGTAAATCAATAAAGATTATACTACTAGGATTGTTATTGATAACAAAAAAGAAAATTCAAATTATTATCAGCAAATTGATAGTATAAATTATTATCTGCCAATAGATCATAGTTTGAATTATTAAAATCCAATTTGTCTTTTAAGAATGATATAATATTATGTCTTTGTTAAATAATTAAACAAAATGCTATATTTAACTTATATATTTGCATAATCATATTAATTAAACTATTATATATTTGTTGACATGAAGAACATTTACATCTAAAACAATTTTAACGCAATTTTAACGATTTATATTACACTAGGCTGAAAATATGTGTATTATACGGTAGTAACTAATTTAAATTATAATTTAGAATATACTAATAAAACATCATGAAGAAAAAGAAATTGGACTCCTAAAAATGTAACAAATACCATAATAATTTATTTATTTATTAGGCATAAACTATTTGATTAATCTGCTAAACCTTAAATCATAAGTGCCAAAAGTTGAAACCATTCAAGCATTTTGAAATCAAAATTGTAACCCAAATAAACTAATGAACACCTTAAAATTAGATCCCTGAATACAAATCGACCCTCAGAACGTTTGGAAAGTACATACGTGCATACATTCATCCCCGGATTATTATCAAGAAACAAAAAGGAGAAGACTAGATGAGGGAGGCAACTAGGGGATTTCATCGAATCGGATCGAGCCGGATTCGAGTTAAGTTCATCGAATCGAACAAGTTGAATTTTGAAATTTTCAAACAGGATTCGAATTCGAATATGAAAAAGATATATCGATTTCGAATCGAATCCGAAACTTTCAAACAGGATTCGAATTCGATCGTATATGAAAAAAGTTCGAATTCGAATCAAATTTGAATTTATTCGATTCGTATTTAATAACAAAAACTTTAACCGAATAGCAATTTCAAAATTCAATCGAAAAATCCAATTTCAAATGCTCAAAATATATAGACAAGCATAACATATGAAATATTGTAATTTTCAAATAAGTCAAAAAGTATCAATTAGGCTTAACATTTTAGATTATATATGTTTTATATTTTTAATTCTTAATTTCTCATATGCTTATTCTTAAATTAATATAAAAAATAAATAAATGTATGTGTGTATTTGTAATTCGAATTTTGAATCGAATCGCGTCAAATTTGAAAATTTGAATTAAATTTCGAATCAGTGATTTTCACTCGGATGGAATTGAATTTCGAGTTTTTCAAATCCGAATAGAATATTGAACACCCCTACAAGCAAAAAGACAACAATGAATTTCGGACGAGAAGATGGATGGTTGCTGGGGATGTTGTGACACATGACGGTGATGTGATTATCATGGTGATGGGAGCTACAACCATTCACATTATTATGGTAATGACGTAGAGCATCAAAATCTTTTCATCAGTTAAACTGGTCAAATTAACATATCAAATAAAAAGAGTAAAAGAATAATTTTGAAAAGAAATCAACAAGCAAATTTAGTTACTTTTAGCGACTTTAAAAAGAATATAGATTATAACTAGAAATGCACCAAAGTGTATGTGATCACGGCTTCCCCTATTATAATAAAAGACAAAATTGTTAACAATCTATCTTCGTAGGAATTTTATTTTAGGGTATTTAATTTCTTACACGAATTGTTATTTGGATTCGATTCCCAATTTACTTGGAGTGTGATGTCCCTTGCTCCATTAGAAGTAAATTATTTTATTATTATTATTAATCGAACTTTTAAAAAAATCTCTAAAGAACATTCTCATAAAAACTTATTAATGACAAAAATTAAAAACTTATCATAACAAACATCAAAACTAGGAGATTAAACTCCCTATAATGATAACTCATATGTAAGATATGTATATTTCATATTTTGATAACTCATATGTAAGATATGTATCATTCTCTTAATACGCATTTCATATTTATCTTTGTAAACATAAAGAGTGAATCCTTTTTAGGTGTACAGGTTATATCATATGCCCGTTAAAGTGTCGGCACATAATATTAGAGGTTACAACATTAAACAAATTAAAATATATAATCAACTTTATACAAAGTTGTATTTCTCATTAAATAAGTGACAGATTTGTGTAGAAAACTTTCAAAGTATCAAATAATAATGTTAGTTACTTGATCATTTACATGCTTTATATCTTATTTTTTCTACAAAGACCTTTTTTCTTTCTAAATTATTAATAATTAATTTCTCTATTTTCTTGAATACAAACAAATTACACATACTTTTACCTCACAATTTTATAATATATAAGTCACAATCCTATTAAAAAAAGATGGGAATCCACGCCCCAAGTTGAAAAGACCAAAAGATGGTGGGTTTTGAACAATAATTGGTGAGTTTGAAAGGAGTTAATTATGAGTTTTTGATGCACCAATGATGGGGTGGAAAGACTCCTTTACACGCCTAAAAAGCTTCTCGTTTTTTTGGTTTCTTGTTTTATTGACACCAACTCACATCCCACATATAATCGATGGTATCTTGTTCAATAATATCATGCATCAACTAATGCATAAAATATTTATTTGGCTCTTTACCATTATGTTGTAAAATCTAATTTGTTTCATTGTTAAGGTTTTATACTTAACTAGGTTAATGATCTGTGTGTTACACGGGTTGATAAATACTTAAAATGACACATGGGTAAATAAATTCATATTAATATATATGAAACTATGATGTTGAAGAGACAAATTAGAGTAATAATGTTATCATAATACAATAGTATCAAAAAGTTACGCCGTTTCAGAATAGAAACAAATGAATGTAAAATTGTTAAACATAAAAATAAAGAAAAAGTATCAAGTAATGAAGAAATTTGATAAAATTTACAAAAGTATATAACAATGATATGTAACTAAAACAAGAAACTAAAATTAAAAACTAATTGTTCATAAAGATGTAAATATTTCTTTGTGTAATGGTATTGAAGGTTATAAATGATAGGTAAAAGTCATATCAATTAAAGATGTTAAAAATAAATATTAGGGATAGAACTCATGTATAGGTTTAGATGATAAGATCACTCTTGTAATCATAATTATAATTATTGCCTTTGATGATATAATATGAATATATTTGATTATAATTGTGTTTATGAATTAAATAACATTTATTTTGTACTTCATTTAATATATTCATCTATGATATAATATATTTTAGAATGTATGTGTGAATATGCAGGAAACATTAAACTGTCAATTCCGTAGATGTTCTCAGGAACATAATTGAAAAATGTAGATCCGTGGATCTCATGCGGAAGAACAACATCTGAACAAGAAAAGAACAAGTGAAGCTGCTGAAGGAGGGATTGTTGCGGAAGACAAGAACTCCTGTGGAAGCACAAGAACAAGTACAGTACAACAGTTGCTGCGGAAGACAGACTACCTGCGGAAGAGTAAATTCCTGCGGAAGATCAATTAACTCAGAAGTCAACATCAAGTCAACAAGTCAACGTGGCAGAACAACAACAACATTAATGACGATGGAAGACATATTATTCAAGCAGATATTCCACGTCACATCAACAAACTTTATTCATATTAGATTCGTTGTAAATCTCAAATTTCTAAGCTGATAAACATGGCGAGGACTTGGATAAGTTTAATTAACTTAATTATAGCAACAAAATAGCTAGCAATAGAACAGAATTAGATCTCTATATATATATACGAGATCAACAACATAGATCATACATAACAACAGTTGAGAATCGTTAAAATCATCAGTAATCATTATCTGAATCATTGTATTCAAGATCAGCAACATCAATAGCAACAAGAAAGCATTACGATCAACATTATTGAGTTTTCTCGGTTTGATTATTCTTATTTTATTTGTTTGATTGATTGATTTTAGTATTTTAATAGATTAAACACCAAGTATTGATAATTCCGCGATCAATACTTGTTCAAATCAATTCTGATAATCCTGAACGATCCTAGGATTCACAGGTGGTATCAGAGCATGGTGCTCATTGATTCATATCAATTGATCTATCAGCTTTGATTAGTTTAATCGAATTCAGTTTTAAAACAAAACCTCTGTTTTTCAAAATTAACTAACATGAGTAACTCAGTTGTTGATGCTTATTAACCTCCTAAACTAGAAAACAAATCTGATTTTAAAACCTGGAAAATCCGGTTCAGGAATCATGTTAATTACACAGATTCTGACTTATGGGCTTCGATTACCGAAGGACCTTATATCCTACCTGCCTTAGGAGCGGATTATAAGGATAATAATCAACCCATCAGTTTAAATAATCTATCACCTGATGATGCCAAAAGAGTCAAGATTGACATCAAAGCTTATAGTATGCTTACTATGGCTTTGCCTGAAGAACTCTTGATCAGGTGTGAATCATACAAAACAGCTAACTCGTTATGGAAAATCCTGCACACTCTGTGTGAAGGTAGTGACGAGATTAGAAGCATAAAGAAGGATACTCTCCATGCATAATATGAAACATTCCATCATATTTCGGGTGAGTCAGTCCCTCAACAATTGCATAGATTCATGCAACTTGTTACAGAGATGAACATTCTTGAACTTAAGTACAGTAATGAAGAATTGAATAAAAAGATGCTTCATTCTTTGCCTGAAAACTGGACACAGACTGTGTCCATGTTTAAAAATACTATTGATCTAAAAACAATAGGTCTAGACACTCTAGTGGCAAAAGTAGAATCATAGAGCTGGATGAAAAGACAAGAAACAAAAGTGTGAAAGCACCTATAGCACCTTATCAATTCAAAGAACTGAAGAATACTGGCAGTGCATTCATCTGCAATGAAGATGAAGACAACTCCAGTAATAAAGGTGAACAGGAAGGAGAAACAAGTCTTTACACAGCAAAGTCTTCAAAATCAAGAACTCAAAGCAATCAGCACAAACAGACAAAAGGAAAGGCTGATGAATCCAAAAGTAAGAAGAATAACAATCAAACATAACCAATTACTGTGGTTCTGGAGACTGAAGAACAGAGAGCTGCCTTTGCAGCTTTCAGCTCAAGCTTTCAGGCTTATCTAGGAAGCACCTTGACTCCTGCTCACTTTTGTCAACAAGATCTAGAAGAACTTCATCCTGATGAAGTGGAAGAGATGGATCTGCAATGGCAAATGGCAATGATTGCCTATAGAGCCAAGATGTACATGAAAAGAAACAAAGGATTGTCTGTTGGAGGAAGAACAACAAAAATTGGTGTAGATAAGTCCAAAGTGAGATGCTTTAAGTGCAATCTGCTTGGACACTTTTCAAGGGAGTGCAAGAATAGCCAACAGTAGTCAACTGACTCAAGACAGCCTAGTCAAAGGAGTTTCACACAACCACTATTAACCAATGCATCCCCACCAAACAATACAACAGGTATATCTAACACTAAAGAAACTGGTTTAATTATTTTGCAGGATGGTACTTGTGATTGGAGCATGTATGAGAAGGAAGTAGTTGCTGAAAACTAAGCTTTGATGGCCAATATGGAAAACAAAGTCCCTCCAATGGCCACTGAGGTAAAAGAAAGGTTGTGTTCCCCTTCTTGCATAGATGAAGTAGAAAGATATAGAATATATGCTCAACAATTGGCTGATAAAGTAAAAGAAACTTTACTCTTAAATGAATCTCATGTTAGAGAACACAAACTTTATCAAGTCAAAATTAATTCTTTACAAAAGGATTTAGATACACTTGTATCTGAAAATTACAATCTAAAAGCACAAGTTAAGCATCTGACTACATCTTTAACTAAATTTATGTCAGAACATGCATCTACTGAGGTGAAACTGCAAAAATTCCAATTGTCATTACAACAATATGAGAAACTGTTAAACTCTCATATTAAGTCTAAAAACAAGTCAGGATTGGGATTTCATGCAGTTGCGCCACCAGTTACCAATAATTATATTCCTTTACCTGAGTCAGTGACCAACAATTTATCTAATCACTTCATACCTGAGTCATCAGATAAACTTAATAATACTAAGTCATCTGAATCTAGTTCATCAGACTCCAAGCTGTCAGAATTTGATTATGACACTATGATGACTTAGATGAAGAGGATGAGACTAATAATGCTGGGTTGGGTAAGGATAAAACTGTGTTAAAAGAATACTCAATTCCAAAGGTACTAAATCAACTTAAACTACCCTATCCACCAAAACAAAGAAATCTGCTAAAGACAATCCACACCAGAATTGAACAATTAAATGAAGGCATACATGCATTCAATTAACTAAATAAAGAAAAGTCAGCAAAAAGAGGACTAAGAGAAAAGAACATAACTTCCGCAGATCATCTGCGGAAGAATTCAGAACAGACTAAGAAAAAGGACACAAAAGATACAACACAAGAACCTTTTGATATCATGTCTGGAAGAGGAAAAGACTCATCAGCAGCTAAATTTGAAAAGGAATTAAAGAAGCAAAAACTGATGAGCAAGAAGAAGGCAAAGAAAAGGAATGCATCTGACAGTGAAGATGAAGTTTACTGTAAATGGTGTGACATGCACAACCACAGCACAAAAGAATATTACTTCAGCAGCTATTGCTCAATATGTAACATGAACAATCACATGACTTCAGATTGTTACTTCAACAAACATTGTGCAATATGCAACAAAAACAACCATACTACAAAGGAATGCTACTTCAACAAGAAGAGCAAAACTAAGATTGTCAAGACAAAGAAAGTAGATACCTCTGAGTCAGACTCACAATCTTCTGAAGATGATAAAGATTCAAACCAAAAGAAACAACAACAAGAACAGAAAGTTACTACGAAAAATAATAAAGTTGCTGAGGTGCAATTAAAGAATAAGAAGGAGAAATCACAAGTGCAAAAGAATGCACCACACAAAAAGGTAGCACTTAAGGAAGAAGACAACTTCTTTGATCACTTTGACAAAGGCAATGATGTGGCTAAGACCAAAGCAAAGGATGCAGAAACATTTTCTGGTAATTCCTCATCATTAAAGAAGAAGTCTCAAATAAAAATGACTAACCAAGTCAGTATGAATCAAGAAGACATCACCTCAACTTCATCAACTATTACATCCTTACCCCAAACTAAACATAATGAATTAACAGACTGTACAGCTAATCTAGAAACTTCAAGACTTATTCATGAGAAAGTTGATACATTAGATAACAATGTCAAGCCTAAGACCAGCAAGGCTTGGGCTCCTAAGTCTAACTAAGTTCATTTTTGATATACAGGAACATCCAAGGAGGGCTGACAACAAGTGGTATATTGACAGTGGTTGTTCCAGACATATGACAGGAGACAGCAACCTCTTGCAGGACTTCAAACATAAGAATGCTTCATATGTAGTATTTGGTGGGGATAAGAAGGGAGGTAAAATTACTGGTGAAGGAATGATAACAAATGAAGTTTTAAATTTTGAAAAAGTTAACTTTTATGAAAACTTACAGTTTAACTTACTAAGTGTATCACAAATCTGTGACCAACACTATACTACTTTCTTTGATAACTCGGATTGCTACATTCTTAAGCCAGGTTTCAAAATTCCAGAAGACTGGATCCTTCTTAAAGCACCAAGAAAAGGTAACACCTATGTGTTGGATATGAACAACACAACACTAACAAGCAAAGAAACATGCCTGATCTCTAAATCATCAGAAGATGAAGCACAACTCTAGCACAGAAGGATGGCTCATTCCAACATGAAGAACATGAATAAATTGGTGAAAAATGACTTAGTCATTGGTGTTCCAAAGAAAGAATTTTACTGTTCTAATCACTGTTTATCATGCTATAAAGGCAAACAACATAAAGTATCACATAAGTCCAAAACAATTAACACAAACACAACACCACTAAAGTTACTGCACATGGATCTTTTTGGTCCCACCAATGTGTTAAGCATTGGCAAAAGGCAGTACTGTTTGGTGATAGTTGATGATTTCACTAGATTTACTTGGGTATTTTTCTTAAAACATAAAAGTGAAACATCAGAAATTTTAATGGAGTTTATCACTAAGATAGAAAATCAACTTGATCTAAGAATCAAGATACTGAGAAGTGATAATGGAATTGAATTTGTTAATTATGTCTTAGACTCATTTTGCAGGGATAAAGGCATAGCTAGGCAATTTAGTGCTCCAAGAACTCCTCAACAGAATGGAGTTGCTGAGAGGAAAAACAGAACTCTAATTGAAGCAGCAAGAACAATGCTAGCTGACTCATATCTGCCAATAACATTTTGGGCAGAAGCTGTGAACACAGCCTGCACTGTTCAAAACAGAACTTTGATTGTCAAAGAATATAATAAAACACCCTATGAACTTCTGTTTAAAAGAAAACCTTTTATAGGATATCTTAAAGCTTTTGGGTGTCACGTATCTGTATTAAACATAAAAGAACAGTTAGGAAAATTTGCTGAAAAAGCCTATGATGGTTTCTTTGTTGGTTAGTCATCAACATCTAAATCATATAGAGTCTATGTTCCACATGATAACATAGTGGAAGAAACTCCTAATGTATCCTTTGATGAATCCTCATTTCCACAGTCACTAAAAGGATCATCTTGGCTGTTTAATATAGATGCATTAACTAACTCATTTAACTCTGGTTATCTTAACGTGACAGGTGCTGCTAATACATGTTACCCTTATGTTCCTCCAAATATGGGTGTACCATTGACAGCTGACCCACCTAGGGTCATTTCCCTGGAGAACCAAAATAACACTGATCCTGATGCATCAACACAAACTAGTAAAGATGTCTCTGATGACCTCATACCATGCACATCAGCTGAAGTACCATCTACTTCCGTAGATGTTCCTGCTTCTGCAGATGATGAACTGAGATCCCCTAAGAATCAAACCACATCAGAAAACCATTCAACACCATTGTCACACACAGAGATATCTTGCTCTGAAACTACAGCTGATCAAGTCCCTGCTACGAAAGACATGTCCACTACCCCGGAAGGCATACATGTTTCTGCGGAAACTCAGACAGTTGCACCAGAAAATGAGATGAACTACTTTGTTGACTCTTCATCATAACTAACCTCATCTCCAATAACCAACATCACAAACCTGGATTCATCCATCCAAATTAATGATGTACCAACAGTTAGAGCATATAAGTATCACCCAATTGATAACATGATAGGTGACCTCCACAACAGAACTACCAGAAGACAAGGGGGAGCTACAAACACTTGTCTATTCTCCTGCTTTCTATCACAATTAGTTCCTCCTAACATAACAGAAGCCTTGAAAGCAACAGCTGGATTAAAGCAATGCAAGAAGAACTTCAGCAATTCAGGAAACAGAAGGTGTGGAATCTTGTTAATCTCCTTGAAGGCCAATATCCCATTGGCACAAGGTGGTTATTTAAAAATAAGCTAGATGACAAGGGAATAATAATCAGAAACAAAGCAAGGCTAATTGCTCAAGGCTACACACAAGAGGAAGGCATAGACTATGATGAAGTCTTTGCACCAGTTGCAAGGATCGAGGCAATAAGAGTGTTTTTGGCATATGCATCATATAAGAAATTCACAGTTTACCAAATGGATGTAAAGTGTGCCTTCTTATATGGTTAAATTGATGAAGAGGTCTATGTTTCTCAACCACCAAGATTTGAAGATCTTGATTACCTCACAGAGTGTACAAGCTTGATAAAGCTTTATATGGACTTCATCAAGCACCAAGAAAATGGTATGAAACACTATACAATTTTCTCCTAAGACATGGATACAAGAGAGGAACAATTGACCAGACACTCTTCCTCAAATATGAACATCAAGATCTCTTAGTTGTTCAAATATATGTTGATGACATCATATTTGGATCAACAAACAAGAGACTCTATGAAGAGTTTGAAGCCTTAATGCAATCTGAGTTTCAGATGAGTTCAATGGGAGAATTAACTTTCTTCTTAGGATTACAAGTTCATCAGAAAACAGATGGCATCTTCATCAATCAAGAAAAGTATATCCTTCAAACACTGAAGAAATACAACCTTGCAGACTGTGCATCATGCAAAACACCAGCATCTACTATAGATAAAATTGTACCAGATTGAACAGGGAAGTCTATTGATCAAAGATTATATAGATCTAAGATAGGATCATTAATGTACTTAACTACTAGTAGACCTGACATAGTGTTTGTTGTGTGTGTGTATGCTAGGTATCAAGCAGATCCAAAGGAGTCTCACTTGAATGCAGTAAAGAGAATATTCAGATACCTCAAAGGGAAACCATCACTTGGACTTTGGTATCCCAAAGAAGGAGACTTTAAGCTTTACTCCTATTCAGACAGTGACTACGGAGGATGCAACAACAATAGAAAATCAACAACTGGAGGATGTCAATTCATAGGACCAAGACTTGTGTCTTGGTAGTGCAAAAAGCAGACAAATGTTTCAGTATCCACAGCCGAGGCTGAATACATAGCTGCCTCAGCAGGCTGCTCCCAGGTTTTATGGTTACAAAATCAATTACTTGATTATGGTTACAATTTTCTCCGGACACCAATATATATATAGACAATTCGGCTGCTATGTTTATCACTGCTAATCCAGTCCAACATAGTAAAACTAAGCATATAGAAATCAGATGCCAATGTCTACAATTATAACATGTTAAACGATGAAAAATCAAGCAAATTGTTCAAACAACTGAAATAAAAAGCCTTCACACCATTATGGCCATAGGATGTTAGCCGAGCATGATAGAATGGTTCGGACACATAAATTACATTGTCATAACTTCATTAACAATCAATGAAGCTTCTTGAGTAATCTGGTCTTCTTAATTTGATAGTAGCTTCCACTAGTCATCCCTAACTTCAAAATCACACGCATGAAAAGTTTGATTAGGACCTCTTAAATCCATTAAAAAATGTTTTTTCTTGATCTAATTGTTAATAGGCATCCAACTAGAGTTGATCGACGCCTAATAACTTTTCTATCTCATTTCTTGTGCGTTTTGTCAGCAAAGTTTGTCATATTTAAACTCTAGTTGATTAAAGTGGACACAACAAATCAGCTTGCTGATTTATTCACTAAGGCCTTTGATTTAGTAAGATTTAAGTTTTTAATTGAATCATTAGGCATGATCAACTTAGAATAAGTTCAAAACATCAACAACAGGTATATAGGCTCATTAACTGTGATCATATGAGGATACAACATAAACTTATGTGTAAGGCTTTTGATAATCTACGGATATGATAGTATGCTATAAACATGACATATATCCTGCCTGCACCCAACTAACTAAATACTGATCTGATGTGTTGAATATGTGAATAGGTTCTTCCTGAGTGAAAATAAGCTATGTCATGCTCAACATAAAGCCAAGATGACTTAGTATGGATAAGTCATTGTGAGGAGTTAACAAGTAAGTCTCATCAGAAAGTACACAACTCATCACTTATGCACACATTACTATATTGTAACACCTTATAACCTCTATCTTTGTGCATCATGACTCTCTGTTTTGCGTAAGCAAAGACCTGGGTCAAAGGGCACCTCTGTTTTACATAAGTAAAGACCTGGTGACCTGATGCTGATCATTAAAAGTTCCTAAAAAGAACTGCTCCCAAAAGAATCCTAAAGGATCAACTACATAGTATTCAAAGAGCATTCATAAAAGGCATTAATAAGATTTCAAAGAAATCTTAAGATAGAGCTTATAATCTACGAAACATGGTATGTGTGATAAAGTGATGACTTGATCACAATCTGGGAGACAGACTTTCATACACCTTGCATGACTTTCATACACCTTGCATGATGCATTCATCCTTGTTTATCTTTAATTCTTACCAAAACATGATAACCAGCCGGACATGCCTAACATACACTCTAGGTTGAACTTCTGCAGATCACCATATTTGCAATTTGCACTAGATCCAGTAGGCCTTTCACTCAACCAAAATAAGCAGGAATGTGTCTGATTTATAGTATGATCTTTAGTTTCTCAACCAATTGTCTGCCACAGAACACTATACTCATGTGATTTTCAGTTACACATTCACTGATCATGCGATCTTCTTATAAATTTTTGATAAACTCATCCGTAGATGATTAATCACAAATTTAGGGGGAGTATCTCGTGAATATGAGTATAACTAATAAATTAATTCCTTTAATCTGAGTAGTATAATTAAACAATTAATTCCCTTCGGAACCGCAGGTGTACTATGGAAGACATGAGCTATCTTCCGTAGATACAGTGAAAACTGTTCATCCGCAGATGTTTCTGCAGATGACAGAATGGGTCCACTTCCGTAGATAAAGTACGGAAGAAGCAGAAAACTATGATTTTCCTGGATATTATACTTTGCTTAATTATGTGATCATTAATTGCTATCAATTATTTATTTGGCATAGTTAATAACCACGGAGGGCTAAAAAAAATGTAAATGGGTCCCACATGGTAGACAGCCTGTCTGAAAAGGTATAAAAAGGTACTTTGACCGTTGGCCTTTCTATTCATTTTCAAAACACTCTGACCTAAAAACCCCTTCATCCAAAACCCCCTTCTTCATCGTCTACATCGAACACTAGGCTAACACCACCGTCACCATGGCTAATTGGTTCGTAAAAGACCATAATGTCTGTGCATTTCTGAATCCAGATGTGGAGGATGAATACAGAGACATTTAAGATACCTGAGAAGAACACGACTCTTTTACGCGCTGACTGCTGACTCAACCATCTATCTATCCCACATGATAGATTTCTGGAATACAGCTGCAATAGTCGAAGGAGATGAAGGAACCATGATCACTGCGATCATTGGGAACTTACCCCTTTGGGTAAACGAAGGAATAATCCGCAGTGCCCTAGAACTGGGAGAGAATGAACAAGGACATCCGGATGTATTCAACCATGAATACATCCAGAAGGTATTCAGTCTGATGGGCTATGATGGTGACTATCAACACGGTGAAATAAAGAAGGGTAGGCTATGCAAGCCTTACCGGTTCCTCTGCCATACTTACCTGAAGTGCATCTCCAACCAGAAGTCTGGGTTGGATAGATTCTCACGCCACATCTCATCTGGGATCATAGGAATCTTTGAAGGAAGAACCTATAATTATGCCAAATACATCATGAACTGCCTTTGCGATCATGTGCAAGTGCAAAAGGAGAACAAGATGTTCATGTTCCCTCGGTTCCTCTAATTTATAATCAATGAACAAATCCCCGAAGTGGAGAGAGAAGGTGATATAGGTGTACGGAGCCATTTGAGCAAATCCCTTCTCAATAAATTGAAAGGGCAGTATGAAGGAGGAGATGTGGAGATGTTTGCTCATGTACTAGATGAGAATGAGGACATTCCTTAGGAGCTGCTGTGGGTTGAGGAACCACAAACTGAAAGCTCATCAGCCCCATCTGCCACACACTCCCAGCCTCAAACACCACAACATACCTCACCCAAATCACCCCAACAAGAATCACAGCCACCACCATCACCCATCCACTTGACATCTTCAAGTGAGAATACTGAACCCATCTCTCCTGGCTAATCACCAACATCAATCAACACTGCTTCTACTGAAGTAGTTGGTCAGGATGGGACTCAACCTTCACTCCCACACTCACCAATCTCCATAACATCAATTGATACTGGTGCCACAGAGCCCATATCTTTTCTACCACCAACTGAATCAACCATCTCACCCACTCTTACTGAACCCATTGACAGCCCAACACCAACAGAAGAAATCCCCCTTGATGAGGATGTTGATGAAGCTATTAATGATGGAGATACAGAAGAAGTCTGTACTGATGTAGAAGAGAAAGATAAAGAAGAGGAAGTCGAGCAAGAAGAGAGTGCTTACATTGATATCATTGCCTATAATAAGAATGACCTGAATGAAGAAGAAATCAATGTAAGCAAAAGCTATTTGGTGGCAGAATACAACAACCTTGTCCTGAAAGGGAACAGAAAGCTAGAAAAGATAAGAAGGTTAAAGAAGGAGGTGAAGGAGAAAGATAAATTAATAGAGAAGCTAGAGAGTAGATTGCAGAGTCTGAGGGAAGATGTCACACCCCAACCTTAACGGCGGAAACGTCGAGATGTGAGGGTTAAGATTGTTCACAGCCACATAACACTACCATAAATTGTAAATATAAAAATTCATAAGTTGAAATAAACATTACAACCAAATGTCTCAACAAACAAAAATAAACAAAGTTCAACTTTCAAGTCTCAAGTTATTTTATTTATTTTTCCTAGTTCCAAATCCTAGGTGTAAGCATGCTTCAAAAGATAATCATCAACCTTGCGCATTTCCTGAAACATGTTAAAAATAAAAGGGTCAACTTTAAAAGTTGGTGAGTTTCCATGGGTTAAGCATACATATATATATATAAAAGTTTACAAGTAGCAATTCATGTCAATGGTTACGAATAAAGCAAGTTTATAGATAACATATAGCTACAATCAAACCTTGACCAAGAATATCATTTACAAGTTTAACGATTAGCTAAGTGTATTGGTTCCCATGATGAACAAGCATACGTCATCAGGAGCCGGCAATAACCTCGGCTTTAGCACCAAATAGGCTTGTCAGGCCCATAGATCTATGACGTCGCCAGGCTAGCAATAGTTAATGATTGTCAACATATAATGTCCATCATATAAGACTCACAATATTACAAATAACCATGACAAAAAGTAAAGATGAATTGCATGTGTATGTACAAGCCCAAGATGTTTATAAGTGCAAGTTTATAAAGTTAACATGTTTCACCCCAAAAGGTGTGAAATAAAGTAAAAGAGGGGCATGAAAACTCACCTTATATATATAAGATGATAACAAGAAATTAAACGGTGCTCCAACGATTCCTTTTACAAGATACCTAACGTATATATTTCAAGGTTAAGTTTAAAGGTAATATTAACGATTAAACGTGAACTAGGGTTTCAATAGGAATTTGGGGTTTTTATAAATAAATAAGGTTATCTATTGAAATCATATATATATTTTAACCCAATGAAAGAAATATACCATTTAGGTAATTTAATATGGAGAAAAGAAATTGAATTCTTTATGATAATTTGTAAAATTTAAATATAAGATGCAAATAAATTTTTATAATTATTTGAAATAAACATGATTAAACAATAATTAACGTATTGGCCAATAATAATTTATTAATTTAAACTATTATTTAAAGTCTATTTTATAAAAATAATCTAAGTATGACATTTGTAAAAAAAAAAACGTTTTATACAAAATAAAATATTAAAGTATTTAAATGAAAAAATTTACAGAAATTAATTATGTGACTTTAAAATAATTAAAGTTTACAAAAATGATTTTTATAATTATTAAAAATTTCTGTAATTAAAATAATTACAGAAAACCCTTTAAAAAAATAGGTTGAGGGTGCCCGGGTTCGAACCCGGGACCTAAGGATGGGGTAACACGCGCTTAACCAGTAGGCTGGGTAGCCTATGCCTGCTGGAATCCGGTTCCCCTATTTTAAAAGACGCGCTTACAGATGAAACCCCCAAATCACATAAACCCTAGAACCAAATTTTGATCAAATTGAACATCCATTCGTTTAAGATAATGAAATCAACGTTGGGGCTTTTAATCCCCAAGTGATTTCGAGTGTATCCGCATATCTAATTACCTGGGTGGAAGTTTAAATCGATGAGAACGAGACGAAGAACAATCGCGACTGTGGTGAATCCGATTGAAATGCAATTGGCGATGATAATCGAATTAAATTCGTGTGAAGTTTCGGGGAATGTTCACGACCCTAAGCCCTTTGTCAATTTTAGTTTAAGTTGCTTGGAAGGTGGGTTTCGATTGGGTTGCAGGTTCGCGATGAAGAAGGAATCGAATGAGACGATTTCGTGTGTTTCAGATAGAATTATGTTTATTGAAAGTTTAGGAATAGTTTAACGATCAATTTTGGTGCAATTAATTAGATTATTATTAGGTTTCAATGATCAAACGGTTCTATGATTAAAGCTTCGGTTATTCAAGCCGATGGTGTTCGTAACCGGCGTTTAAACGTAATTAAAGTGTGTGTTTAAGTTCGAACCATGTTCACGAATCGATTTGGAACGGTTTGGGATCAAGATTCGAAGGGTTTCGATGGTTTTGGGGTCTCGCCGGAGTTGGCCGGAGCCCCTCGCCGGAATCACGGGGTTGGGGGGGAAAATCCGGTTTGGTTTTTGAATTTTACACAATTGGTCCCTGTAGTTTCAATTCTTGTTATTTTAAGTACAACTTTATTTTTTAAAGTTTCTAAATTGACAATAAAGCCCCCTGAACTTAATTAAACTTTTAGTTTTAACTATTTTATAACTTATTAATTATTTAACTTTTATAACTTATGATTTCTATTATTATTATTATTTTTATTTTATTTTGACTATTATTATTATGTTTATTATATTAAAAACAAATTATTAACTCTTAAATTAATGAATTAATGCACAATAAAAGAAACATTCATAAACAACCCATATAGTTTCTTAATTGACATAAATGGTCCTTACAAGGGCATAACAGGGTTAACTATTAATTAACGAAAACACGAAAGGTTACAGTCTCCCCAACTTTTAAGAATTTCGTCCCGAAATTAAGAATGAACTAAATGAACAGATACGGGTATTTCTTCTTCATATGCTCCTCACGCTCCCAAGTAAACTCAGGTCCACGCTTATTTTCCCAACGAACCTTGACGATTGGGGTAGTAGTGGTCCTCGTCTTCTTCATAATGCGGTCCATGACTTCAACGGGTTTTCAACAAAATGTAATGACTCGTCGATCTGGATGTCATCTAATGGGACATACAGACTTTCATTAGCCAAACATTTTCTCAAATTTGAGACATGGAAAACAGGATGAACCCCGCTAAGATCGGAAGGTAGTTCCAGTTTATAAGCCACTTTCCCAATCCTTTTCAGGATCTTGAAAGGTCCTACAAATCGTGGAGCTAATTTACCCTTCTTCCCAAAGCGAACGACTCCCTTCCATGGTGAGACTTTAAGAAGAACCATATCCCCAACTTGGAATTCCAACGGCTTGCGTCGTTTATCGGCATAACTTTTTTGTCGACTTCTAGCCACTTCAAGGTTCTTGCGAATCATGGAAACTTTATCGGTTGTTTCTTGTATGAGCTCAGGACCAGTGATGAAATTTTCACCAATGTCAGTCCAGCAGATCGGGGAACGACATTTACGACCATAAAGTGCTTCAAAAGGTGCCATTTTGATACTCGAGTGGTAACTATTATTATACGAAAATTCCGCGAGAGGTAAATGCGTATCCCAGTCACCACCAAAGTCAAGGACACAAAGACGTAGCAAATCCTCTAGGGTTTGAATGGTTCGCTCGGTTTGACCGTCCGTTTGAGGATGGTAAGCCGTGCTTAAATCCAGTTGAGTACCCAAAAGTTCTTGCATAGACGACCAAAAGTGCGAAGTGAAACGAGCGTCTCGGTCGGATATGATATGCAAAGGTACGCCATGACGACTCACAATCTCATCAATGTATATACGAGCTAACCTTGACGTTTTGTAAGTGTCACGTATGGGTATGAAATGTGCCGACTTGGTCAATCGGTCAACGATCACCCATATGCTATCATGACCACGAGAGGTGCGAGGTAGTTTGGTTATGAAGTCCATGGATATGTGTTCCCATTTCCACATGGGAATCTCGGGTTGTTCAAGCAATCCACTAGGACGTTGATGTTCAGCTTTAACCTTCGTACACGTAAGACACTTAGCTACGTAAGTTGCTATGTCTTTCTTCATTCCAGGCCACCAGTATTGACCACGCAGATCCATATACATCTTATCGGAACCAGGATGAATTGAGTAACGAGTTTGATGAGCTTCATTCATGATAAAGGTACGAAGATTATCACGGTTTGGAACCCAAATTCGATTCAAGAAATACATCAACCCATTGGCTTTCGTCTCGAGTTGAGCTCGAAGGTTGTACTCCAATTCCTCTCCCATTTTTCCTCCTTCTTGAACTGCTTGTTGAGCCTCCATGATACAAGTCTCGATATCATTCTCAATCCTCAAATTTTGTAGCAGCACCGTAGTCTCGTTAACATCCAGACGGATCTCAGTATCAAATTCTCCCAAGGTATCAAACCATTGTCGTCGATCGCGAATTTCTTGAAACGAGACCTTCTTATTATGAATCTTACGACTTAGTGCATCGGCTACGACATTTGCCTTTCCAGGGTGATAACGAATGTCACAATCATAATCACTAATCAACTCAACCCAACGTCGTTGTCTCATGTTGAGATCCTTTTGATTGAAGACGTGTTGTAGGCTTTTGTGATCGGTGTAAACTATACATTGCGTCCCATAAAGGTAATGCCTCCAAATCTTTAAGGCAAAAACCACAGCACCAAGTTCAAGATCATGTGTCGTATAATTCACCTCATGGACCTTCAATTGTCTCGATGCATATGCTATGACCTTTCCTCGTTGCATGAGAACACAACCAAGGCCTTGTTTAGATGCATCACAATATACGGTGAAATCATCGTTTCCATCGGGAAGGGTCAAGATAGGAGCATTACACAACTTGTGCTTTAAGGATTCAAAGGCTTCCTCTTGTTCAGACCCCCATTCGAATGGTTTATTCTTTTGGGTCAAGGAAGTAAGCGGTTTCGCGATTCGAGAGAAGTTGGCAATGAAACGTCGATAATAGCCAGCAAGACCAAGGAAAGAACGAACTTCGGTTGGAGTTGTGGGAACACACCAATTTTTCACAGCTTCCACCTTTGCAGGGTCAACGTGAATTCCTTGACTATTCACCACGTGTCCCAGAAATTGGACCTCCTCAAGCCAAAATTCGCACTTTGAGAACTTTGCGTATAGTTGTTCTTTCTTCAATAGCTCAAGAACTTGTCGCAGGTGATGTTCGTGATCGGTTTTGGACTTGGAGTAGATAAGTATGTCGTCAATAAAGACAATCACGAACTTGTCTAGATACGGCTTGCATACTCGATTCATGAGATCCATAAAGACAGCAGGAGCATTCGTTAAACCAAAGGGCATAACCATGAACTCATAGTGTCCATATCGGGTACGGAACGCAGTTTTTGGGATATCATCATCATGAACTCGTAATTGATGATAGCCAGAACGTAAGTCAATCTTTGAGAAAATAGCAGCTCCTTGAAGTTGGTCAAAAAGATCATCGATGCGAGGAAGAGGGTAGCGGTTCTTGATGGTAAGTTTGTTAAGCTCACGATAATCGATGCACATACGAAATGATCCATCTTTCTTCTTCACGAACAGAACAGGTGCACCCCAAGGCGATGAGCTAGGTCGGATAAAGCCCTTGTCGGACAGTTCTTGGAGTTGACTAGCTAGCTCTTGCATTTCTGACGGTGCAAGTCGATATGGTGATTTAGCCACAGGGTTCGCTCCCGGAATTAAATCGATCTTAAACTCGACTTCACGCACGGGAGGTAAACCGCTAAGGTCATCGGGAAACACTCCAGGAAAGTCTCGTATAATCGGGACATCCTTAAGATCGTTCCCTTTGACTTTCGTGTTGACCACGTAAGCCAAGAAAGCCATGTAATTCTTGCTTAGACATTTTCGGGCTTGAGTACACGACATGAGTTTGAGTCCTTTGGATGATTTTTCGCCGAATACTTTCAATGTATCCCCCGAAGGCAAAGGAATTCGAATGCACTTCTCGAAACAAATAATTTCAGCATGATGTTTGGCTAACCAATCCATGCCAATGATAACGTCAAAGCTTCCAAGTTTCATAGGAATAAGGTCGATAAAGAAATCATGCTCGTTTAGGCTCAAAATGCAATCACGAATAACGACATCGACGGTGATGGGTTCTCCATCGGCGACTTCGACAGTAAGAAGTCTTTCTAGTTTCGTATGTGGCTTAGCAAGTATAGGCTCAAATTCTATCGAGACAAAACTCTTATCGGCTCCAGAGTCAAATAGAACGTAGGCATAAGAATTATTAATAAGAAACATACCTGTTCAGTTTTAAAGACGTTAGCAACAAAAGAACTTGGATCATAAAGTTGGGGTTGGATTTGACATACCGTTCACCACATCGTTGTTTGCTTGTGCTTGGTTTGCATTGATGTTGAAGGCACGTCCTCGAGCTTGTGGTACGTTACCCGCAAGACGAGGGCATTGTGGGCGGAAATGACCAGGTTCCCCACAGTTGTAGCAAGCACGATTAGCAACTAACGCAGCATTGTTTGGTGCACGGTGACAAGTAGCCACCAAGTGTCCATACTTACCGCACAGTGTGCAGATACGGCACGGGGTATTACCCGCATGATGATACTTACAGACATTGCACAATGGTAGAGGACCAGCATAGGCTCTAGTAGCAGGTGCTTGTGTAACAGGAGCGGGTTGTCTTTGAGGTACCTTGGGTGTAGCCACAGCGAAATTACGCGCCGGTGTGAACTTGCGTTTCTTGTTGTTGTAAGACGGTTCATTCTTACTCTCCTTAGCTGCTTCAGGGACCGCCTTTTCAGTCTTTTTAGCCCCTTTGACAGACAAGGTGCCTGCTCGAATATGGTTTTCAGTAAGTTGAGCGGTGATGGTAATGGCATCTTCCAAAGTTGTGGGTCTACTTCCCACTACTGCATCTTGGATTTGAGGTGGCACCCCCTTGATGAACTTCTCAATGTTCCTAGGAACAGTGTCAACCATGTGAGGCAACATGATGCTCAACTCGTGATGCCTAGTTGAATAGGCCAAATGATCTCCACCATCTTGCTTGAGATTCCAAAACTCCTCCTCCAGCTTTTGCAGCTCACTTCTCGGGCAGAACTTTTGGATGGCAATGTTCTTGAATTCTTCCCAAGTGAGTGCCAACACAGCATCAGCACCACGATTCCTCTTCTTACTATTCCACCACGTAAGTGCTCTTTGTTGAAGAACACTTGTGGCATAACGGACTTTGAGTGCCTCGGGACACTCACAGTTGATGAAGGTGTTCTCCATGCTTTCAAACCACTCGAGAAGTCCAGTGGCTCCTTCCTTCCCACTAAAGCTAGTGGGTTTGCATGAGTTGAAGTGCTTAAACGTGCAGGTTTGGTTGTTTCTTCCTTGATTTGCACTATTCTCTCCTTGCCCATTGCCATTAGTGTTGTTACTAGCGTTGGTCATCAAGGTGCTACTCAGTTCGGCAACCATGGTCGGAATGACTGCAGCCATTTGACGGGCAATCATGGCGGCTAATTTGCGGTCGGAGCTACCACGCTTTCCATGATGACGAGACATGCTGGATACAAAATAAGTTAGTCACAGAAATTTGGAGGTAGAAGATAATAAATCAAACAAAGATTTTTCAAGACTTGTAAAACACACATGGAATGATTCCATTTGGTACGCATTACCATTTGGAAACGTTGACACGTCAAGGTGAGTTAACTCCAATTGCCTTAGAAACTTGTGTATATTGACCATAGTTTATCACTCATCCCAGAAATCCCCAGGTAAGCATAACTAGTCCCACGGGATTTATGCGAAATGCTTACCTTAGCCCGAAGGCTTTTTGCCAGGAAATCCAGAATACAGGTGTCTATGTGTCACACAATATTTCTTTAGGTTCATGGAATTAAAACCTTGAGGAGATTTTCATAGGTTAGACATAAAGTCTAAAGATTTGAACCTTTTGATATAAAGCTTACGTTCCCCGTGTCGTCGAGAATAAGTTTAAGATATTTCATCGTCGAGAGAATAAAGGATTAAGAATAAGTTTTAGAGAGGACAAGGCAACCAAGTTTCTCAATTGTAAGGCAATCCTAACTAAAGGCATCAAGTTGCACATCAAGAGGCCCTCCTTAACAAGTAGCATTATAGCATGCAACAAGATATATTACAAGATCATAAAGATTTTTCTTATGAGGTTCATGCATCAACTATAGTCTAGGTCACCATTTCTAATAACCTAAATCCCTATAGTTATGGGCTCTGATACCAATCTGTCACACCCCAACCTTAACGGCGGAAACGTCGAGATGTGAGGGTTAAGATTGTTCACAGCCACATAACACTACCATAAATTGTAAATATAAAAATTCATAAGTTGAAATAAACATTACAACCAAATGTCTCAACAAACAAAAATAAACAAAGTTCAACTTTCAAGTCTCAAGTTATTTTATTTATTTTTCCTAGGTCCAAATCCTAGGTGTAAGCATGCTTCAAAAGATAATCATCAACCTTGTGCATTTCCTGAAACATGTTAAAAATAAAAGGGTCAACTTTAAAAGTTGGTGAGTTTCCATGGGTTAAGCATACATATATATATATATATAAAAGTTTACAAGTAGCAATTCATGTCAATGGTTACGAATAAAGCAAGTTTATAGATAACATATAGCTACAATCAAACCTTGACCAAGAATATCATTTACAAGTTTAACGATTAGCTAAGTGTACTTGGTTCCCATGATGAACAAGCATACGTCATCAGGAGCCGGCAATAACCTCGGCTTTAGCACCAAATAGGCTTGTCAGGCCCATAGATCTATGACGTCGCCAGGCTAGCAATAGTTAATGATTGTCAGCATATAATGTCCATCATATAAGACTCACAATATTACAAATAACCATGACAAAAAGTAAAGATGAATTGCATGTGTATGTACAAGCCCAAGATGTTTATAAGTGCAAGTTTATAAAGTTAACATGTTTCACCCCAAAAGGTGTGAAATAAAGTAAAAGAGGGGCATGAAAACTCACCTTATATATATAAGATGATAACAAGAAATTAAACGGTGCTCCAACGATTCCTTTTACAAGATACCTAACGTATATATTTCAAGGTTAAATTTAAAGGTAATATTAACGATTAAACGCGAACTAGGGTTTCAATAGGAATTTGGGGTTTTTATAAATAAATAAGGTTATCTATTGAAATCATATATATATTTTAACCCAATGAAAGAAATATACCATTTAGGTAATTTAATATGGAGAAAACAAATTGAATTCTTTATGATAATTTGTAAAATTTAAATATAAGATGCAAATAAATTTTTATAATTATTTGAAATAAACATGATTAAACAATAATTAACGTATTGGCCAATAATAATTTATTAATTTAAACTATTATTTAAAGTCTATTTTATAAAAATAATCTAAGTATGACATTTGTAAAAAAAAACGTTTTATACAAAATAAAATATTAAAGTATTTAAATGAAGAAATTTACAGAAATTAATTATGTGACTTTAAAAATAATTAAAGTTTACAAAAATGATTTTTATAATTATTAAAAATTTCTGTAATTAAAATAATTACAGAAAACCCTTTAAAAAAATAGGTTGAGGGTGCCCGGGTTCGAACCCGGGACCTCAAGGATGGGGTAACACGCGCTTAACCATAGGCTGGGTAGCCTATGCCTGCTGGAATCCGGTTCCCCTATTTTAAAAGACACGCTTACAGATGAAACCCCCAAATCACATAAACCCTAGAACCAAATTTTGATCAAATTGAACATCCATTCGTTTAAGATAATGAAATCAACGTTGGGGCTTTTAATCCCCAAGTGATTTCGAGTGTATCCGCATATCTAATTACCTGGGTGGAAGTTTAAATCGATGAGAACGAGACGAAGAACAATCGCGACTGTGGTGAATCCGATTGAAATGCAATTGGCGATGATAATCGAATTAAATTCGTGTGAAGTTTTGGGGAATGTTCACGACCCTAAGCCCTTTGTCAATTTTAGTTTAAGTTGCTTGGAAGGTGGGTTTCGATTGGGTTGTAGGTTCGCGATGAAGAAGGAATCGAATGAGACGATTTCGTGTGTTTCAGATAGAATTATGTTTATTGAAAGTTTAGGAATAGTTTAACGATCAATTTTGGTGCAATTAATTAGATTATTATTAGGTTTCAATGATCAAACGGTTCTATGATTAAAGCTTCGGTTTATTCAAGCCGATGGTGTTCGTAACCGGCGTTTAAACGTAATTAAAGTGTGTGTTTAAGTTCGAACCATGTTCACGAATCGATTTGGAACGGTTTGGGATCAAGATTCGAAGGGTTTCGATGGTTTTGGGGTCTCGCCGGAGTTGGCCGGAGCCCGTCGCCGGAATCACGGGGTTGGGGGGGAAAATCCGGTTTGGTTTTTGAATTTTACACAATTGGTCCCTGTAGTTTCAATTCTTGTTATTTTAAGTAAAACTTTATTTTTTAAAGTTTCTAAATTGACAATAAAGCCCCCTGAACTTAATTAAACTTTTAGTTTTAACTATTTTATAACTTATTAATTATTTAACTTTTATAACTTATGATTTCTATTATTATTATTATTTTTATTTTATTTTGACTATTATTATTATGTTTATTATATTAAAAACAAATTATTAACTCTTAAATTAATGAATTAATGCACAATAAAAGAAACATTCATAAACAACCCATATAGTTTCTTAATTGACATAAATGGTCCTTACAAGGGCATAACAGGGTTAACTATTAATTAACGAAAACACGAAAGGTTACAGAAGATGCAGTGATGAATAATGAAGTAGTTGATGCGTTGAATGATTTGGTTGATGAACAAGCTGAAAGACTGAAACTGAAAGATGATGAGATTGAAAGGTTGAAGAAGAAATTGACTAAAACTGAAAAGAACAAAAGTGATTTAGCAATGATCACTTACACCAGAAAAAGGAAATACTTAGGGAAGACAGCTGATGCATCTGGAGAATCATCAAAAAGAACTAAACCAGATTCTCCAGAGCATCAAACCCCATTGAAGCAACAAGCAGAAGAAAGTGACTCTGAATGGGAAGAGCTGATAAAGGAAGAGTCTGAAGAAGTCGAACAAGAAAAGCTATTGACTACTGATGACATAATAGAGGAAAGACCACAGTCATCCATGTTCATGCAATTAATCGATCATGGATTTCCATATGACTTGGTTGAGAAGATGAATATGGGAGAAATGGTTGAAGCTTTAAAAGAATTTGATGCTGCAAGACTGATGCTTCCAGTCTGCACTTATGAAACATTCTCTAAGTACAATGCAATGGAGAAGATCAGGAAAGAGTTGAGCCACTGTGATACAGCCAAGCTTACAAGATATAACATGACATGATGGTTACAAAGCCATAACTACCAGCCCCATGAGCTAAAGGGAAGATCAGTTGGTGAACTCAGAGCAATGATGGATCATGTCATGAAAATAGAGCTAGATACAGGAGTAAAATTCAGATCTGGAGCTCCCAACCCTGCCTATAAACAACAACCAATTCAAACTCCTGCTGAACCCACCATGGTCAAAGCCAAAGATATGCATAAGGGAAAGGAGAAAATGATCAGAAAGCCAAGGGATTTAGTCCCACATAAGATCTGGCCTCTAGGCACTGCTGTGAGAGAGATCACTTAGCAAAAATGTATATTAATACAATTCTTTAATCTCATCACAAGGCCTGAAAAAGCAAAGGAGAATCAAGTAATAGCTTGGAAATATGATGGTGAGTGGGACTGTGCACTGATTAAAAGGGCATCTGGCATGGTGAAATACTTTCCATGAGTAGAATTCCTTCTAGCACTGCCAGATGTAGACCTTCATACACTACAAAACATTCTCATCAAGAATTACCCCATAAGTCCAAGAGGAAGAGACTTTTCTAGACTTGTGACCAAACTAAATCATAAGTTCAAGGGAGATGTTCTCAGGGAAGCAAGACTGGTTGATGCAGAGCAGATGAAGAGAAAGTTCAGGAAGTCTCAGCCCAAATCTCTATTGGTTGATGAAGAATTTTTGAAGAGAGTTAGAGCTGAAGACAAAGCTTATGCATCAGTCAAGACAATAGAAGGCAATCAGTTTACATTCCCCATTACTGACTGGGGATATGTAGAAAAGAATAAGGAACTGGTTCTGCTGAGGAATGATCCTCAAAAGAAAGCAGCCAGTATAAGAATTTTTGACCCAATAGAAATAAAGTTGCTGCACCCAAGCTATACCTCCTATCTGTACGAAAAATATTTTCCAAGGCTGCAAGATCAACAATCTCAGAATGACTTGTGCTTATATGTACATCTTATCCAAGTCATAGACAAATTGCATGCTAAGGCCCATAAGAGGAGAAAGTATGAAGCTGGTCAGCTTATTGGAACTGAAATAAGACCAATAACAGAGTTGAGGATTTCAGAACAGGACGAATTTGAGGTGGTGTCAAACAATAGTGTTGTTGCAACACTCACCACTGAAGAGGATGTACTGGGTATGGAATTCAAGACATTGAAGAGGATGAGCAGAAGGCAGATTAAATGCAAGTATAAAGATCAACAAGCAGTTGCAGACTACTTCAAATCAAAGATTTTGGCAAGAGTGAATGAGCTTAAAGTATTAAATCAATGATTACTAGAGTCTAAACCTAAGGGGGAGTACTGTTAGGGATAGAACTCATGTATAGGTTTAGATGATAAGATCACTCATGTAATCATAATTTTAATTATTGCCTTTGATGATATAATATGAATATATTTGATTATAATTGGGTTTATGAATTAAATAATATTTATTTTGCACTTCATTTAATATATTTATCTATGATATAATATATTTCAGAAAGTATGTGTGAATGTGCAGGAAACATTCAACTGTCAATTCCGTAGATGTTCTCAGGAACATAACTGAAGAATGTGTATCCGTGGATCTCATGCGGAAGAACAACATCTGAACAAGAAAAGAACAAGTGAAGCTGCTGAAGGAGGGATTGCTGTGGAAGATAAGAACTCCTGCGAAAGCACAAGAACAAATACAGTACAACAGTTGCTGCAGAAGACAGACTACCTGCAGAAGAGTAAATTCCTACGGAAGATCAATTAACTCAGAAGTCAACATCAAGTCAACGTGGCAGAACAACAACAACATTAATGATGATGGAAGACATATTATTCAAGCAGATATTCCACGTCACATCAACAAACTTTATTCATATTAGATTCGTTGTAAATCTCAAATTCCTAAGCCAATAAACATGGCAAGGATTTGGATAAGTTTAATTAGCTTAATTATACCAACAAAATAGCTAGCAATAGAACAGAATTAGATCTCTCTATATATATACGAGATCAACAACATAGATCATACATAACAACAGTTGAGAATCGTTAGAATCACCAATAATCATTATCTGAATCATTGTATTCAAGATCAGCAACATCAATAGCAACAAGAAAGCATTACGATCAACATTATTGAGTTCTCTCGGTTTGATTATTCTTATTTTATTTGTTTGATTGATTGATTTTAGTATTTTAATAGATTAAACACCAAGTATTGATAATTTCGCGATTAATACTTGTTCAAATCAATTCTGATAATTCCTGAACGATCCTAGGATTCACAATAAACATTACCGAAAATTTAAATAATATCATGAATTTTAAAATAATTTAAAAGGAAATGTTAATTTAAAAGAAAATATGACATAAACTTTTATTTTACTAAAAAAATTGTTAAAGGTAATATTAAAATTAACAACTTAATCATTATTTGTTAACATATTAGCAATTTCTTATAACTTTTGGAAAGATGTCAAATAACTAAAAAGTAATAAGTGATCATAACTATAATATTAATTGTAATTGATATGAGTTAATAGTTTCAAATTCGTTGTGACTCAAGATTGAAGTATGTAGTGACATGTGGCAATGCAAACATGACGCTTAGATGGACAGATTAAAAAGAAGCCATGTGTACCAATAGTTAATCTTTTATTATATGTTATATATTAAGAATAGGTTTGTTATATGAACAACATGATAAACGGTTACATAACAGCTCCTAGCTAATATTTGATCAAACTTAGTTATTATATTCAAGGTTAATGAGTACAATGGTTAAACATAATCTTGTCTTGGTTTATATGAATACTAAGGGAAATGTTATTTATTTATTTATTTTACTTAAAACGAGTTTATGAAGAAATGATCATGAATTAGATACATACTTTGCGTATGTGATGCGAGGTTAAATTTGAGTGATCAAGTTTGTCACTTCACAAACAAATTATTTAAAAAAACTAATCTAAAAGTATGTTCACTTTGAAAAATTTAGGTTTAATACGTGTCACAAATATACCTGCATTTACAAGCATGTCTTTAAGAACACATGGGAGTATGATTAGATACACACAATGAAATAAATATTATGCTAACATGTGTCATATTCGGGTGAAAATATATATGAGTACATGTGAGAACCTCATTACATGTAATAGTGACAAATTACTTAAAACTTCAAAGTATCTCCACTACAAACATCAATATGTCATGTATTAACTTGTTGATATTTCATTGGAGTCATTTGAGATATATAATCACAATCATGAATTTATTTTTAGTCGTTTTCGTGTTTTATCCATCAAAAAGTTCAGGGTTGTTTAAAAAAATCTATAGATCATTGTATTTTATTAGAAAAAAATTCATTAAACATTTTACATAATTACATTATAAGGTAAAGTTCATTTGTTAGCCCTTATTTATTACGATAACGCGTTAACTCTAATGTAACAAACACTTACATCATAATTATGCGGTTTAAGTAACTTTTACAATGTATTACACTACCGGTGTAATGATCCCCCCCCCCCCCCCATTTTCAAAAAAACATCATCTTTTTTTTAAAAAAATTTCTTAACTTTCTTATATGATATTATTTTTTTATATAAATTACACCATGAAATAGATCGTCTTAATAACTTTAATTTGAGTATAATTTGGCTATAATTTTTAAAAACTATTGTTTTGTATCACTAGTTTACCACTGTAACTCTAACTTACAGTAACAATGTATCTTGATGTGGATCACTAGTTGGATTAATGGTTATCACAATAAACAAAAGTTAATTTGATCTCTATTATTACATTATATTATATAAAAAAATTAAAACATTTTATCTAAGTTATCCACTTATTTTAAATTTTTTTATCATAAAAGTAAAAACTGAAAATTCATGTCAATGCATTCCGTACATGTCATCTGTAGTAACTTTTATTTGGACTATACATGCACATGGAGAATCCTAATCTAGGAACACAAATTTGTTTGACCTTTCACCCGCATGCAAAATAAAAAGTGTCATGCACTATTAAAGCTTTTATATCTTTCCATTTTAATCCATCTTTTATTATTTATCTTTTTCACTTACATTTAAATTCTAATAAATAAAAATGGTCAAATCATTTTCATTTTCCACTAGAATACAAACAATATTTTAACAGGGGATAATCATGTGTGTATATATAGGGTAAGATTAAAATGCTAACCCATTGTTATTATAATAACTTACGTCAACCCATCAAAATAAATCAAAATTATTATTTATTTGTATTGTAATAACATTATTACATATAATGTTCTTTTTCTTATTAACACTTAAGTAGTAGATTGACAAATTAGGTTTTAATAATCCAAACTATTAACTATTAATCGATAATAATACATATTTATAATTTGACCGGCGATAATTTCAACTTTTTACTTTCTTTAACAATGACAATCTCAATAATATAATTATTAAATATTTAATCCCTATTTGCACTCGACTTCACTCACAATAATAATTATAAATAAATTAAAAGAACATATAGTACATGCGAATCTGAGTGAAAAAAAATACAAATCGCGTGTGAATATATGATAATTATGCTATGGAGGTGTCATTGTTAATAAAAGTAAAAGTTAAGATGTTACTGGTAAAATTAATGGTATAAATTATTATCAATTAATAAGTAATGATTTAAATAATTAAAAATTTAATTTTCGTATGATAATAAGAAAAAGAGATCCAAGAAAAAGCTATGCTCTTTGTCTTGCATTCCACCCCCTCACATAATTGGTCTTTTGAATATGTTCTTTTAATTTATTTCGACAAGTTTCTTTGATGGTAAGGAAATTTTAAGTAATTAAAATAACAATTTTCAAATAAATCTATCGCAAATTTGTTATATTAATGTGCTTCAAACATTAACTTCTACTTTTGGAGGTGATAAGCAAAAATGAGTTATGTCACTGCAACAAGATACGCATTTCTCTACAGTTCATATGAGTACCTAAAAAATGATATCTCTCAATTGAATTATAAAAGTCTGTACATATAAAAAAGCAGTGTTACCATACTTATCAATCGGCCTGTACAGAACGCCCGAACCTAAAAAGCAGGAAGCAATGTGGGTTATACAGCATTCAAGGTAGATAAAAGCGGCTCCGAACTATTACCTTTGCCCAAGTCTCTAATGTTGTGGTCATCACTTGTAGTCTAATCATCACAAGATGCACATAGGATGAATCGAATCCGAGTCTTCGACAAGACATCCACGGACCCTAGCATGCCGCTGAAACATCTATGCATTGTTATGTAACACATAAGCATGGAAAAAATAATAATCCTCCACTTAGAAATGTATTTAAACTCACATCCATACTGAAAGTACTTATGATAAAAGGCATGGATATGTGTAAAACTCCCTTTCTCACTTTTAGTTGTAAACTTTTAGCTTAAAGATAATAATCTTTCACAATCTTCAAAATTAATAACGGATGCAAGAGCCAACGATATGATGGTTAAACACGAGTGAGGTTGAAATTGTTCGAACAAAAGTAACCATATCATATAGTAGCAAAACTGATTTTTTATGAACCTCCCAATATATAACATCACTCAAGCCTATAACATATTATTAAAAAACAAACTGGTAGCTACCGTCAAAGTTGAAAGAAGCCATCTCCACATACCCTCAAACTTGTATAAAATCAATTAACATGTTACACTATCTTATTATTATCATGATATACTACATAGTTAATTAATAGTGATAGAGTGCGTGTTATTATAATTTTTTTATAAAGGAAAATGTTAATAATGTGATACGAGTGATGCTCATCCATCATCCTACGCTAAAATGTCACCGCTTATAAGTCAACTAGAGTCTATGGTTGTTAGCATGCCAACAAAATAACCATAGATTGACAATGGTCTATTCTAGTATTCTCTACTTGTATTTGCATTTTGTTTTTTTAGGGTTTTAAATTCTAGCATCTAAAAATGCTTATCTTTTTATCTTATCCCATCTATACTTTCACATCAAAATGTGACCATGAAGGAAAAGGTTTCCCTATCAATATTCTCCATAAATAGAAGAATCAAAAGGTAGAAATGAAAAGACGAAAAGAAACCCTAGCTAGTTACAAACATTATTGAGTTCTTTTTAGCCCACTTTTACAAATTTTTGTACTTAAAACTTATTTCGTATACTATACGTTGAAAAATTTATGAAAACCAGATGTACTGTCAAATTTACAGCTCTAGTAGTTTAGTTAAATCAGTTAGACCTACCAACAAAGGGAGGAGACATCACAAATAGTTTTCCACTAGTTTTGCTTATTGTGTGTGTCCGTTTAGAAGTAGCTGCCCGAATCATATGACTAGTCTGATTCTCATAACACTTATTTTAAGAAAAACAAGCAAATAGTCCTCCATGGTTATGAATTACAAAAACGTTTGTGTTGCCACACATTTTTAACATGCTAAGAAAGCTAATTGGTTTCTTAGTTGTGTATGTCCATATGACTATATATTTTCTAGTAATTTCGGTAAAAAGGACCATAAAGATAAAGTGGCATAACATTAAGCACCATTAACCTTCATGAAAGAAATAAATGTAACGATCACATAATGTTGGCAGGAAAAAGAGAAATAAAATTAGTCTTCATTATACGATTTCAATTAAAATATGAAGATAATGCGTTACATAAGATATTAGGGTTAGATTAATGCGAATATACTATTCTCTTTATTCTCCTTTTGTCAAATTGCTTTTATGTATATGTATATTAAACTAATAAGTTGATTTAAACTAATATCAACACATAATGGAACTAATAACAATACAAGTCGGGTTGACTCGAATCATAATCTTCGATCTGAGTTGAAAGCCCAGCTCATATTAAAGTAAAATAAGTGTAGAATGTTATGATTGAATGGATGATCTCCTTCTCATTCATCTTTGATATAAATATATATACAATCCCATTAAATGGGGAAAAGATAACTACAATAATAATTACATGATCATATCCTAAATTACACAAATGTATATTCTATTACACCCCTGCAGTCTAAGCGTGAGGCGGCCGAATGTTGAGACTGGATCAAAAATCTTGAAATAGAATCCATGGTAACCCTTTGGTGAAAATATAAACAATTTGAAACCGTGTAGGAGTATGTAAAACACTAACGGTTCCACGTTGAACTTGTTCGCGGACAAAGTGAATGTCCAGTTCAATGTGTTTGGTTCGTTGGTGTTGAACCGGGTTGCCCGATAAATAAATAGCGCTAATATTGTCACAGTAGATGAGAGTTGCTGTCTTCAATGGGCGACGTAGTTCGAGAAGAAGGTTGCGAATCCAACTGATTTCCGCAACAACATTAGCTACTGCGCGGTATTCGGCTTCGGCACTAGATCGAGAGATGGTTGACTGGCGCTTGGAAGACCATGATAAGAGATTCGGACCCATGTAGACATAATAACCGGAGGTGGAACGACGGGTGTCGGGGGGACCCAGTCCAATCAGCATCAGTGAAAGCTCGAAGAGAAACATCAGTAGAAGGTGAAAGAGTCAAACCATAAGATGATGTGCCCTGAATGTAGTGGATGATACGTTTCAAGGCATTCCAGTGATCTATTTTTGGGTCATGCATGTGGATACAAACCTGTTGTACTGTATAGCTGATATCAGGTCTGGTGAAGGTGAGATATTGAAGTGCATCTGTAACATCCCAAGTTTCAGGGTTAAATGTAATAGTTAAAATAAAAAAAATATAAACTTTATATTTTGTATATTGTTAAACGAGTAAGTAAGGAGTGAAATGACTATTTCAAATTTAAAGTTTTAGACGAGTTTTAGTGTCGTAAGAGACCGTTTAAAGGCCGGGTGTTACAGCACCTGCTAAACTTCTGTATAGAGTGGTGTTATCAAATTTGATGCTGGACATGGCACTAAGCTTTGGCTTTGTATCAACTGGTGTGGCAACCGGATTACAAGATTGCATACCGGCACGAGCAATAATATCGAGAGCATAAGATTGTTGAGACAGAAACATTTTGTCTCTAGTTCGGGAAACATTAATACCTAAGAAATAACTAAGAGGTCTAAGATCTTTCATAGCAAATTCAGCCGCAAGGCTGGACATGAGGTTCAACCAAAGTGTGTCCAAAGAGGTAGTAAGAATGATGCCATCCACGTAAATAAGTAGATAAGCAATATCACCCCTGTGATGATATGTAAACAATGAATTATCACACCGACTCTGAATAAATCCAATAGAAGTGACAAAATACGTGAAATGTTGGTACCATGCACATGGCGCCTGTTTGAGCCCATAGAGAGATTTCTTGAGAAGACAAACATGGTCCGGATAATCCCTGTGTCGAAACCCCATAGGTTGATGCATGTAGACTATTTCCGTTAGATTCCCGTGAAAAAAAGCATTGGTGATGTCTAACTGATGAATGGACCAGGACTGAGATAATGAAAGGGAAAGTATCATTCGAATAGTGGCCGGTTTCACAAACGGACTAAAAGTTTCCTCACAGTCCACGCCTACCTCTTGATTTCGTCCATCACATACCAGTCTTGCTTTGTATCGTTCCAAAGTACCGTCAAACCTGTATTTGTGATGAAATAACCACATACTACGTATGATATGCATGTTAGGTTGTCTCGGGACAAGTTCCCAAGTCTTGTTTTTATTTAAGGCATTAAACTAGTTAGTCATAGCATTGTAGCATTTCGGGTTGGACAGAGCATCTTTGGGATTTTTCGGAGTGGGAGAGATGGAGGAGGTGGAGAGATTGAAATTTTGTTTTGGTTGGGTGATTCCCAACATGGCTCGGGTGTGGATTGTGCGTGTAGGTGGTGGTGGAGGAGTGGGTATTGGGCTTGGGTGTGTTGGGGTAGGGATTGGGCTCGGTGGGGTAATGGGCTGAAAGGAGACAGATGGTGGTAGGGTGGGTGTTGTTTGGGCAGTGAGGTGAGGATTGGGTGGCGTAGATGGTGGGGCAGAAGTTGACTAGGCCGAATGGGGGAATGTGGACTGATGTAATGGGGAGTTGGTGAGTTAGTGGTGAATGCTAGAGTTGGGATACAAGGTGGTGAGGTGGGGTCATGAGGTGATGTAGGTGTGAGGGAAGTTGGTTGGTAATATTGATAGTAAGGATTGATGGGGTTGTCTAGGAAACTGTAGGTTTGTAAGGAGGGTTGAGGTTTGTTGGAGAAGGGAAATGTGGTTTCATCAAACAGTACATATCTGTTGATAAGGATTTTGTTAGTTTTGAGGTCAAGGCATTTGTATCCCCGATGGTTGAGGGGATATCCAAGGAAGATATAAGGAGTGGAACGATAGGCTAACTTATGGATGGTGGTATGGGGTAGGAGTGGGTAATAGAGGCACCCGAACACACGAAGATGTCCATAGGAATGAAGGCAATGGTATAATTGTTGGGTGGGGGTTTGAAATTTAAGGAGTTTACTAGGTATGATATTGAGAAGATAAGTAGCGGTTTTGAGGGCATGATGCCAGTAGATGTTTGGCATTGAGGAGTGGGCAAGGAGGGTTCGCATCATGTTATTTATGGACCTGATTTTACGTTCCGCTTTCCTGTTTTGGAATGATGTGTGTGGAAATGAGAAGCGAAAGTGCATGCCATTTTGGTTGCAAAAATTGTGAAATTGATGATTTGCATATTCACGCCCATCATCACATTGCAATTGTTTTATTTTAAGACCAAATTGAGTGTGAACAAAGGTTGTGAATTTTGTGAACATGGAAAAGATATCTGATTTATGTGTGATCAGGTATATCCATAAAAAATTAGTGAAGTCATCCAAAAACAACACATAATAACGGTGACCCCCATTGCTTATAATGGGAGACGTCCAAACATCACTATGAACAAGATCAAACGGCATTAAAGTACTTGTAACAGAAGTAGCAAAAGGAAGACGAGTATGTTTCCCAAATATACAAGCCAAACAAACATTATTATTCAAAGAACCACACTTAATCAAATTAGAAGTTTTTAAAGTTTGTAAAACAGCTGGGCCAGGGTGTCCTTGCAGTTGATGCCAAGTGTCTTAAGAGATAGCAGCAAAAGTAGAAGCAGATTGGAGGTTGGTGATGTTGGACGGGCTGAGAGTGTAGAGATCTCCCGAGCTATTGCACCGAAGGATTGGTTTTTTGTCCGAAGGTCCTTCACAGTAAAACCATACGAGTCAAATTCAATAGATATTTGATTATTGGTAGTAAAACGACGGACATAAATAAGGTTTTTAACTAGGTTTGGTGCATAAAGAACATTTTTAAGTTGAAAAGGTGGTGGTAAGGTAATGTTGGCTTGTCCCAAAACCAAAATGGTTTTACCATCGCCAACAATAATATTACGAATAATGCCGGAATTAAAAATAGACTAAAACTTGTCAGATTGAGGAGACATTGTACCTGAAGCACCCGTGTCCATTATCCATGATTGGTCATTCTTATTGAGAGCCAAATTGTAGAGTGCCTGTGCAATATTCATGGGTCTGTATCCAGCAGCATAGGATTGGGCTGAAGTGGGCTGATTTGGTCGCGGGCCCAATATTCCTTGTGTTGAAGTATTCTGTGATGATGGTTGGGTAGGTGGGCCAGATAGGTATGGACAGGGGGTATTTGGGTCCAAGGAGTTCACTGTTGGTTTGTCATGGAGTTTTGAACAACCCAAGGTGGAGAAGCCCAATAAGTATTAGATCCATAGTGTTGCCCGCGTCCTCTGTCGTAGGATTGCCGAACCCAGCCCTGACCCCGGCTGCCACCACGTCCACGGTTTTGTTCGTTTGAGTCGATGCGGGTAAGAGGGTGATCACTGTTGTCAGTTGAATGTCGGTGAGTGTAGTCGGTGGTTTCGTTGAGAGCGGTGCCCGTCGTTTGGGCGGACAGTTTGGCTTGAGCATTTTTTCGATCTTCCACTTGACACAAACGGGAACGAGTGTTGTAAAAGTTGGGTAAGGGCTGGGTTTGCTGGATATAAAAAGAAATGCTCTCGTATTGTTCGTTCAAACCGCTAAGGATTTGAAGGACAATTGGTTTTCGGTGGTGTTTGATCCGAGACTGGTGAGTTGATCAAATATTTCTTTCATGGCTTGGCAATAGGCGGACATATTTGGGAATTATTCAAGGCGGGTGGTTGCAAACTTGGTTTGTAAGTCAATGGTATGGGATTCTTAGTTGTCTTGGAATAGTTTTTCGAGAGTACAACACGCGGCGTGTGCTGTGGTGTTTGTTTTCATGATGGTATGCATGAGATCTGGGGAGATGGTACCGTAGATCCATTATAAAACAATGGAATTAAGGCGTTCCCATGACGGCTGTTGGGTGGGTTTGGTAGTTTCTGTTGGTTTTCCGGATGAAGTAGAGGGTGATTCAGTGGGTGTGCGGGGTTGTAGATGATCAAAAACCTCGTAGGCTTTGCAGTGAATTCTAAATAATTCAGACCAAGTGTTATAGTGGTTGTTTTGCATATCAAGGGTGAGAGGGATGAAGTTTTTGATATTGGTGACGGTGACCGCCGGGTGAATGGGGGAGGAAGACATTGTAGGGAGAGGGCGGTAAAAGGGTGGGAGGAAAAAAATTAGGGTTAGGCTCTATTCCATGTAGAATGTTATGATTGAATGGATGATCTCCTTCTCATTCATCTTTGATATAACTATACATACAATCCCATTAAATGGGGAAAAGATAACTACAATAATAATTACATGATCATATCCTAAATTACATAAATGTATATTCTATTAGTAAGTTTGTGGTTTCATGTGTGTTGGTTTAGTTCTTTGATTTTGATGATCTAAAATGTTTTATAATACAAGTATCATATAGCAAGTTAACACTTATCTAAAATACTACAACATCATACTATCAGTGGAGGAACACAGTAATAAAATTTTATTCTAGCAATATTAAGCTGAATCTAATATATAAGGTTTTAAAAGCCTTTTTGTTTTATTTGATAATTTTTTTATTTATGTGAAACTTAAACTCAAGACTTTCAAACGTAGGTGTTTTAAGAGGTTTTGTCTGTGTCACTGATCACCAAACCCAATTATTAGGGTTCTAAACAAACTAACTACAAATAAGTTACAAATCATAATAAGTTAGTTTACTAATTATATACGACTTTCTTGAATCTTCAAAAACAAACAACAATATTATGGAGTTCTTGAAGAGATTGCTTTTCATATCTCCATAATTAGGAAATTGTGCCATTAAGTTATTATCTAAATTGGAAAGCCAATATCATTGGTGAATGAGTTGTTTGCACTTTCTTAATGTAATCAACCCTAATTATAGGAATAAAAAACAAGATTAGTCACAATTATGTAATCTTTAGTATAAGTTTCTTGTTTTTGATGCTCTTTACAACCACTAAGATGCTTTTAATTATTGATCTTCACATTTCTTTTAATTATATTATAATGGAAGATGTGGTTGCAAGGTTTCTGGGGGGCAGTCTCCAAGGATCTACCTACATTAATGTGTGTAAAGAAGTCAATATCTACCTAAAAAGTTTGAAAGCTTTTATATGTGCAAGTGTAGGCATGCATGGGGAAGCATGTGTTCTAAAGATCTATGCAGTTTTTTTTTGTTACTATTAATTTTAAGATTCTAACTGAATACATTCAAACCATTTTCTAAATTTAACTTTCTTTTGTATTATCACACGACTTAATCATCATGATTTATTGAAGGTGTTTATGGTTTGGTTTTAAAACTTTTGAATTAAAATCATTCATAATAATTTGAGTACATTACAAATATTATAATTTAAAGTATTACTAAAATTACGGATATTATCCTTAAACTTTGATAATTACACTGGATGTCCTTTATTTAAAAAATTGTCACACATTCCGTCCTTTTCACTAACTGAAGCTAAATATTTCTATTAAGTTTATGGTAAATGACATTTTTGTCCTTCTCTTTTAAAGGACAAAATATGTAACTTATACGAATCATATATTTTTTTCTTTCGTTTATTTATTTACTTACTTTTCTTTTTTCTTTTTTCTCACCACTTTTATTTTACAACTTATCTTAAATATAATAAATAAATTAATTTTAATTGTAAAAAAATAATTTCATTTATTGATTTTAATATATTACAGTTTTATTATTTGTTAAATTTAGTTAAGTACTTTTCTGCTAGAACAAATAAGCTTTAAAGAACACCTAATAGTTTTTCTAAAAATAAAAATTACATAAACTAAAAATATAATTTACAGAAATTAATGAAACATAATTGATTAAAACATAAACTAAAACATACATGAATTTAAATAACACCGATTATTGAAAAATTTAAAGAACACCTAATAGTTTTTCACTAATATATTATTTTGTTTCTTTATGTTTTTATTTACTTTACTTAACTTTTTTTTCTTTCTCTCTTATAAATATTTTTGTTTTATAAACTTATCTTAAATATTATTAATTAATTAATTTAAATATTTTATTAAATTCAAATTTTATTTATAGATAATTAAATTGTCTAATGTTTTCATTTTTTCACTTTAGTTATTTCACATTAGATAAAAATTAAACAAGTAATCGGTTTGTTACAACCGTCGCTTTTTAACCCTTTTGGTATAAAAATTTCAACTATATCAAACAATTTGTTTTACGTATTATATTAGAAACCTATCGAATATTGTATGAATTGGGCCATGACTTTTTATTTTACTTAGTTATAATTATTCTATGTTAGGTCTTATATATGATTAGGCTCTGCTTAATATATAAAGTCTTTAATTGTTCTTATTGTAAAGTTCACTTCCGTTTTAATTTTTAGTGGTTTATGTTTGATTTATAATAATTAAAACCCATTAGTAATCGTTTAAAAAACCCAAAATAATAGTGCGTTTAATTAAATAATATTCGTGTTTTTGTTTAATTAAAACTTCATAGTAGTTGTTTGGATTTGTCACTATGGTGAACTTTTAGATGGGTTGGTCGCTATTTTATAAAAATAAAAGTGATTAAGAAAAGAGAAAAAAAATGAAAAAAGTAAAGTAAATAAAATAAAAACAAAAAGGAACAAAATAAAATATTAGTGAAAATTACAGATTTCGTCCTTTAAGTGGTAAGGGCAAAAAGGTATTTTACACAACAATAACTAAAAAGTTAACTTTTGTTAGTCAAAAGGACAAAAAGCGTGATAAATTTCAAATAAAGGACGCTCAGTGTACTTATCAAAGTTTAAGGACAAGATTTATAATTTTAGGTATACTTAAAATACAAAATTGGTAATTTACTCTAAAATAAACACACAAACAAAGAAAATAAAAGTATCATAAAAGTTACACATTTTGTTCTTTTGAAGGTTAGGGGCAAAATGGGCATTTATAAAAATGTAACAGAAAAAGTTAACTGCTGTTAGTAAAAAAAACAAAAAACGTTATAAATTTTCAAATAAAAGATACTCAGTGTACTTATTAAAGTTTAAGGACAAGATCCGTAATTTTGAGCATACTTAAAGAGTAAAATTTGTAATTTACTCTAATAATTTTTAATCTCACTCAATCAATATCTAATTCTAAAATGTTAAAACCAAATAAAGCTGAATTAAACTAAATCATTACTTTGGTTTAGACTTATTAGACATTTAAAAGGGATTGAAAGCTTTTGCACGTGGAAGTGTAGGCATGCATGAGGAAGGCAGGAAGCATGTGTTCTATGGGTGTATGTAACTTACTTTGTTACTTTTAATTATTATATATCTAAAAAGAATACAATTAAACATTTATTATATGTTGATGGTGTCTAACTTGCTAGTAGTTTAGGGGATAATGCCCACAGACGCATGTGATTCTAACTTAACCATATATTCTAAACAAATTTTAATGAGATAATCTAGATGGACGTATGCATTTATAGCACGTGTACTTGGGTTTTCTACAAAGCATTTGCAGAGTTACAAATTGAATATATATCCTTTAAGAAAGACGATTATATATACCAAAAATCCATAGTTATATGAAAGTAAAAAAAAAGCAATGAAATTAATAATATAATTTATAGGTTTTTCTATCACTAGCTTCTATATATACGAATATATATAGATACATAAGCGTAAGCATCAAATGAAAATCGTAACATAGTTTGACATATATACATAACACATAGGTTATGCATGTGTAAAAATTTCAACATAGTGTTACGTTTATGTAATACCCCTTGTTCTCATATTTATATTTAACATATATGTAATAGATATTCAAATTTTAATTTAACATTAAAAGAATTAAAAAGTTATAAATTATATACTTGATTTTATTTGATTTTCATGTAACTATTGGTTTTCTTAAAAATATTTATTATCCCAGTATTGATTATATGTATATTTTTTTATTGTGACATTTATTTAATCCATGTGATTTACTAGAGTGTTCGAAGTTTGATTTAAAAGGTTTTAGATTATATCGTTAGAAAAAAAATTTAGCCTCAGTAAATCAAAACCAAAAAAAATGAAAGATTACAAGCGAAACAAATCACACCACTACTACCATCCTTACTTATTAGACTTTTTTTAAAAAAAGTAACTTTTAGCATGTGTTGTGTTGGCCTAAAATTTCTAGAATTATAAGTAACGACTTAAATTGACTTTATATGGAAAATACAATTTTAAGTTTTATCTAGAACGAGAACTCACATACTCATTTATTTATTCCTAATTCTACTTTACAATCTATCACGAGACTTGAACCTTCGCCCTATTAGGATTCCATTAGGCTAAAGGCCATTTTGTATTATTTTAAGTAAATGAAAAAATACACAAGTATACAACATATTATAATTGCTTCTATTAAATTATCAGGATTAAATGAGTTGTTTCTTCTGGCTTTACATCATATCGGTTTGAAACAAGATTCATTTAAACATGCAGTTGAGTTTGAAGAAAAAAAGTAATCTAGAAACATACATAGTATTCCATCTTTGTTACAAGCTAAAGAAAACTAATTACATGTTTGAATGGTTCAAACCAAATTAATCATAAGCTCCCTATTATCTGGTTTAACCATAACAAATTATTCTTATGATGATTCATGGATCTCTAGAGATTTGTTTAATCATCTACTTAATTTGATCTGCATAAATAGTCCTTATGGTTTGATCAGATTGCATATTTGGTCCTCAAACTTTAAAAGTTGCAAAGTTAATCCAAACTTTTGTAGTCATTACAAGTTTGGTCCTCAATTTTAAATAATTTCAAAGTTAGTCCAACCTTTGGATATTGCACTTTTGGTTCCTAATGTTGAATTTAAAAGTTAGTTTAAACCTTATAAAATGCATAAAAACTTGAATGAAATACAAGTCAATAACCAAATATGCAATGTTCATACAAAAATTTAAATTAATTTTGTAATTTTTAAAATTTAAAAACCAAACATGTAATTTGATTAAACTACAGGTACCATCTAGGTAATTTTCTCTATTATTTAAATATTTCATGCATGCTTACTTCAATAAAAGGGGTGTGGAATAAGTCAACATAACTCTTCTCGGATCGGTTACCAATGAACTGAAAAAACATCTTTTAAATATTATGTTGTAAAGTTCTAGTTTTTATGCAAGAAATTAAGCAAACAAATATTTAACTACAAAATCTGTCTTCTATGTTGACTGACTCGTTGTTTGAGCACGTACTAGTGACGAACTTAATCTCTTGTTATTTTATGTGATGTTATAGATAAATTTTCTTATGATATTTGCTTAGTTTTCTCTTATATGTTTATATCGGTTGGGTGAACCACCTCTTTTAATCTTTTATCGCACAAAAAAGTGGTAAGGTTCGTAATCATCTTACTTTATGCATTCATATCCTACTATTGAGTGATATTTTGTTGGTATGTTTGTTTGTATGTTTTTTTTATTTTTTTAAATTTTTTTAACTAATCTTGATTAGAGAAAAAAGATAATGTAAAATCCCCTAGCTTATATTTCTCATAATATATTTTTCTAGACTTTTATTAACATAAACATAACTATAATCATACCTAGTACATCTCGCCCATAACAAGACTACAGATGAGATTTGAGGAGAGTGAGACGTGGACAAACACTACCTCTATTTTAACTGATAGAAAGATTGCTTTTAAATTACGAGACCTTAGCTTTAGTGAATTCACTAGGATGATCAAATCACCTAATAAAAGCGAACACAATACTTAACATGACAATTGTTATATAGTTTCGCACCAGAGGCAAACACTAACAGCCTCTAGACTTTTCAAGAATATATATTGTTGTTATTGGAAAAATAAGGCTAAAAGCGTGCTATATAAGTTCCACAAGAATTTGTTTTTTATATTACTATCATAACCTTATTATTTAACATATTATTCAGAAATTAAAAAATATATAAAACATATCCATCGTATCCTTTTTGACTCGTTCAGTTTTGATATAATTCGAAATTTGTTATCTTCTCTTTATCCAAGGATTGGATTCCATTACATTAGATTTCGGTGAAATCCATATTTTCACATACAATAAAGTTTATTATTGTTTTTGTTATTATTATTATTATTATTATTATTATTATTATTATTATTATTATTATTATTATTATTATTATTATTATTATTATTATTATGTATAAGCGAGGGAATCAAACCTTAAAACATGTGATTTAACACAATAATTAAAAGAGCAATCTCATCTCAGAAACTAATATATTAGAACAACAAAATATGGAAAAATAAGTAGATCCGAATATCCACCAAAAATAAAAACAATCGATTAAAACTTGAAAAAGGTGTCACTAATTCATAATTCATTACGATACAATTCTATGAAAATCACATAATATTCGTGAAAATTTTACATCAGTTCAAAACGTAAAAGTACTAAACATGTATGAAATTTTCTCGTACATGTTCTATACCGTGATCTCATCTTGATCATATAATCACAAAGTGATATTATTTACAAGATTGGTGTTTTTAATATATACTAGTAACACAAACACAAAAACTACTACATAAACATAGTCTCGCGCTTCTTGAAAACTTCAACGCGAGAAGTGAATTAGTCTTTCTTTATACGCAATCACTGTCTATAATCAGCTAGTGATTGCGTAAAATTGATCGTTTCCATGTCACTAAACGTTGAAGAAAGTGCATAACCTATACAAGCAAAGATATATTAATAAATATGTTAAATTTTCCAAAAAATGACCGACGACTTGATTTATTCAATAAATATCGAATGATTTTATAAAGCAAACATACCTCCGTCGGTTCTTTTAGAGAATAAATCGCGTCAGTTTCTTTAGGTATTTTAGACACAAGAATACCGAATCCTTGTCCTCGTTTTCTTAGCACCTATTCAAAAGTCGTCGTCAAAAATGTGTTATAGTTGCAATTGGTAAAACTGTGACTTTCTATAGAATAAATATGTTTTATAAAAAAAGTAAGTACCCTAAATGCATCTTCGTCTGTACGATCATCTCCAATGTAAATAGGTAATACGTCTTTAGAGTTTGCAAAACCTGTGAAATTCCAAAACAAAAGAACATTTGGTATGTTATTATACATCTTAGATAAACATCTTTTAGCATTATCATGACTTAAAACCAACTATCTGGTACCTAATGATTCCATCAAGAACTCAATGGCGTTGCCTTTGTCCCACTCGATGGTTGGTCGAATCTCTAGCACCATTCGTCCTCGAGTCAACTTTAGCATAGGGTAGTCTTCAAGAACTAGTTTAACTCGATCAACCAAATCACTCCAACTCTACATAAACGTCAAGGGAAACTTAATTACTTTTTATAATACTAAATAAATAATTAAAAGAACAATGAAATGTAATTCTTTAATAAAATTGTACCTCCTCTTCAACACATCTATAATGTACGGACAAGCAGAACTTATTGTTTTCCACATTAGAACCAACAATATCCTTTGTTTTTTCCATCAGAATTTTGTAAACCTAAGAAACAAAATGTTTTAGTATCTTTTGTAATAATAATCATTTTTATATAATAATAACAGTGATACTAATAATAATACTTACCTCGGTCATCGTTGGCAAAAATTCCTTAGCAGGTTGACAAAGTACATTTTGATTTCCCTAATAAGAACAAATAATTAGAATTAACTTAATATCGACCTTACTAATTTTATTTTTATTAAATAGTTTAATTATTTTGAAATATGTATTTATTCTAATTAAGTTTCAAGAAACAAATAAATAAAAAATCTTAAAATAAAAATTTTGTTATACCTGTTGATGCTTGCGAGACGATGGTCCTTTAATGTCCATCCCATGACTGCCCGCATAATATAACTCTGATAACCTCACAAAATTATAAACCTGAAATAAAATAAAATAAAATAAAATAAAAATTATTTCATTTTATTGAAATATAAGTTTGACCTATATAAGTCAACCAAATTAATAAGAAACAATAAAATGTACCTTTGCTCTACACCTCCCGCTAACTATTGCTGTAGGAAAATACTTAGCAACATTCTTCACTGCATCTCTCATCTATAGTTACCATCATTAATATTTTAGAAACTAAACACGTAAATTAACTAATAATAATAATATGTTAATAACCGTGAGAACCGTATAATTAAATTTACATTTACTGTTTTTGCATTTATGTATCCGCGTATGTTTCTTTCTAACACTACTTTCTGTTTATTTTTTTACATTATGTAGAAGTGTATATACAGTTTTCGTGATTCTCAACATATTATTAGTTCTGAAATTAAAATGCTGAAGACAGAAACCTGAGGATCCATATACGCGTGATCCGGATTTTCGACGATCGGAGACAAAGTACCATCATAATCAAGAAAGATGACAACTTGTTTCATTTTTGCAGCACTCATAATCTCTTCAAACATACCCAATGCAGAAGGATGTTTCATCTATTCACAAAATTAAAAAAAAAATCCCCAAAATCAACTCAAAATTTAAAACAATCCCCTGTTTTATTTCAAAAAAAACAGAGCATTTTATAATGCCAAACAATTACTTACAATCCAATCTTTTTTATCTTCACTATCATCAGAGGAGTTTCTAGTGGGAGACGAAGATCGCATCGCCTCGACCCACGCATTGTTCTTCGTGATTCCGCTATGGGTTCCAGCCGCAGAGAGCGCGGTTTCGATGCTTTTCGTAACAGGGAATTTGTTTCTTGAAAACAGAGTGATGTTGCAGGGGGGTTTGGGGGTAGAGAGAGGTTGTATTCACGGCGGCGATCGCCATCGCAATGGCGGATTGGGGGTCGGAAACCACGGCATTCGGATTCGTCATCGGGGTGTTTCGATTGAGTCGAATTGAAGGTGATTGTGATGAAATTGGAACAGAGGAAGATTGGGGGTTTATAAGGGTGTTGAGAAGTTATTAGGAAGAGAGGGGAACACGTAATGGAGAGAGTGAAGGATTTGGGGGAATTTATAAGTAAATTTCATGGTAGAAATGGAGGAAGCATCCCTATATAACTTTTTAATGGGAATGAAAAAGGTATTTGATGGGTGGTGGTGTGGGTCCTATCTTCTAAATGTCATAGGTTAAGGTTTCTTAGTTTGATTTTTAATCGATATAAAAGTATTCAGAGCTCGTTTTTTAAATTTATATGAGTGTATTTCATATATTATATGGTATGGTTATAAATGGTTGTGAGTGAAAAATATGAGAAATTTATTGTTTAATCTTAATTTTTGAGAATCATTGTTCAAAACTCTATAATGTTTTTAATATTTTTAAGTGGTTGTGAGTGGAGGAGAAAGAAAAAGTAATGATAAAGATATAAAAAGTATTATTTGATTGAAAAAAAAGAGAGAAAAATTAATGATTTTTAGTGTAATTATATGGATAAGGATGGGGAATTGGTTGTGAATGCTCTAACCGCGATAAAAAAAAAACATGTCTAGTCACCTGTAAATCAGATGTTTCAAAATAGAATTCACGGAATGCATCTTGGACATGGTCGTCAAACGTGAGGTGTTGTTCCCGCTTTCTTGCTCTGTCCTTTTGTGGTTCTCGCTCACACGTCAACTGATTTCTGCTTTGTTTGCTCATTTAGTCAAGACGCACTTGCTGTAAATCCCTCCTCTTTTCTAGGGATGTTTAGTTTTCGAATCGGGCTGAAAAAATAACATACATTCGATTCGATCTGAAACCGCGGTTTTGAAATTCGATTCAAATTTTCAAATTCGAATTTGATTCGTTTGGAAGCTTTTTTATTGAATTTGAATTGAATTATGAATTAATGATTTTGAATTTGATTTAATTCGAAAATTGAATTTAAAATATACATGTATTTACCTTATAATATATTTATTTGTTTTATGTTTTATAATTATGATTTATATTATATACATATACTTGTTTCATTTATATTTTAACTTTTATTAAATTACGGTATCCAGATCACAAATCCTGTTTTTCTTTTTAGTTATTCATCTTGTTTATTTGTTTAAGTTTTGGTTATGGCTAGTAGTCTTGTAGGTTGAAGCTGCGAACTTAATGATATTATAATTTGTAATTTTGATGTTTATTCAATGAATTTTCTGAATGTTAGGGGCTTGGTAGCCTTTTAATAGCCATTAACATGCTACCTCTTAATGGTTTATCTTTTGAATGGTTAAGAGGTAACACTGATTCTGAATGGTTAATAGGCACCATTAAGATTTAATCTCTTAACCATTTAACATTAAGATTACATCTTAACCATTTAGAGGTTAAGAACCATTAAAAGATAGTATTTTAATAACCATTAAAAAGCTACCAAACAGCCCTTTAGACTTCTACAATTTTGTTTTGAACTTGTTTTCATTTAAAAGATTTGAATTTGTATTTTAAATTAAAGGATAGTAGTTTTGAAAATAAAAATTAAAATAAATTTCTTGTTAATAAATTCAGATTCTGTTCGAATTCGAAATTTATATTCGAGAATTTGAACTTTTTTTTGAATTCGAATTCGAATCGTATACTTTATATCTTTTTTTTTTTTTTTTGAGTTTTTATTAGGTTTTTCTCATCGATCATTTTTGTACAAAATTCTAGTTGGTAAAAGAATGAATGTTATATTGAATATATAGTACACATTTTGATACATTAAGATAAACTTTTTTTATTTAGTTTTTGTCCACTTTACTTATATGTTCTTAATATTTTATGATTTTAATCTTTCATGACACAACATGATTTAAAAACACATCCTTTCCAAATTTACAACCAAGTACATAAAGATTTGTATTTGCCATAGACGTACACCTCTCTCTTTTATTCTGATTTTAGTTCATGTTCGATATTTATATCTCAACGTGTAGTGTTAGTGTCAATGTATGTGTGTGTAATTAATTAAATTATTTTTTATGCAAATTCTTATATCAAACCTTACGAAGAGTTTAAGAACCAATGATCCTCGGACTAAGTGGTTGATGTGATGTACCTCGAGATTTTGTTAAAATAGAGAAATATACTGAATTCAAATTTCACCTGTAATATAAAAAGAAGATTTCAGGTTAGCTCATAGGATTTTCTCACTTAAGGTGTGTTTTCTTCTAAGTATGGTTGACAATTCTTGGCTTGTTTATAACACAATTAAACATATTTAATAAGAAGTATACTATTAGAAGGCTAAACTCTATTTTATATCATTTTCTTGATATGTAAAACATATTAAAGATATTATAGACCATGAGATAAAGTAGTTAACCAAGTCATTTTCATGTTTGATGCTAGTTTTTATCATGTCATATCTATCATGTTAAACACGATAATATCTGTTTTGCCACTCCTACCGATGTACGAGCTTTCGTTCGTGGATGTTTTAGCCTAGTACTCCAAGGTTCCATACTCGAGCAATGAAAATGATTGATGAGTCAGTAACTCGTCAGTGATCCAATTAGTCGTTAAAAAACACGAGAGTTTAAGAAGTAGAATCTTTTATATAAATTCAAATAAAAACATGCATTTATTTGATACTTTATTAATATTTATATTTAATCTTTGAAGCATATTAAATAACTTGTCATTAAATTATAAAACTTAGCCAAATATATCAAAACTATCTTTAGTAGCCCGTGTATTACACGGAAGGGGGAGAATTAATTATTAAATAACACAAAATCATAAATAAAACCAAGTGCGTTATATATTAAATAAGACATAACAACTTCCGATCATATGGTCACAAATGAGCAAAAACTTCATTGTAAACTACATTTGTAGTAAAATTAATAAGTTTGCTATTATTATCTAAAGCGAAGAGTTTTAATCCAACTCTACTCTTGACTTGTGACAAGGCGACATAAAGCTAAGCATGCATAAAATCAAGATGTTTTATGTACAAATCGACTCTTGATAGAGATTGACCTTGATTTTTGTTTATTGTCATAGCTAAACATACAGTCAAACGAAACTGTCTTTTTTTTTAAAATTGAAATGAATCCTTTTGTTAGAAGGTGTTAAATTTAATCTTTGAATGAATGCACGGGTGCCAACATTGCTACCTGATATAATCTCAGCTTCTATAACATGATTAAAGAGTGATATAACATTAAGTTTAGTAAAGAGTGGTTTGGTAATGTAGAAACTTTTATTCCATTTAGAATATCCGGAGAGCATAAATTCGCATCAAATGTATCGTTAATATACTCTTCTTGGCTTATAGAATCGGAACTGAGTTACCTCTTTTTCATCATCCGGAAAAACAAAAGTAAACGATCTTTGATTTCTTGAGCAACTTTATTTTTTGGAGCAAGAATTGTTCTCTTTTGAATGAAAATTGGGTTTTAGAATTACTAATGATAGAAGGATACACAAACTCGATTATATCCGAGATAGCATCGACCGAATTAGTAATAAGAAGATCGTGTGGTATATTTATCGTAGCCTCCCCATCATTCAATCCGTCGAGGTAACCTACACCTAATTTTAATAGCCAATTTGAAAAGTTGTTTGTTTCTTTGATATTGCATCGGCCGGCACTAACAGTTAATCTCATGTTTTTTGTGAGGGTATGTACCTTGCACTTTTGCCAAATATACGAAGAACTTAATGATGAGTTTACAATATCTTGTCTACTACCATTCACAATCATAGGAAATCACGGTAAAATCCTCATAAATTTTCTCTCTCGTTTACTCACAACCACTCACAATCATCCCCTATAATATAGGGCACACACTCACATTAAAATGGAAAACATACTGTGAATGCTCTTATAGGTTAATACCGAGTCGTACCTTTAATGTGACATCTTTCGTGTAAGGCTTTACAAATTGTATAGAATGAGCATTGATTGATGTGATTGGTTGCAACTTTGTCAGCCCAGGTGTGACAATATGAGTCGTATAGAACTATACGACTTGTACAGATGATTCCCGAAAATAAGGGTACTTTACCAGTATAAGCACTTGTCTTCAAAAAGACATATTAATGGTAAAATGATGTATACCCTAAGCAAAAGTTATAAAGTTTATATCACAAAATGCAGGTGTTACGATTTTAACAATAAACCAGACATAGAGTAATATGTGTATTTATTGGTAAAAAAAAATTTAAGCACCGTTTTTAAATGCATTACACAACTCTGTTGAAATGCGTGTGAGTTACGTGGTCCATCCGAGGAAAAAGTGAACTTTTTAATAAAGGATTTAGAAACCATTGGACAAGACGTGTCTAAGGTGCGATTATTATTTTTTTCTTTTAAGTATGAATCAATCATATTAGTTTTTTTTTCTTTATTAGATTGAGTCCTATATTATAATTACACGATGTGTCTACAATTTATATTCTAATTTTCTCTTAAAAGTTAAAATCTCGACTACTGATTTTCTAGATAATAATTCATATCACTCATTGTATTCAAATCTCTATACATAAAAAAGAGAGAGTGAGAAATACTAGATGGTGATAGGCTACTTTAATTGTAACTTTTTAGGGCGGTTTTAACTAGTTTATTCATTGATTATTTAAAATGTTAACTAAATGAGGATATTAGAGATTTGCTACCAATATTGGAGTATCTTTTAATTTATTCAATCTATGGTTTAATAATGTCGAAATTAACCTAGTTTTCCATTAAGAAATTGCCACGTATGCATCGCATATTCCATGGACCTTGTGACACGACGCATTTATATATAATTAAAATAATACAATCACCTAATTATTTGTTCACTTTTTTAACAAGATTAGTTAGTTGTTAGGTACACTAATAAATGGTATGTTGTGTTTGTAACAAGAGTTGTAATAATTTATATTTAAATATAAATGTTATTTTATCTGTAGGGTGATTATCACGGGTTCACTTGTGTGGTTTTTCTTTTTTACTTTTTTTATTAAATATTTATTTTCTTCGCATAGAAACTTCCTCTATCCTCCAAAGACTTTGGCCTTGAAACACACATTGATCCAACAAAAACACACGTAACTTCGGTAGTTCGTATTCGTAATTCGATGAAACTAAGTTACCGTTCATATAATCAGTTTGATTGTGCAAGATCGAGTGCCTGTTCGAGCCTCTCACTACAGTTGAGTTACAGCCGCATCAATAAAAACACATGGACTAATTATGTTGTATTTTTATCACTCCATTCTAAGATAGTTATTGAGTGGATTATATCGCATTTACTTGCCGATTTTAGTTTATATATAGAGATTAACTTTACATAAAATATTTTTCTTGAGATTTTAATTTCAGTGTTTTAGCATTTACAATTTGTCATGTATTTCTTTCCATCGTGATCAATTATTTATTTATATGTATGCATTCTTTAGGAATTTGGGCAATACATATTTTTGAGAACTTACTTTCATGATTTTTAAAATACAAAATCATTTAAGCCGTTTTACGTTATAATATCAAGTTAATCGTATAGGTATGCTATCATAACATTCATTAGAGTGAGATCAATTTTGAAAACTTACCGCATAGTGAGAAATATCAATTATATTTTGTATATGTCTTTTCATTTTGGTTAGTTGCTTTTATATTTATATTACTTTCTTGCTATTTCTATCCTTCTATTAGTATATTATATATAAAATTACCATCGATGTCACGAAATGACCATCGAAAAATAAACCTTATCACCCACTCATAGTTATATTTCGATTTATGTGAGAAAAAAAAAAAAGAAAACATAGTCAATGTACTTTCGTCGTTTTGAAACCTCAAAAACAACAAATCAAGAAGCGCTAAAATCTATAGGTTCATGTTACATGTGTCTTTGTAGCACACATTTATCCTAGGTGAATTACATGTTATACAGATCATATAATTCATGTGAGACAAGGATTTGACTGATAAAAATAAACCCTCTATCGATATTATTCAAAGAGATGTGAATGTTCCATAAGGAATAACGAATTCAAAACTATTAACTCAAAAGATATCTTTTAAACAAATCAGAAGTTTGTTTTATTAATTACTCGATATGTTTATAATTTTCATATGTTTTGTACTTTTGGTTTAGTTAAAAATATTTTCTCTTATGGAAGTCGATTTAATATCTCTCTGTCTTGAATTCGTAATATTGACAAAAATATAACACTGTAGTATATTAGCTGATTCTACACATTGTGTATAGTACGAACGAGCTAGATGTCACAAAATAATCTACGCAATTGTAGATGTGCACAAAATCTACATTTTGTTAACATTTACTAATAATCTTTTCCGTAAATATAGAAACAATTGACAAAAGATGCTATTTCTTTAACAAACATTTCAATAAAACATCAGCGACAACCTATAAGTTCTATATAAGAACATGATGTGAACACGTAAAGATTGTAAGCAACAAAGTCAAGTATAAGTTAAGAATCTATGTAATATGTACACAATAAAAGAAGTCAATAACAAACCCTTAATATAATGACTTATTAGTTACATACTTTAGTTGCTCCTTTTACACATGCAGTTCATGTACGATTATTAAATATCGACTCCTTGTTTCTTGTTAGGCCAAAAGATGCAACAAATGTTCGCAATTATGATGAGTTTTTATGAACTTTTGACCATTTTCTCCTTGTTTATGCGACAATGATTTGAAAAGTCTTTAATATAAACAATATATATATGTGTGCGCGCGCTTGTGTTAACTATAATAAAAGATATGTTGAAAACCACAAATAATATCATAACTATTTATGTCTAATGCTTCAAATGTAGCTCTTTATTAATAAAAAGAGCAAAAATCTAAGGCTATGGTAACTATTTGTGTCAAATGCACATGTTCCAATTAACCGGCGAAATTACACTATACATCAAAACATACATCATAATTTGCAAGGTATACAAATGTGTACCATTGAACAAAATATAGATTATATGCATATTTTCATGATATGTAGACCGATATACTTGCACATAAATAAAAAAACAAAAACATATGATATGAAAAAAAAAAAAAAAAAAAAAAAAAAAAAAAAAAAAACTCATTCCAAAAATATCAATATTCACCCAACAATCTAAAACAAATGTAACGTTTGCAATTTGCGGTTTTGAAAAACAAGGGGGTGGGTATGCCTTTCGGGCAACGACTATAGTGTTAAGGTCCAAGGGAAGCAACAATGATATCACGATATGTAAAGAAAACCATCTCTTATCTCATTGTAAGCAAGGGACGGTGTCTTTAAAAAACTGTCATAAATTATGGATAAATAGAAAGCTATGGACTAGGGCTAACTTGATACAAATCCTAGCTAGCCCTAAGCAAATGATAAACTTAACTAAATAAGCATTGAACTCGAATGAACGGTGTTGGGAAATCCATTTTTCTCCACCTTAGGATTTTGATGGAAAATTCATTTTATTAAAGTTTCAACTTAGGTTTTTGAAGACGAGAAAGGGAATACACATATTAACAACGAGTTGGAGGATTGGGTGAATGGTGTTAAGCCAGTGCTACTAGCTCAACATACAAAGAACTAGCTTTCTAGAGAACGAACTCGTCGAAAGTTAGTTCTTCTAATTCCCTTTCTACTAAATCAACTACTGTTTTTTTAACCGGCTAATCCTTTTAACAAAAGAAGAATTTGATGTTTCCCTTTAAAAAAATTGCTTAATCATATATTCTTTCTATGCACTTCGCCCAATATTATATACATGAGAATTGAGATGGAAGTTGTGAAGAAAGTTCCAAAAATTATTATACTTAGAATCTGTTAATTAAAATATTAAGTTTTATTAAAAAACAATTAATGGTGACTAAATTCTGGCGTGGAAAGACTATCACGGTGAGAGAAACAACGAGTTAAAAAGGCGTTTACGTTTGTGTTTTAGTCAAAAAGCCAGAATATTAACTTGTCATATTCTTTTTTATTTGTAACATATATAAATACTAGTTTATTAATAAAAACATTATTATTACTATTAAGAATTAATAATAATAAAACATTCTAATAGTTGCATGCAGCTGGTTTCTATGCAGACGGTTTTAGAGTTGCATGTTTCTAATTCTTTTCGGTGGTCGCTGCCGCCAATTCATATGAATGTATAACAGTTGAGATGTTTTAAATTATATAATTGTACGAAGTTTTTTATTAAAATAATATAGCTTTACGCCTTTACTTCACCAAAAGGTTAGGAAAAAAATGTCACTCATTGTTTACATTGATATTATTTATGTCAAAATTCTTGCAAAATAACTAATATACATTCACAGTATTTATGATAAAAATATGTTTTTTTTTTTTAATTTGCTTAAAGTATGTTCAATTTTAAATGTATGTTAATGTTTCTAGACTTATTTTAAATAAACGTATTAACAGAATCAACAATAGACATGAGTTACTAGTGCAACATTAACAGAGATGTATTTAGGGCTGCAAACGAACTGAACGTTCAGAGAACAGTTCATGAACCGTTCGGTGAGAAGTTCGTTTATGTTCGTTCGTTTAGTAAACGAACGAACACGAACAAGAAAATATTATTCGTTTAGTTAAATGAACGAACATGAACACAAACAGAGTTCATTTATGTTCGTAAACGTTCGATAATGTGTTCGTTTGTGTTCGTTAATGTCCGTTCGTGAAAGTTCAATAATGTGTTCGTATATGTTTGTTAATGTGTTCGTTTATATTTTTAACTTTTATGTCAGTTATTTTTATGACTATTATATCAAGTATTTTTTTAATATTTATGTTAAGTACTTATTTAATTTTGATTGATTTTGTGTAATGTTTGTAATAAAAATATAAATTTTATTCTTTTATAAATCTATAATCACTTGTATTCGTTTGTGTTCATTAGCTTCTTTGTGTTCGTCATGTTAATGAATAGTTGTTTGTGTTCGTTTGCTTTTGTTTGTGTTTATTTGCGTTCGGTAAGTTTCATGAACATGTTCATTTTCTTAATGAAGAAACACGAACAAATAATCTCGTTCGGTAAGTGTTCGCGAACAGTTCATTAACAAGTTTATTTCTTAACGAACGAACACGAACAATACCTTGTTCGTGTTTGTTCGGTTCATTTGCAGCCCTAGATGTAATGTAGACTATTTTGATAACGTGAGACACTAACTTGTCAATTTCTAGTGCTTTATATACAAATTTAGATCATCTTGTGTGCTCTAATAAGGGACACGCAAGGCCGCAACAATATTTTTGAACACTTGACATGTTGATATATCAAAACTGGACCACTAGCTTTACGGGGCAGCATGACATTTTTAAAATAAATTTACATTTACGTGTTTCGAAACAATTTATGAGACTTTAATATATTAAAACTGAGTTAAGAGACTTTTACATGCAAAATATAAAAATATGTTATTTTTTCATGATACTAAGTATTTAATCGAAATTTATTGTATTATATAACGTATTCAATCATAACAGTCTATTTACTTATGAGCTTGTTATAAGCCTTCAATTCACATTATGCTAATTTGGTAATTTGATACGAATCTATGGTAATAATCTAAATTTACTTTTATCTTAATATTAGTCAATTTGTCAAGGTGTTTCACAAGGTAATATGATCTTTCATTAATTTCTAAAAATGCATTAGAAAAAGTAGCCAATTGCTTTAGTATGAAAACAACATTATAAAGATGGGACTTGTTATAAAATCAACAAAAAAAATTGTATGAAATAAATTGCATCTTTTAACTACTATCTTTTTCTATTTTTTAACCATAAGTTAAACAAAGCAAATACAACGTATTTGGATTTAATGCACCTAAACAATGGAATTCTTTGTGCTAACTTCCTTTGATTTAGCCTAACTTTCTACTCTAAAGTACTAATTTTGGGTAATTAAATCTCACAAAATCAAAGTTAAGGAATCAATTTGGCCTCCATAGTTGACCCCATTAAAAAAGATATGGAATATGAAAGACTACTACAATGAAATAAAGAATCTTCAAGAAGTTCTTCAAGATTGAAAACTTAAAAGATGTTCAAATTAGCATGTGACTGAATCAAGACAAAGAATCATATTCTTCATTTGATTCAATTCTAAAGTTTTTCTAAGTTTTTAGATTTGTTTTTACCTTTTAAACTTCCTAACCATTGAATTCGATCAATATTCCTTTCAACATAAACGTATGCACACAGCCTCTCGTCAACAAAGTATGATTGGTACTCTTGATTCTTGAGGTACGGGAATGACATGTTAAGGTTGAAACGTGTTACACACGACTAAAAAAGACTAAGATAAAAAAATATAATAAATGTTATATAAAACGTTATATCTTTCTTATCTTTTATTTTCTTATGTTTTACGGTTATCTTAAAAGTTTCATGATCAAAGGAGTTTTACGTGGTGTTAACTATATTGTTCTTGAATCTTCAAAAATTCATAACTCGAAATACATAATTCTAAATGACATGATTTATGATTCAAATGAAACCTTGTAATTTCTTTTATTTCATTGTTGTTTTTATTTTTCATATTCTACAATTTCTAGACACTTTAAGGAGTTGTTTGGCAGCATCTGAATCAGCCTTAATGGTTCAGACTGTTTGTTTCACGAGCAAATGTCTAAATGGTTCAGACATTTGCCTCTGAATGGTTAAGCATTATATTAATGCTGAATGGTTAAGAGGTCTAATGCTGAATGGTTAAGACCTCTTATCTGAATTGGTCTGACATTTGCATTTGAATAATTAAGTGATATACTAGCTCTTAATAGTTCAAACCTCTTAATGGTTCAGAACTCTTATTAGTTCAACACTTAATTATTCAGAAATTGTCAAACAGCCTCTAAGTAAATACATATTGATGCAAACTAAATGCTTCCCCTCAAGTGAATTTAGCCATCAAGCCTCAAGTGAAATTTAGCAGACACTTTTATATAAAAAAGATTATAATAACAACCATTACTATTGTTTTGGTTTGTAGTTATTTTAGAATAGTTATTAAAAAGAAATTGCTTTAAGAAGAGGCCTCAATCCAAATTTAAAGATTGAAGCCCTTGTTTTTTTAATGAGCCGCCCAACATAATGCTACTTGGAAATTTATATAATTAAGGAAAGAAACAAAAAACTATTAGATTTTGCATGGCCACCTATAATATATGATTTTATATGGTATAACTAGTCAAGTATAAACTATGGGCCTATGATATAATTTAATAATAAATAAAATAATAAGACTATATAATTATAACAGCAATTGCCGAATAAATACTAGTTAAATTTATTTAGCTATTAAAACTCGATAAAAATTTAAAAATCTTATTAGTATATTAAGTTTAAGTCTTACATTAATAACTTGTTAATAACAAATGAACAAGCATAAAATCCTACAAACTTTTCTGTTATTTTTAAGTATTTGTAATTTGTTTAGAACCAAATCATTCCTTAGTTTGTATATTTTAGGGTTAATAATGTTTCAAACTTCAAAGTTTAAACTTTTTTAACCAATTACTTATTTTTACAGCATTAAGTTTACTATTACAGTAATATTTTATGTACGACAATAGGTTAAATAATATAAGATATCAAACTCCCATCCTTTCTCTTCACATATGCACACATAGAATCCGACACCTCCTACTTCTTCTCTCTCTTTCTTCTGCGACAAACATCAGTGGCCCATCGCCACCTACTACATCCACTAACCACCATCTCTAGTCGTCTCTTAGTCTCGTTACTCTCTACACGCGGCTTCTCTAAAACCCTAACTTCTTAAAATATTATCTCTAATATTTTTTTTGTAACAAGATAAAATTATCACTAACAAAAGTATTTCAACTAAGATTTTGTGTTAAAAATTCCATCCAAACTAAAAAAGAGCTCCAACTACCTCCTAACTTGAAAAACTACCACTAAAAATAATTAAACAAGTCCTTAATTCGATTATAAAGCTAAAAATGGGCCCCAAGAGTTGGGCCTACTAGATATTTAATTAAACACTTCTATATATTGATTGAATTTGAAAAGTGAAAGTATAAACATATAATGTTTACCTGGATATGATTCATCTGGGCCCATTAAAGCCCAGAGTGCTGTACCCACTCTCTCCAACACCCCCTAACAAATCTCCTTTTTGCACATAAACCCTCTATTTTCAACTTTTTCCATATAGATCTCCATGGCGAAGATGAGTTTGAGTTGAGTTAGTGCGTATGTAACATCCAAGCCCCTCATGCCATCAAGATTGTTCGATTTGCACACTAGAAACTCACGGATTTACTTTTGATTGCGCGAGTGAAAAGTTCTCAGAAGGCCACTCATCCTTAGATTGCTCACAACTGAGCACGTTTAACTGTGGAAACTAGTCAATCATGAAATATAAAGTTCAGGCTCGAGTTCACTAATCAAATATATATAATTTGGACTCGAGCTTGTTTAAGCACTACTTGATTTAATTTTTTAACGTGTTGGTCTCAAGTAGCTTACAAGCAAGTAGACTCGTTTACACACTCTTTGTCCTGACATTTTTTTAACAGTAAGTCTACACTATTACTTCTCTTAAATTACTTCAAACTAATATACTTTATGTCTGAATTTAAACTCAGTACCTCACGCTAATAGGCAATAACCTTTATCGAACAAGTTAGTAACATATTTTTGTCGTGACATTATTAAAAGTAAAAGTGTGTGCACCACTGGTGCTAGTTGGATCCACTTATAACTTCATTTGGTTCTCAATTGCCAAGGACCATTTGACATCTTGTTTCTATTTCTAGGAAAGTGACAATAGACAATTTGCAGATATTTGGTCTAATTTATTTCATTGTCAATCAACGCTTGAAATTGTTAATGTTGTATGTGTTTTTCGTGCACATTGTCCACTTGTAAACAAGAAAAAGTTTAGGATTGACTCCTCTCCACATACCTATTATAAAGTGTCGAAAAGAATACCAATTAAGATTTTATTTATCATATCTTTTAACATGATATTCTGATATGATTTAATAATCTTAAATAGATGTACTTCTATCTATTATAATACCAATTGGATTTTAGGCATCCAACTTCCAGTCAATTTCATCAAGAGTGTTAAACGAGTGGTGCTCACAGTTTGAGGGGTTAAACGCTACACGAACATGAAAAATGACTTTAAGCTACGATCTTGACGTTAATTTCTCTTTTAGCTTTTACATTTTATACAAAATACTCACCAAGTTTAAGTTTTGACATTCAAACCCTCTAAAGTTTTATATAAAATTAAACGGGCCGACCCTTGTACCCCTTATGTGAAAGAAGACCATCTGGTCAGCTTAATATTTGTTTGGGGCAATTTGACCAAACCAAACTCACAAATTTCATATTAGATTCAGATCGTATAAATCACACCCATAATTTTCATTTATTATAGATGGGGTCAAATTAATGAATATTGAATATGAAATGACATTTTTGAAATTTGCCTAAATTTAAGAAAGATAAAAAGGTATTTGTGTTTTAAAACATAAAAATATAGGAATACCAACTATATATCTTTTAAACGACACGCAAACTAAAATATGGATCGACTTATGACCAAAAGAAGTTGCATCCATTAAGTTATGATATCTATCGTATGATTTTATTGGAATATATATTCAAAATTATACAACTCATCTAATCAAATTATCATTTGATTATTGTGGTATGATGTATTGGAATACATATTCACATTGGAATACATATTCACATAGTAATGAAGAAGTAAAAATATAAAACTCATCTAGTTGGATTGTATTTTGATTCATATGGTTTAATTCTTAAGTAATTTGGACGGTTTAATTCCATATTTATGCAAAGTTAATAAGCACTTTGGCAGTTTGAAAATTTATATGATGAATATTCTCTTTTTATCATCATAAGATATTCAAATCTATCCGATCCAAACTAAGATTTATCATGTGATTTGATAAGATTATATCATTCTCATACCCTATGACAATTATGGAAAAATAAAGATAGAAAAACAACAAATCTAGATAAAAATAAATATGACAATTATGGAAAAATAACAATCACAAAATAAGTAAAAGATAAAAAGAATATTGTTACACGTGTTGTTTTCTCATTCTTTTGTGTTTACCATCTCTTCTACATGTATAATCACAACCATTAAGTAACTATTAACTAAATGGACTATATTTTAGCATTTGATCATATAATGTCAAGTAAGGATTATAGAATGAAAAAGTTCCTAATTATTTGTTGATTTTCATATAAACATCTTTTACGTATATAAAGCTAATCTAATCCATTTTTTTACTATACCCTCATTTAGCAATGTAGTGGGTTTTGTTTTCCTGTTTTTATATGTTTTTCATTTTTACATAAACACAAACCTTTGCAAGTTGTAACCATAATTTGGCTCTTAGATCACTAGTAAGCGCTAACGTAGGTTTGACTCTAGAGGATGACAAATTGGGTTTTTTTTTCTTTTTTTATATTTGTTTCAAAGTACCTTTTAATATTTGCTTTTTTCTTTGTTATTGCCTTTCTAATGAATATGTTTTAATGTTAACTCATGTTTATGCCGCAATATGCGAGGCATCATACTCTTTTTAGTTTGTGTTTCGATCCTTCTAATCGGATTGCCGCAACTTTATAATGAAGTTTGCAAACACTCCAGATCGCGTTGGCAAAAATTACAGTTTATTACAAGTATTAAGTGATGACATATCTATATATGTTATACAAGGTTAGAAGTTCCGTGTATTAAACTGGTTGAAAATATCACAATGATATAATTCATAAATGTATATATACTTATGATTAAGTTACGTATTACATACAATAACTTTTTTCTTAATTAAATCATAGGTGGCTATAAAAGTATATATAATTCAAAACAATATGATTAAAAAATTTAGTTGATAATAAAAAAATAAATTAAAAAATAACATATTAACACTTAAAAAAATTATTAATTTAGTTTCTTAAAATAAAAAAGTAACTACAATTATAGATTACTTTAGGCGAAGAATTTTTTAAGGAGAAACAAAAGAGTAATATGTGTCATCACTAGTTACCCCTTTATTATCTTTATACTCTAATAAAAAGTTAAATAATAGGGACACGTGACAACGTCACATTCCTCCTCATCAATTTTCTTCCGTTTCCCCCTCCTATTAAATAATCACATTAATTACTAATAATATTATTTAACTACTTCTAAAGAAATAATAATTTATAAGATAAAAATTTTTTTTAAAACATCAAAGTTTATAAAAAAATGCAAATATTTTAAAATTAACGTTTTTAAAAAGTAAAATTCTTATAAAAAATAAATTAAAATTAATAAGAAAAAATTTTAAAATGACATTTGTTTAAAACGTTTGTTTTGAAACAAAGTTGTCATTCAATCTATAATAAGGAAGATTCCAATCATATCTTATATTTAAAATATAGATTTATAATTAATAAAAATTTTCATTTTATTGAAATATTTTTTTTATTCAACCTGCATAATACACGTGTTTACTTAAGCTAGTATAGTATAGATAAGTAAATGAGTGCGGCAATATCGTCACAATTTGAGAGCTCTCATTTACTTTTTTTATTTCTCTTTATTCACCTAATAAATAAGTTGTTTCCTCCTTTTCTTTCTCAATTCCTACATCTTTATTAATGATATTTAATATATTTTTTTTAAAATTTGTCGGTTTGCTATTTATATAATAAAGTGAAATACGATGTTACATTTTTTAACTGATCCACGCATATTAATGATAAATAATGGAAGTAAACATAGAGAAAGTTTGCAATCGTTTTTTGAGGGAGCTTAAGAGAGGTTATTTTCATGGAAATTAAAGCATTCAAGTTGCTTAAATATCGGTTATTAAGGGTTGCCCAAGCAACAAAATGTTGAAGTTATAGATTTCACTGAAGCTCGCTACTAGAAAAGTAACTTTTACCAACGACTTAAATCCATCATTAATCATTGATACGAAAGTGACTAGTACCAACAACTTAAATCAATCGGTAAACTAATCGATAGAAAAGCGATTAGCACCAAGAAAATTCATAAGTAAATATGTTCGTAGTTTCTAATACCTATGGATGAAATATAAGATTCCACTAAATCACATGTACGATCCATATAACTTACTCTACTCTACATAAATAGTAACATACCTTATTTGAAGTTTGAACCATATGAAGATCATTCTAGTAAATTTAAATTTATTTCAGGTGACAATGGGCTTTGGAATTTGGATCCAAATGATTTGGGCTCATATATGTTATGAAGCAGATTAAATATTGGGCCAATTGGGCTCTATTAGGTGTGTCCATTAGCCTCCTTGTTTGATATAAACCTAATCCGTAATCCACAAAAACTACAACTACCTTGGCCTGGTGAATCATCTTATTAGGTGATATCAAGATTTTTTTTTCATTTGAATCATTGAATGGTATAAAATTAATATTTTAAGTATTTTTGTACTCAAATTTCAGTTATTTCCTATTATTGAAGAAAAATCCCCGAGCCCTTAATGGCAGGAACCCTGGTTCCCGTTGTGGACGAGAATGGGGATGGAGATGCATACTTATTCCTCGAAAAAGGATTAGGTCCGGTAGGGATTGGGGATGTGGATGTGGATGGGAATCGAGATCATTGTCATCCTCAAAACCAATGAGGTCCCTACATGTGGCCAACCTATCACCGTTCGTACTTTTCTTAGCATTGTTGCATCTTGCCTCTTAGCCTATTCAAAAAAGTGTGATTAGAGACTGTTTGATTAAACATTTTTGCACAATGGATTCTCATATTCATTTGGGTGTTTCTCCTTTGGAGGAACCATACTCGATGGGATCAAAAACACACAACATAAGTGATTGAAACTAAGAGTAAGATGGAAAGAATATGATATTAACTTCTGGATATTAAATGCATAAGAACACAGATATATACAAGTGAATCGGCGCTATCAAGAGGGACATTAGTGTGTGCCGATTCACACACATACTAGACTAAACATACGGGCTTTAACTATAGATTATAGTCCGAACTAAAAAACATACATAGATAGTTATTTATGACTCAGTTAAACTAACAAAAGTTATAGCGCAAAGCCCAAACTTGGATTGGGTCTAATAAACATGTGACATTTGTTCATCTTCCTATGAAAATCATATGCATCAATTAAAGAAAGTACTTTATGAGCTTAAGTAGTCTTCTTATGCCCAGTACCAAATTTTTCTTCACTTTGTCAGCATTAATTTATTTTTTTGTCTATTGTCATCTATTTGACATTGTTTACCCTCTTTTTTATGTAGATGACATTGTACCCATTGCGTCTTCTACATTACATATGTCACTTCTCGTTTATCATCAAAGTTGTCTACGACTAATCATGATAATGGAACATGAAAGAACTAAACATAACTTTAGAACACATGGGTAATTTAATTTTTTTATAAATAGATAATGTTTTACTATGATCAAGTGTTAGATTAATTAAACAAAGACAAAAAATGATCGACCATTTCATAGTCGATTGTTCGATTGGGAATAGGTTTGGCTTCGTTTCTTCTTTAACTTGCATGCCCTCATTCTCGAATTAGAACTATTTTTCGTAACTGTGTAAGTCTCTTCTATCTTTCTTCTAACACGATATAACACCATTATACCAGACATGTTCAAATTGAATCACATTTTGTTAGATCACATGTTGTCAACTTATTGATGTTTTTTTACTAACAGATGCGATTTATACACCACTCACCAATTTTTAAAAAACTGAATTCCTTCTTTTAAGCATATTGTAACAACATAAAAAAAAATTATATATAATTAAAAATACAAGGATCTAAGTGTAAATAAGTTTAAAGTTTTACTTTTTTAGTAGCGTTAGAAAGACATAATTACCCTTGTTAAATTGATTTTTTAGGTTGTACCTTGTGCTTAAAATTTACAAATCTCTTAACTTTGGCCGGAATCCTTCCTTCGTGCATTATAATATAGTATAGATAATTTCAAATTAACAAATTTAGCCTCCTGCACCAAACAAAACAAAAAACTAATGAAGGTTTTGTAATACAAAGGTAAAGTTGTAAACAAAATATCATTCTAATGCACAATTAACTTTTTGATGTCCGAAACATCTCCCTTCTTAGTAGCGGATCCAGAAATATTTGTTAGTCGGGAAAGAAATAGGCCAGGTTAGATTGCGTCTGGTCAGAATAGACCAACCTAATAAAAACTTAAAAAATCAAACTTACAACATTATGCACCTGTTAAGCGATAAAATAAACAGCCAACGCATAATAACAAATATTTTAACTGCACTTAAGTTATGAAGTTCAAAAGGTCTATCCTAATAAGTTACGGTTCCACGAAATAATGAAAATCGACGTTGTTGGACCACAGAGACTAAGCTATTGTGTGACATTATGCATAGACCTCTTTGCACGAGATTATACATAGAATCCTTGGCCATTGTATCTTTGGTGCAATACCATACAAAGCAAACTAATAACAAACATAAATAAAACAATCAAAGATTAGTGAAAAGGAGGAAACTGGGGATGGTTGGATAGTCGATATTTGATGGATCAGGAGGAGTGACGTGTAGAGGTGTACAAAACGTGATGAAAGCGGGTTAGAAACCGATTATGAAACTAGTTCAAGTTGAGTCAACAAAAGTCAAAGCCGTTTTTTTTTAAAACTAGTGCAGTTTGAAACCGACTTGGGTGAAGGGGAGGATCGGGCATAAATTGAGATGAATCGAGTTTGAAACTAGGTTAACACCCGTTCAGTTCGGGTTTTACCATGTTGGAACCAGTTTCACCGAATAGGATTAAGAACCGATCTCAGACCTACGGGTTTAGAATGAAACCAGTTTGACAACCGGGTCAGGTCAGACGGTGGCTTTGGTTTTTAAACTGGTTTTTTTGTCCCATCTCTAGTGACTAGCGGGGGATTATGGGAAATGAGGACTGAAATTTCAGTGGGCTTGGTAGAGGGGCCTGTATGTGAATAAATTGTAAGGGGGCCTATTGTTTATTTGATCTAATTTTTTTTTTGAAAACTATTACACTAATGGGCTGAAGTTGAGAGGAGGCCTTTGCCCCACTGGGCTCAATGTTAATCCGCCCAATAATGCCATCTTAGATAATCTGTTATTAGAGGTTCAAACGAGTCGAGCCAAGCCCAAGCTCGTATAGGCTCGAGCTCGGCTCGTGATGACTTAGGAGAGCTCGAGCTCAAGATCGGCTCGTTTCGAGCTTTATTTTTAAAGCTCGAGCTCGGCTCGAAAAATAATTTTTCAAGCTCGACTCGGCTCGGGTTCGGGTCGTTTATTTATTTATATATTATTTTAAATAATTTTATATTTAATTTTGATATATATTTATAATTATATACTTTATATATAGCATTATACATATTATTTAATTGTTTTTATCATAACTTTATATATAATAAATATTATTTATATAATATAATTAATAAATTAAATAAAAATATATAAATAAAAAGCTCGTTTAGGTTCGCGAGCCGGTTCGAGCTCGATACGTGAAGCTCGGGCTCGGGCTCGGGCTCGATAATTAAATGAGCTTTTTTTAAGCTCAAGCTCGGCTCAGGCTCGATCAAGCTCGGCTCGTTTCGAGCTTTTATTGATCCGATCTCATCACGAGCGGTTCGACTCGACTCGTTTGCGTCCCTATCTGTTATTATTTTAGATCTAATTTGAGCATTTAAGGGTATAAATCATTTATTTTATAGGATTTTTTTTAGCAAAGATGGTCATCTAAGATTGATGTTTAGTAAGAGGAATCTATTGTATTTCTGATTTGAAATTTAAGTAGACTTAAGTGGGTATGTTTATTGAAAACGTTATGTTCATATATTATACGTACTTTATCAATATTCATATGTTTATTTACAATATTTCCTTATTACTACACGGTAAGTAGTTTATCCTTTTGTTTTATGTAAGGATGATATGTTTTTACCAATTACAGGTGACGTATCATTATCAAACTAATATCGACCGAACATCACCGGCATCGGTAGCGTATTCGTTTTACATATTTGTGATTTCAATACTTTTCGGTACTTTCAATGGTACCAGTACTAAACGAACAATATAGATACAGTATTCATCTTATACTTTTAGTTTTAGTATTAAAAATTGGTTTTATATTGGAAAAATTCATATATATCTGTACAAATTGTTATGGACGACTGATTACACTATTTCAATTCTTAAGATTGAGATGGTGATTAAATCCTAATTAATAGGAAGTTAAACATGACTGAAAGGACAAATAAGGAATAAACATCCATTGTTGACTTTTTTATCATTTGAATTTTATAACATAAATTTTATAAACTTAGATAACAGTATATTTACCTTATTATCTTTTTTGAAGTTTTACCATAAATCAAGAATTTTATTATCTTTAGTTTGATCAGAGTATTGTTATATTTTGTTAGCTTCTTTTAAATGCTGATAACCTTTCATTAACAATGCATATAAATAGGTACGTAGCTCAACTAATATTACAACTATATGTCTATGTTTTCCACATCGCATACGAATTATTATAACTGTGCATCTAAAACGAATTGTAATTTAACTAGTAACCTACTCCTATAGACGTGTGTATTATTGTAAATTACAGGTTATTTTTTTATTTATTCAACATTAATGAATAATGATCCTTTTAACATATTGATTATTCTTATAGTGTGTATAAAATGATACGAATATTTGATATTAAAATTATTCTTTGCTATGGGGTAGTGGTGGGGTATCTACTTTGCTTCAAGCTCAATGCAAACCCTATTCTAAAATCTATTCATATCCCTATCTTCTATTGAGTGAGCACAAGTGGAAATAGATATATATTCAAAATGATTTTGATTTCATGTTCTTTTTGGATGTACACTCTTTTTGTGTGTGAACATGGTTCAAACAAAGAAGAAAATAGTGGGCTAGAAGGAATGGATAGATTCTGATATGATTTGATGTATCTACATAAACCCTAATTAATCTTATAAATATCATATGTGAACTTAATTTTTATGTTATTTGGCATATAATGATCACATAACTTCACCAAACTTTATCAGACTGTGCTTCATATGAAAGGCAAGGAATGATACAGTTTTCAAAAGGGAACAAATTTCCGTATCAAAGTTGGTGGAAAATATTAAGGGGAATTCGTTTTGGTGGTTGATATATAGAGCGGGGATCTAGGTATTGAGTTGCAAAATTTGTGTAATTTCTCTTTGTAATATGTGTGTGTTTCGGGCCCCTAACATCTTGCTGGTGGGTTGATTAATAAAACTTTAGCCGTTCTATAAATAAAAAAATAAAACTTCACCAAACTATAAAAATAATTCATTTATCGTATCTTGGTGCGTGCGCTCATAACAAGTAAATAACATCAGAGCTTCGTGTGACATTGGTCGTATCCTCATGTTGTTGAACATGAAGATTGTGTAACCCAAATTGAATACCTTGTGTAGGACCAAGGATGAGATTATATGTGATGATGAATCTAGAAATATGCTCATGCGGTTCTAGAAGTTTGATAAAAAAAAAAAAAAAAAACCCTTACTCTTATGTTGGGAACTTAGGAATTTAGTATTACTACTTTTGTACGAAATTATTGTTCATTTATGATTTCGTGCAAATTTCAAATGGGTTCTATGTTACATTCACCACCCTCCTTTAAACTACAGTTTATAAATTAGTAAACTGTCGTTTACAGACACTGTAAACAGTCGTTTACTCTGTAAACTACAGTTTACTTTTTTGTAACGACAGTTTACCTTTAGTCAGATTTATACATGGTGTATGAATCTAAAACCCATTTGATCACTTACATTTTTTTTAGATTTGGTCTATGTTGTCACTGTTTGCTTTCAAATATAGTCAATTGATTGAACAAAGTTAAATTGATCATATAACTCACATTAAAGATAGATGAAAATGTGTTTATGAGCTAGTTTGACCTATATTATTTTTTTAGAAAAGTTTTTCCTTCATGTGTTATTCAACTTATTGATTTTACAAAAATATTCAGACATTAGTCATTTTCTAAGTATGTTATATTTATATGATAATATTATAACAGTTTCATGCATGTAGTCATAAGATATGTGAAACGTGTCTGCTTTTACTCGTCTAAGCCCTAAATATTTTCTTTCTAAGTAAAAATAGTTTTACATATGCGAATAATAATACATACTCGAATTTGTACATGATATAATGTCGCATATAATATGTGAAGAAGTCGGATACACGAAACGTGACTCTTAATCTGAAACATCTTATTGAGTTATTTGTTTCTAATACACACACATATATATTCATAATTTTCTCTTTCATTTTGTCATTTCTAAACTTATGATTCGCCCTTTAATTCCCATGTTTTCAAAAAGTTGCTTCTATCACTTCTAATTTGGCAATGATTGTTCAATTAGTGTGGACTGTGGAATGGTTTTTTTCTCCCACATTTACACAATTCCCTATCCAACAAGGAGGACGGTGGACCCACTTTTAGTGAGGTGATTAGATTCTTAGTTAATGGTAACAAACACAATGATATTTAGCCTAAAAGATTAAGGTAATGTATCTAATGCAGTTAAAAATGAAATGGCATTAGGTTTAGGTCTTTTTCAAAGTAAAATTCTTATGGTTAAATTAAAGGTTTTCTTAGTTTTGATTTCTTTTTTAGAGAATTAATGATAGGTGAGCCCGATTAAGATAACGCATATCTTTTAAAATAGGGTCATACATTTATCGTTCAACGGAAAAAGTTAATGGTAATAAGCATATATGAATTTACAGATATATTTTCTAACCAATAGCCTTCTAGTGTAGTGACATCTGGTAACTATCCTTCGAGTTTATAAAGTTAACAGTTGATGGATGTTATGAGTAAATTTTTGAAGGACTATGTGTGTAACAATTAAAAAATATATATATTTAAGCAAGTTTTACATTGCTTATAAATAATTAGAGAAATCAATTTAGAACACTATAAGAACAAACAAAATAAAGTAAACAATTTATTCTATCATTCTTAAAATTTTAAAATTAAATTAAATTAAATAATATAAATATATTTTTATTGTTTCTCACTTATCTCTTTAAAATTATAAATCACCTTAATGTATATAATGGGTATAAAATTAAAAGAATACATAAACAAAGTACTTTGATTATCTTGTATATATAAAACCTACACATTCATATGTGTCACACCCTCAATAATCTACGTGCGACCAGGATCTCAGACATTAGTTACTCAAAACGACACTATATGCAACAAATTAAAATAAAACAGAGTTTGTAACTTTAAAACATTCGCAAAAGCGTAACATTTGCTGAAGTAACAAATGAAGCTGCGCAAAACACGCGCCCAAACCAAAGTGTAAAAGTATTTAATATGACAAAACAGTATAATGTTTGTTCAAGGAATGCATGACTCGTGCGTGCTCCTACGGCAAGCTGCTAGTATCGACCTGAGAAAAGCATACTAAAGTGTCAACATGACGGTTGGTGAGTTCAAGAGTTCGTAATCAATCATAAGCAGTTGCGTTAGTAAAACATAAACAAGTGCATTGAAATAGATAGTTAGTCTAATTTCATTAGTTAATAAAAATAGTGATTTCGCGATCGAAGCTGACTATGTTTGTCTGTTTGCCTCCCGCCACGACATACCAAGTCGTGACGCTGTTAGTCGTTTAGGATAATATTGCACCCGCTTGACCTCCAGTCTTACGGATGGGGTTTGTCAGACCTAGTAGTACTACCCAAGATTTCCCGCTAGATTCCTTAATTAACGATCCGAAAGTGTGAGGGCTTTCAATGGTATATCACACTATGTCTTACTAAACACATGTTATAATAGCAAAGCGTTTTAAAATAGTGTATGATTTCTCCCCTAAAAAGAGTAAATAAAAGTGGGGCATGAACGCACCCGATGCGCAAACGAACGATAACAAAAGCTAACAATAAGTGGAAACACAACCCTTCAAAGGTTACCTAGAACACGCAAGTACATTGTAACACCCGAAAATTTGGTCAACTAAAAAGAAAAGAAAGTATTTTGAAAAAAAAAAAAAAAAGGCAAAGATAAGGGGTGTAAAGTGTAAATTTACACAAAAAGTCAAAAAGCATGTATAAAAGGGGTATGGTCGCCCACACCCCTTTCTAACTGCTGCTGAAACCGAAGAAAAGGAAGAAGAAGCTGCATTTTTGTTTCTCTCGGTTGTGAAGAAGAAGAGAAGCTGAAATCTTCGAGGTATGTGTGCTTACATGTTAATTGGCTCGGTTTCTTTGTGGTTTCACCCTTAGGAACCGATTCCTAAGTGTTATTTGTGTCTTGGTTGGTTGTTTTGCTTGTTTAGGTGTCTTGAACCCTAGTGCAACCAAGTTTGGTGGAGTTTTACTTGTCTTCTGCAATAGGTGAGTTCTAGACCCCGTTTATATGTATTTTAAACAATCTTTGGGGCTGAAAATGCATCAAAATGAGTTTTGAGGCTTTATCTATGTACCCGTATGTATATGCATGTATATACTTGTAATTCATGCTTGTTTATGTGTTGAGAATGCTTAGAAATGTTTATTTAGGCTTTGAACAGGTGCTAGAACAGGTTTGAACTGATTCTGATATGTAGAAGTGCACAACAGGCGGTCATGCGCCCAAACAGGGCCCATGCGCTTGGGAACTTGGTGAAAATATGTACAAGTACAGGCCATGCGCCCAAATAGGACCCATGCGCCTGGAAATTTCCTTAGAAATTTCTAAGTAGGGGCTCATGCGCCCCAATAGTGCCCATGTGCCCAAAACTTTGCCTTAGTATATTAAGGGTAGGCCCATGGGCCTGAACAGTGTCATGCGCCCAGGATAGTTCAAAAAAATGCCTAAGTATTGAGGCCATGCGCCTGAATAGTGATAATGCGCCCATGCAGTGTTGATGCGCCTGCATAGTCCTCATGCGCCTAGGACACTTAGAATATTTTCTGAAATTTTGAAGAAAGTTGAATTGTAGGGTTTGACCTAGGGTTGACCTGTGATTATTTACTGATTATTTTATTCATGTTTTATGTTGGGTCTTGTGTTCCTATTATTATGTTATGTGGCTTTATGTGGTTTGACTATGCTCATGAAGTATTCTCATTAATTAAGGGGAAAGATTAATATTAATGAAAAGTGGAACATAATGAACAAATGAATGAATGAAAAGGCTTGCAAGCAAACGAAAGAAGGTTCACAACCTGGGGTTGTTAGCTCAACTGCGTGCGGTTGTAAAACCCATGAGGATGCACACGGGGTCAATAATTGAGATTGACGGGACCTTTGTTGCATACCCCAAGCAACTGGGCTAAGCTTCGTGCTCCGTATGCAGGGTCTAAGTATAGACCTCAGGCCCAGTATCCGCTTCGTACAGAATGTTCGGGGTATTGCACAATTGTCCATATCGAAAGTGAAAGATAATAATGATGAAAAGGAAGGATTATGATGATGATAATGGAATGAACTGAATGTATGTATGGTGTGTGATCACTTGAGAAGGAAAGATATAGTATTTAAAAGTGTATTTTTGTGTACAATCCTTACAAGGCATTTTTATGACTTTAAAACTAGAACTCACTCAGCAACGCTGACTTTTATGCATTTTCAGTTGGCAGGTAATATTGCTGAGGATGGCACTCGGGGAGGCTACTCGTCGGGGCAAGGCTGACATCCGTTCATGGTTAATATTATTGTTGCTTTGTAATGTAATCAAATGATCTTTTGTAACTGATAACAAACTTTTATGTATTGCTTAGCAACAGTATTTATTGATTAATGAATGGCTATTTTGTTGACCCAGGGTTTTGGAAAAACAAGACTCATTTGATCAAGTTGACCCGTTTGACCCGTTGGTGACATGTCAAGTTAAATTCTTGTTTGATCAAGTATAGTAATTCAGCATACATGGTTATCGTACAAGTTATTCACGTATGTCACAATCATAGATTCAATCATGATCATCATCCCTACATAGTTTATCATACAACACATATATCACCATACAACGCATACAAAACTCAAACAATCAACATGCCCATCATAATTACATCATAAGTAATAAATCATACACGGAGTCTTATCATGCACTACATGTCATGTGAAGCCACTCACCACGTCACATCCTAAACCCTGCCAATCCTACTAAGTAAGGGCCTCAGATTCGCACGCATGTATGATGCTTATCATCACAATCCCACATGTAATTCATACAACCAAGATATCAACATTATAATAATCACAATCCCAATTCATCATGACACATGACTTGTATATAATACCATACTTGCACACTTTTCAAGAACACTTATATTTCCCATAGATTCAACAACTAACCATATGACCCAATCATCACCATTCAACACATTAGACATCATCCATGATCACTATAGCATGCTCCTAACATCCTAAACATGATCAAAACACAAAATCACACGTTTCATATCAATAAAGTTTTCTTTTTGGGAAAGTAGCATCCAAAATCTATGTGTTCATCAATTTCAATCCCAAATTCATCAACAATATCCCTAATCTAGTTCATAGAAATCATAATCATCCATTTAACATCAACAATTCATCAAAACATGAATTCTCATGAAGAAAAGTTTCCACTTTTGGCAATGTATGAACTAGATAACAAAAACCATGGATTTCTTGCATAATCTACTTAGATTAACATTCATACAACACAACTAACATCATATCATCATCAAACCATCATCAATTCTGACTTTTTCTAAGAAATTCGAACTAGGGTTCATCAATAATCAAAAACCATGAAAAGTCAATCAAAATCTAACATTTTAGTGTGCAAAGATGATGATTAACACTTGTTAATCACTTGTAATGCTTGAAACTCAATCAAAATTGACGTTTGCTTGTTAATTGGATAAAAAATCGAAGTGTGTGTGTGTGTGTTGATGTCGCGACCGTAAAGGGGAGAGTGGGGGGATTAGGGTTTTGATTTTTGATTAAATTTGGTAATATTAAGTTTTGTGATAATTACACAATAAACCATCCTTGATTATATTTTATAAAAACTTAATCTTTTTAACCCTTTTTAAATAATCTTAACTACAAACACTAGTATTACTAATCAACAATAATAATTATATGTTTCAACTAGCAATAAAACACATGAATTAAAGATCACACGTTGTCACGTTATAAAGTAAAATTCACAAATCACATAACCAAAAATTAATAATCAACATTATTAATCAAGTTATTATTTAGTAACCATTGTTAATTATTATTAAGTTATCAACGTTCAACGACGGCTAGTGTGTGCTCACGACACGTGTATGCAAGACCTAACGGAACTAATGGAGTTTGATAACGGAAAATTACCGGATGTCACAATATGCAAGAAGTATAAATTTAAAAATGTAAACCGTTAGATCCAAATATCTTTACTTGTTTCAAATTTTTAATGTTCTATGCACACATAATGATAATGTCTCCGCTCTATGTTTTTTTTCACCACTCTACGTTTCCAAAAGAAGCATAATGATAATGTCAAATGCACACATACGTCGTGAGTTTGTGATTTATAAGTTGATTTTTTCTGTTGCATTTAATTCTGATAACTAAAAGTTATAGATTGCAATTAGTTGGCAGATTAATTTGATGAACACGACGTATATACTCATTCATATTAAATATATCAATCTAACATAGACATATCGTAAAGAGAATACAAATAATAAAAGTTAGAATCTCATACTTTTCACGAGAAGAAGTTACTCATGAAATGATAATATACAAGTCCTAACTAATTTTTTATTAAGTTCTCGTACTCTTATTAGAAAAAGTTACCCACAAAAAAAAAATAAACAAGGCGAGATTCTTCAACTTTTGATTTCACTTATTGGTGTACGGTTCAATAATCTCAGGGTGTGTTTGGTTTGTGAAATTCAAGAGAATTAGAATTGGAAAAGGAAAATTTTCTTTAAAAATTATGTTTGGTTGGTTTTTGATGGAAATTGAATTGGAAAACATTCCATCAATCAAAGGAATTTAAATTCCTTTCAACATGAGATGGAATTGTAAGCTTTCCAAGGGATGTTAGAATGATTACTAATATACCCCTTCTCCTTCCCCAAATATGAATAATCCCCTGTCATCTAATAACTGAAAATGATTTAAGAGAAGTGAATGGAACTGATCTTGAGGGTGGCGATTTCAACAACCGCCATCGTTATTGTGAGGTGGATGTTGCTTTGTCGCCAATGGTGGAGCTCGAGCGACGATCTTGATCTCGAGGGTAACGTCGTCGCGTTTCCTTGGGGACGATGTTGCTCTGTCGCCAATGGAACTTAAGTGGCGGAGCTCCGCTATGGCTCGCTTTGGACTATAGGCCAGCTTTGGAGTGCTTTTGTTACTCATTCCAATCTTGAAGTGTTGTTGGGGCGGGTATGAAAGGTTCCGATGTTGATGAAGAAGAAATGAAGCAAGAAACCTGTGACATCCGGTACTTTTCCGTCACCAAACTACGTTAGTCTCGTTAAGTCTTGCATACACGTGTCGTGAGCACACTAGTTGTCGTTGGGCGTTAGTGACTTAATAATAATTAATCTTGAATAACAAGTAACAATTTAATTAATAAAGTTGATTATTAACACGTGATTATATAATTCATGAATTGTAAGTGTTATTTGAGAATTTCACTTTACAATGTAATGACATGTGATATGTGATTTATGTGAAATGTTTTCTAGTTAGAATGTATGATTATTATTAGATGGTAATGATTCATTATTTGTCTTGTTAAAACTAGTTAAGAGTGTAAAAGAAAAGAAAGAATAGTTTTACAAAGTATTAACATGAGGGTTTAATTAGTAAAATTGTAATTAATAAAAATAAAAAAAGGAAGCAAACCCAAGCCCCCACCTTTCCCCTTGCGCGACTGAGAAAGAACACACACACACACATTCACGAATTTGTCACCAAGCAAGCCTCGATTTTGATTGAGATTCAAATGTTACAAGTTGTTTACAAGTGCTAATCATTATTTAAACACACCTAAAGATAAGTATTTATCAAGTTTTTCATGCTTATGATACTTCAACACCCGTAGTTCGAAAATTATGTAGAAAAGTTGAAATTGATGATTGTTTGATGATGATAAGTTGTTAGTTATGTTATATGAATGTTGGGTTATGATGATTATGCAAGAATTTCATGGTGTTGGTTATCTAGTTCATACATTACCCGAATTAGAAACTTTTGGTTATGAAGTTGCAAGTTTAGATGAATTGCTATTGTTAGATGAGTTAATGTGATTACTACAAACTAGATTAGGGATGTTGTTGATGAATTTGGGATTGATGTAACTTGCATGATGTTGCGAGAAGCGGGCGGAAGTCATATGTTACGAGAAGATTATACGTATTTCGATTGGTGGAGAAATTATTTCGGTTAAGGGCGAGAGGAGTGGTGCAGTGATAGGCATCATATCATATATGAAAGCGCAGAAATTGTTACGCAAAGGTCGTTTGGCCATATTGGCCCTTGTGACGGATAAACAGCAGGAAGGGAAGAAAATAGAGGACATTCCGGTAGTCTGTGATTTTCAAGAGGTGTTTCCTGAGGACTTTCCTGGGTTACCACTCATCGTCAAGTGGAATTCCAGATCGAGTTGACTCCCGAAGCAGCTCCAATTGCAAGAGCACCTTATCGGTTGGCGTCGAATGAGCTGCAGGAGTTATCAGCACAAATTCAGGAGCTGTTGGTTAAAGGATTTATCTGACCAAGCTCATCACCTTGGGGAGCCCCTGTTCTTTTTTTTAAGAAAAAGGATGGCACATTTCGGATGTGTATTGATTAAAGAGAGTTAAACAAAGTCACGGTCAAGAATCGGTACCCTTTACCTCGTATTGATGACTTGTTCGATCAATTGCAGGGATCCAGTTATTATTCCAAGATTGATTTGAGGTCTGATTACCATCAATTGAGAGTTCGAGAAGAAGTCATCACGGTCGTTATGAATTCTTGGTCATGCCATTCGGGTTGACTAATACACCAGTAGTATTCATGGATCTCATGAACCGAGTGTGCAAACCCTACCTCGATTAGTTTGTTATTGTGTTTATCGATGATATATTGATCTATTCTAGGACCAAAGAGAAACACGAGGAGCATTTATGGTTAATCTTGGAATTGTTTAAAAGGGAACAATTGTATGCTAAATTCTCTAAGTGTGATTCTGGATTCGAGTGGTGCAATTTCTGGGTTACATTGTTAATGAAAAAGGAATCCATGTGGATCCTGCGAAGGTTGAGGCAATAAAGTATAAGTAAGTTCCCAAAAAGCCTAGTGAGATACGGCAATTCTTTGGACTGGCAGGTTACTATCGACATTTCATTGAGGAATTTTCAAAAATTGCTCAACCTCTCACTGCTTTGACATATAAAGGTATCACGTTTAAATGGGGAGAGAGTCAAGAAACAGCCTTCCAGTTGTTAAAAAAGAAGCTTTGTAGCGCACCGATATTAGCATTACCAGAAGGAAGTGATGACTTCGCGGTTTACTGTGATGCTTCTATCCATGGGCTCGGTTATGTCTTAATGCAACGTGACAAGGTGATAGCCTATGCTTCGAGACAACTGAAGGTGCACGAGAAGAACTACACCACCCATGACTTGGAGCTGGGTGCAGTGGTTTTTACCTCGAAGATCTGAAGACATTACTTGTACGGTGCCAAATGCACCATTTACACCGATCACAAGAGTCTTTAGCATATCTTCGAGCAGAAAGAGCTGAATATGAGGCAGCGACGTTGGGTGGAATTATTGAATGATTACGATTGTGCTATTAAATACCACCCAGGAAAGGCAAATGTGGTTGCTGATGCCTTAAGCAAAAAGGAAACTGCTAAACCCCGATGAGTGCGAGCTTTACATCTTACGATTAGCACTCAATTACCTGAACAAATCAAGGAAGCTCAGACGGAAGCTTTGAAAGTAAAAAATGTTGAATCTGAATCATTGCGTGGAATGGACAAAAAAATTTGAGGTGAAAGCTGATGGAATCCGTTACTTCATGGATAGACTTTGGGTACCTTCCTATGGGAATCTTAGAGACTTGGTTATAAGTGAGGCACACAAGTCTAAGTACACTTTACATCCTGGTTCTGACAAGATGTATCACGATCTGAAGGCGCACTATTGGTGGCCTAATATGAAGGCGGACGTAGCTATCTATGTGAACAAGTGTTTAACCTGCTCTAAGGTGAAAGTTGAGTACCAAAATCCATCTGGGTAACTGCAACAACCCGAAATTCCTTTGTGGAAGTGGGAGCAGATTTCCATGGACTTTATTACCAAATTACCCAGAACTCCCAGCGGTTATGACACGATATGGGTGAATGTAGATCGACTGACTAAGTCTGCTCACTTCCTAGCAATCAAAGAAACAAATAAAATGGATAAGCTAACTCGGATTTACTTGAAGGAAGTAGTATCTAGACACGGTGTACCAATTTCGATCATTTCGGATCTCGATGCCCGTTTTACCTCCCATTTCTGGCAATCACTGCAGAAATCTTTGGGTACACACTTAGACATGAGTACTGCTTACCATCCTCAGACCGACGTACAGAGCGAGCACACTATTCAAACTTTAGAGGACATGTTGCGTGCCTGTGTGATAGATTTTAGGAACAATTGGGAAGTCCATCTACCTTTGGTAGAGTTTTCTTACAATAATAGCTATCGTACCAATATTAAAGTGGCACTGTTTGAGACATTGTATGGGCGAAAGTGTAGATTATCAGTTTGTTGGGCGGAAGTTGGAGATAGTTAGCTAACTGGCCCTGAATTAGTGCACGAGACTACTGAAAAGATCGTGCAGATACGAAATCGTATGGCTGCAGCACGAGACCGACAGAAAAGCTATGCAGATAAATGATGGAAACCTTTGGAGTTTCAGGTCGGAGACAGAGTTTTGTTGAAGGTCTCACCATGGAAAGGTGTGATCCGATTTCGCAAAAGAGGCAAGATTAATCCGCGATACGTTGGACCGTTCGAGATTTTGGAAAGAATCAGCCTGGTGGCGTACCGATTAAGTCTACCTGACTCGTTGAGTGGATTTCACAATGTGTTTCACGTCTCCAATTTAAAGAAGTGCTTATCTGACGAGACATTGGTTGTACCGCTCGAGGAAGTACAAGTGGACGAACAATTACGATTCATTGCAGAACCAGTTGAGGTGATGGACCGTGAGGTCAAGACCCTTAAGCAGAGCAAGATTCCAATAGTTAAGGTTCATTAGAACTCAAGACGTGGACTGGAATTCACGTGGGAACGTGAGGATCAGATGAAGCTCAAGTATCCTCATTTGTTTGAAACAATGACGACAACCGGCGAAGGTAATGACTAAATTTTGGGACAAAATTTCTTTCAACATGGGGATGATGTGACAACTCACTAGATTTTGTTATGCCATTGCAGTAGACCATTGATGTAACACAACCATATAACGCAATTTTCGGGACAAAAATTCTTTCAACATGGGGATAATGTGACAACCGGTAATTTTTCGTTACCAAACTCCGTTAGTCTTGTTAAGTCTTGCATATATGTGTCGTAAACACACACTAGTTGTCATTGGGCGTTGGTGACTTAATAATAATTAACCTTGTATAACAAGTAACAATTTAATTAATAAAGTTGATTATTAACACGTGATTATATAATTCATGAATTGTAAGTGTTATTTGAGAATTTCACTTTACAAGAAGATGACATGTGATATGTGATTTATGTGAAGTGTTTTCTAGTTAGAATGTATGATTGTTATTAGATGGTAATGATTTATTATTTGTGTTGTTAAAACTAGTTAAAAGTGTAAAAGAAAAGAAAGAAAAAGAATTAGTTTTACAAAGTATTAACATGAGGGTTTAATTATAAAATTATAATTAATCAAAATAAAAAAAAAGGAAGCAAACCCTAGCCCCCACCCTTCCCCTTGCGCGACCGAAAAAGAACACACACATATTCACGAATTTGTGAAGAACACCAAGCAAGCCTCGATTTTGATTGAGATTAAAGTGTTACAAGTTGTTTACAAGTGCTAATCATCATTTAAACACACCTAAAGGTAAGTATTTATCAAGTTTTTCATGATTATGATACTTTAGTTCGAAAATTATGTAGAAAAGTTGAAATTGATGATTGTTTGATGATGATATATTATTAGTTATGTTATATGAATGTTGGGTTATGATGATTATGCAAGAATTTCATGGCTTTGGTTATCTAGTTCATACATTACCCTAATTAGAAACTTTTGGTTATGAAGTTACAAGTTTAGATGAATTGTTGTTGTTAGATGAGTTAATGTGATTGCTACAAACTAGATTAGGGATGTTGTTGATGAATTTGGGATTGAAATTGATGAAAATATAGATTTTGGATATCACTTTCCCAAAGGGAAAACTTTGTTGATGTAACTTGCATGATTTTGTGATTTGATTATGATTGGGATGTTAGGAGCATGCTAGAGTGATCATGAATGATGTCTAATGTGTTAGATTATGATAATTGGGTCATATGTTTAGTTGATAAATCTATGGGAAAATCTAGGTGTTCTTGGAAAATGTGTAAGTATGGCATTATGTACAAGTTTATGAGTTTGTGATGCAACATAGTAATTGAATATTATAAAGTTGGTTACTGGCTTGTATGAATTGCATTTGGGTACGTGATGATGGGTATCATACACGCGTGCGAATCTAAGGCCCCTACTTTGTAGGATTGACGGGGTTTAAGGTGTGTAGCCGTGAGTGGCTTCACATGGCACGTTGTGAGTGACTAAACCTAATGTGTAAACTGTAGAGGAATTGATACGAGTGTGTTGGAATAGTGTTTTAAGTGTCTAAACGTTAAATATCACGTTTAATTATTCATTTATATGCATGTGATTAAGTTGAATAGATTAACTATGAGTTGAAAGTGATTTTGTAGGTAAAAAAAAGAGGTTGGAAGCTTACATGGTGCAACAAGTCAGTGGATAGGTCAAAAAACAAAGATTCAAAGTGCAGCAGAAAGGCTTCCACCGTAGCCTACTGTAGCCACCGTAGGCTACGCCAGCTCAAGAAAAAAATCAACAGAATACACCCCAGCGTAGGCTACGTTGGCTGGCGTAGCCTACGCCAGGGCCGCCTTGGAACACCTATAAAACCGCGTTTTTATTATGTTTCACCCACCACTTGCCTCCCATTCGACCTAGATCGATTTAAGACGAATTTTAGGAGTTTCTAAGCCTGAAATCCATCATTCCAACTCTCAAAAACAAGATACAATCATTCAGAATGCAGATCAACAATGGTTTTGAAGATCATTCAAGAACAATGAGAGGCTAATCTTCTCGTGATCTACTTTGGGTATTAGGTTTTGTGTGATTAGGTTTTTGTTTATGTTTAACTTTGTTGAGATTAAACTTTAGAACCGTTTAAGTTCTTTCATATGTTTAACTTGTGTTTGGTTATTTAAACAATGATTTTGGTAAACTTTTATTTGAATATCATTTAATCTTCCGAAAATTATATGATTGCAAGTTTTGGTTTCTAATTGAATCGGCATTGTGTATTAAGACCTATTAAGTCTTGATTATCGATATCACTTAATCATTACACGCATAGAATCCCCGTTAAGGATTTTCCACCAAGTTGGACTAAACAATTACCGAAAACCAACCCTTTATCCCGGGGTGGATTACTATTTCTCATAATTTTCTTCTTAATTAATTTTTATTATTTGCAATTTGTTTTCCTAGTTTATTTGTTAATTATTTCAAAATCTAATTTTCACAGCCAATAGGCAATAGTATAAGTAGTTCAATAATTTAGTTTTAGTTAAGTAACTTAATTAAATAATCAAACGAATCGTGTAACACTAACCACATGCTCCCCGTGGATACGATACCTGATTTACCCTAGCTACCTAGGTTGATTAGATTTTTGCATGACACCAACGACAGGTCATCAGGAATCTAATTGTGAACATGTTTAGTATGATGAATTGGTTTGCATATGTTGTGTGATAACCTAAGTTAGCATGAAGATCATGATGAGACTTAAGAGTTGTAATGTGGCTTATGTGAATAAATTATATAGTAGTCTGTGATGGTATGATGATTCATGAATTACTGTACTTGGTAAAACAAGAATCTAACTTGACATGTTACCAACGGGGTCAAACGGGTCAACTAGGTCAAAATATTTTATTATTTACCATATCACTTGGGTCAACCTGTGTATTGATCACTTAGGATCTGTTAAGCCATTCTAGTCTTGTGTACTTACAAACTCACGTGTTCTAGGTAACCTTTGACGGGTTGTCTTTTCGTTCCTTCGTAGCTTGTATTATTCTGTTGTTGAAACACCAGGTGAGTTCATGCCCCACTTTTAAACACTCTCTTTTTGGAGGAGATATCATACTAGTTTACTAACACTTTATTATTGTAAGTTGTGTATAGTGTAACATACTGTGTTATACCTTGAAACCCTCACACTTTCGGATCGTTGGTAATGGTAACTAGCGGGAAATTTTGGGTAGTACTACTGGGTCTGACAAGCCCCACCCGTGCGACTCGAGGTCAAACAGGTGCAATATTTTCCTAACACAAACATCGTCATGACCTGGTATGTCGTGATGGGAGGCAAACAAACGAAACACAGTCAGCTTCGATCGCGAAATCGCTATGGTTATTACTTATGAACATAGACTAGCTATCTATTTCAATGCATTTTTTATGTTTTACCACTGTTACTGTTTATGTTAAACGCAAACTCTTGAACTCACCAACTGTTGTGTTGACTCTTTTAGTATGCTATTCTCAGGTCAAGGTTAGCAGCAGCGCTTAGGAGCACTCATGTGTCAGCATGCATTGGGACCAACATTGTTTTGCATTTGGGATTTAATATTCATTTTGTTTTAAATAACGGTTTGGCGCGTGTTTGCGTATTTTACATTTCATTACTTTGGGTTTGACTTATTTATTAAACGCTTCCGCACAGTTTTGAAGTTATAAACTCTGGTTTGTTTTAAATGTTTCATATAGTATCGTTCTGAGTAACTAATGACTTAAATCCTGATTTGTTCACACTCCTCGCGGTAGAACCCTACACGTGAAATTTGAGGGTGTGACAAAACTCAAATTAAAAAGGGAAGGGTTTGATAAAGGGTAATATGGTAATTTAACATTGTATTCATTCCAATTCATTTGTCAAATTTTACCAACCAAACACTACTATTATTTTCAAAAGATTTCATTCCATTTTCAACTCCAACTTAAATTTCAATTCCATCACATAACATTAATGGCCACTCAGACTATTTAGTTACTCAATCCTTTTGTAAACATAAACGTCACATGTACATAGCCAACAAAGAAAAAGTACAAAAAATTCATTAACATGTTGCTACTATATGTTCTTCGTTCCCAACTAAATTAATTGCATTAAACATATAGGTTGTACATTCAGCCTCATTGTTAAAAATTTATTATTATTTGATCCGGGCTAACGTTTCGAGAAAACATTCTGATAATAAGAAACATTCTGATAATAAAATGGTGTATTCCGTCAAACAAATTAAATCAAATTCTATAAAATGTTAAAATAATTTTAAAAATTAAATAGATTTAAACGTTCACTTATAAAAGGTTAATAGACTTGACTCTATTATAAATTACATAAAACATAATAAATTTCAGTTACAATACCAACAGACAAACGGGAGTACATAAATTCTCCCAACCATCAAAAACAAAAATAAATAAACAAATAAATAAAATGGAATATTACGAAACTACCCTCTACCATAAACCAGCGAGCTCTGTAATTGACAAAAACTTCAATACAGTTAGCCCCCAACTACCTACAAATTACAAAACACACCGACAACTTCTCCTAACCTTACAAACACACCCCTGAACTATCGTTTATTACATCACACCCCTCCCACTATATCAAACTCCAATCAATCTCATACGACGGACATTTTTCCAGCAAGAAACTTTCCGACCAAACATTATCATCCTCCCTGAACTCCGGCGAAGTGAAATCCGACGCCAGCGACGAGTTTTCCGACGCCGGCGACCCCTCGCCGCCGTAAACCTCCGCTTTTACAACATCAGGCGGTGGGGGCGCCGCCGTCACCGCCGCTGACTTCGCCGGAGACGACCGCCGGCCGCCGGACTTCCTAACACCGTCGACGGACTTCCCCTCAGCCAAACATTGACAGATGGCGTGTAATTTAGCGACGACTGAAGAATGCAGCGGCTTGAAGTCGGCTAGCTGTGAGCCGTTGTGACGGAGCTGAGGGAAGTTGAGCCGAGCGAAGTCGCCACGGAGCTTGTACGCCGCTTTGTCGTACGCCAGCGCGGCTTCCTCAGCCGACTCGAATGTGCCGAGCCAGAGCCGGGTCCGGCTCCTGGGGAGCCGGATCTCGGCGACCCATTTGCCCCAGTGTCGTTGTCTTACGCCTCTGTAGAGTTTTACGGGTTTGGGTGGTGACCCGGGTTTGAATACGGGTATCGGGTCCGGAGCTATGAAGTTCAAGTTGTTTTGGGGATATTGGGTGGGTATCTGTAGGGTTATTTGGTTTTGGATGTGGTGGAATTGGGAATCGGAGAATCGGGTCAACCCGACATGACGTTTGGGTTCGGGTTGACCGTATCCGGATCGGTCTTGAACTGGCCAAGATCGATCCGGGTAGAAAACGGGTTGGTTTTGGATAATGTTGGTTGTAAAAGAAGATGGCGGTGGTGGTGGGAGGGTATTTTGGTAATTTTGAGACTCCATTGGTGCACTTTTGATAAAAGGTTCAAGTGCATCCATTAATTCACCACCTGAAGACCAAAAATCCATTGCAGTTGAAGCCATTGATAAGATTTTTTTTTGATTTAATTCTAAAATTTATATAGTTTCTAAAAGTTTAAAAAAATAAAATAAAATAAAAAGATGATTTTCCAAGAGAAAAAGATCAGGAAAATCAAGAAAAAGATGGGTTTGTTGTTAAATAATAAAACCCTTTTTCAAGAAGATTTTCAAGAAAATTTTCAAGAAAGTAAAGAAGCAACCTTTAGGGGAACAAAAAACAACCCCTAAAAGGTGATTTTAATTAAAAAGAAATAGAACCCAATTCAAAAAATATGGATCTCTATTCTGAAAACACCTGAATCTCACACTTAAAAAACATAAAATTTAATAAAGTTTGCCTTTTTGTTCATAATAATCTTGAAATTCATCATACAAAAACAAACCCAAATCAATTTATAATTTTTTGTAGTTGAAAGACCAGATGATTTGCAGAAAGGGATACACAGAAGCGGGGAGTAACAGAGGGGGGAATTTTAACCAAATTAAAGAAAATCAAAGAAAATTTTATAAAGAAATCTTTTAACTGTGTTTTTTAGTGTGTGTTTTTAGTATGTGTATCAAGCGTGTGCTTTGAGTGTGTGGAGGATGAGGAAGAAGGTGTTGCTTTTATAGGGGGTGTGGGGTGGGTTGAGTCCACTGTGTCAACTCATTGAGTTAACCATGGTTAGGTTAATAATATATTTTTATTTTTGGATTATATATGATGTGTTTATTAGAGGTTAATCTGCAGGTTAAAACAGGTGTGGGGCATCCACGTGTACCAATAGAAACGTGACATGTGTCTGTTAAAAGGCATTGTATGTGGGTCTTGCTTGTATAAGTCATGGCTTTGACTAAAACCATGTTCGCACCTTGTTTTCCATAACGAAAAGATATGGAGCTATTCATCTTTGAAAATTATCTGTTTAAATCTTTGTTTATTAACCAAATTTAAACTTAAGGTAAAAAAAATTTACTATGGATCATTTATGTTAGAGAGGGTGGGATGTAGGAAGATTCGTAGAAGGTTTTTGGCTTCGTGAGGTTTTGACTGAAAAATGATATATGGAGGTTTGTCATCTCCTGCAGATGGTTTGAGTAAATATTAAACAACAAGAAACGTCGCCCAATACATTTGTATGGAAGGTTCTTTTGAAAAAAAAAGAGAGAGAGAAAACTAACAAATGGTACATTAAAATCTAGCTAATATAATAAAATTATGCTAGGACCGTGAGTATTACACTTGTTGAATAAATAAAATATTAAATAGTTATCAACAAAAATTAATGAATTATAAAATGATCTTTTGATATAAGATATGATTGATATTAGGTACAAGTGATAAAAAGACGATATCATTTTTTAAACTTTTGTTTACTTTTTTTTTTTTTTTTTTGCTTTTTCTAAAAAATGTTGGTTTTTAAACAAATTATTTCAAAACAAACCGTTTTTAAAAAAAAGTTTCATTTTTAATAATTTTTTATTATAACTTTGAAATTTAATTAATTTTGTATCATGAGAATTTTAGTTCTTAAAAGCCACAATTTTTAAAAATATATTGTGTTTTTTTAAAGTTTGATATTTTTTTAAAAAAAATTCTTATGTTATAAAAATAATATTCTTTACAAATTGCATTATATATGAAAAAAATTTAATAATATCATTTGTAGTTAATGTGATATTTATTAGGAGAGAGAAGCAAAAAAAATAAAATTTAGTGGCTCTAGAATTATAACAAGTGGCCTACAAAAATTTTCTTTTATTAGTATAGATAGATAGTAATTAAAAAATACACGTGGTAGTATTATATTTGTTATAATCAAAATATTTATGCTTTTGTTTCCTATTAAATAGTTATATTAATTACTAATAATATTATTTAAATTTTTTTATTAAAAATAGCTTTTTAAATAATTAAGAAAGTGATCCTTTTATTAATGATATTTTAAAGAAAAAAAATTTTATGAGATAAATTTTATTTCTAACACATCAAACTTTTTTTAAAATATGGAATATTTTAAAATTTGATGTTTTAAAAATTAATTTCTCTATAAATAATAATGAAAATTAAGAGTTATAATAAGAAAATTTTTAAAAATGATATTTTTTAAAACAGTTTGTTTTAAAGCAAAATGTTTAATTTTTAATTTTTCTGGAAAAAACAAAAAATAATTAAAAATAAAAGTTTAAAAGGTTGATAACTTGATATCATTATCTAATTACTTATAGGCCTTATACATAATTTCAATAATATTCTATCTTATTATATCGTTTTATAATTAATATATTTTTTATATATAATATTTTATTTATTCAACTCGAGTAATACATGGGTTTACTAAAACTAAAACTAGTACTATATATAAATGTGTTGTTTTTCTTATAAATCTTTACTTAACATTGTTTAAGTATTAAACAACTTTCTACGACGTGTATATATAGATACTGTATATGTTTTAGGGGAGGGAATTACTACAAAGTAGGTTATGTCTAAATATGATAGAAAACGATGAGAAGTTTTTACTATTTTTAGTGATACCTTAACATTTATGGCTACCTACTTTTAAACTTTTTCATTTCGTGTAATCTTTTTATTTTCTTAAGAAGAGAGTTTTAAGCATTTATATCATGATTAAAAGTAGACGCCTCCGGTAATTATAAAGATAAAAGATGGTATGAGATGTTTGAAGATGTATAACTTTACTTAAAAATACTTTATGATATATTGTTTATAATAAGTTCCATCAATTGATACAAGTCATAAAAAAATATATTACTATTGCATGTCTTTATCCTTTACGAGAATACATATTACCTAACAAAACAAATGGACAAGAAATGTTGAAAAATGAATAATAATGGTAAATTTTGAAATTATTAAAAATTTTGTTGTTTCTGTTAAATATAATAAACCTTTTATTTGATGTTGTTAAAATTTGCTCAACAATATTTTCTAATATAGACTAAGAAATTATAACATTACTAAAAATAGATCAAGAAACTATGCGACTTTCAAAAATATATTTTTATAATGTTTAGGGAATTGTAATTTGGACAATTTGGCACCTTGCTTTTTGTATTTTCAGACAAGCCACGTGGTATTTGCGCAGTAATAGCCTATACGATTATTGGGCCCACATCAGTAGCATATCCATTGCCACGTCATATATTAATTTACGGGTAAATTTTTACTTTTTCTCATATTATCCATCCGTACTCGTTTGTAGCTATAAACATTTGCCACAAGGCCTAACCAAACATGAAGAGTAATTTATATATGACACCGATAAACCTTAAATAATCAAAAACATTAAAATTTTACACAAAAAAAGATGTCAGATTAAAAACCTAAATGTGATATGAACATAGGAAACCGGATGTATTTTCCTTCGTAATAAGAATACTACGTCATTTTGAAATGCACGAAACTTTAGTATAACAAATATATTGTAGGATCGAAGAAACGACATGGGCAATGTGGCGTGAGAGTTCGAGATCTATTTTCTTCCCAAGGAGAAGAAGTATTTGATGTTACGTTGTTCTTTATTATTATTATTTTTTTCCGAAGTGGTTTTGAAAAGTTACATTCAAACAATCGATTATCCAATACTGTTGCTTCTATTTACTCGTCAAATGGTTGGTAGCACTAGAAACTTGACTTTAAAATTGGTTGCATTCATTATTAAACAGTCATATTTTTGCAATTATATAAAAATAAATAAACAGTAACTTGAAATAGAGTGATTTCCCCTTTTCCCCATAAATACTCATATTTGACTCAAAAGTGTTTGACATCTTGTAATTATTCGTGTCTAATTCCTTTTTCTAGTGAAAGAGATGAGAATAAGGTTGTTCAAAAGCCAGTTAAAACCCAAAACTTAACCGCTCATGCACTATACAACGGGTCTTTGTTTATAACCTTCAATAAACGGTTCTCTCGAGTGGGTCAAGTTCTAGCCAGGACAAACCAAACTCAAACGTTCCAACATGTTATATTTGATGCAATCTGATCCGGTTTTGAATCATATCGTTGCACCCTAGATAATAGACGTGATCTATAATTGTCTCCCTCGCCATCTTCACACCCGTTTTTTATATCACAAACATACAATTAGATTAGAATGATATTTATAATGAAACAAAGAGCAACATTTCTATAGTTAAATGTAAAATTATTATTATTATTATTATTATTATTATTATTATTATTATTATTATTATTATTATTATTATTATTATTATTATTATTATTATTATTATTATTATTATTATTATTATTATTATTATTATTATTATTATTATTATTATTATTATTATTATTATTATTATTATTATTATTATTATTATATTATTATTATTATTATTATTATTATTAGGGGTTAAAAGGAGAATGTCTTTTGGTTTGGATTCCTTGAACCTAACCATAGGTGGTGAATATCAGTTCGATTTCGGCGCAGGTGAAAGCTTACATTAGCTCATGAAATTCACATGAATGCCACGTGAGCAGTGCAATATTCCTTCATCACCTGCACAATACGATGTTGTTTCATCCAACGGTGCACATCATCCCAATCCTTTTTGTGTGATATCATCCGTACACGTGGCAATTTTTTCTAGAATTTGGATGCAAGAACCGTATAATATACTTGTAGGGGACGGTTACTATATAAAGTGTTTTTTTCGTACGAGCGTACGAAGTTTTGGGATGAAATTATCACACAATAACAATAATAATCACGCATGAACAAAGTAATAATTACGCAAAACGAATTACACTCGCGGGGAATTATTACGCAGAGATGAAATTATCACACAAGAATACCTTCTTGGGTAATAATTCTACCTTTACGTGATAATTTTCATCTTTGCGTGATTAATTCTTACACTTGCGTTAACGTTCATTCTTGCGTGATAACTTCGTACACTTCGCACGAAAAAAACACTTTGTACCGTAACCTTTCTCTATACTTGTATATAGAGTCTATAGCATGAAATATAATCAGAGTAGTGGGAGAGTTAAAGTGGTACGGTTGTGTGACTGTCTTATAATATATCACATTCAAAGTAGTAGGTATAAGTGTATCATACGGTTCTCGTCGTTTTAACATATTTTTTTACTAAAATGAACGATGCCTTACATATATACATTTTGTTTTCTCCCATGCCCTCTTAGAAAGAAGATTTATGTGTCTAAATGGTACTATGTTTTCATCCTCCTTACTATACCATTAGGTATACGAAATCTCGTTGAAACTTACATACATGGGTTATGTTCACGCCATTGGTATTGTTAGGATTTTCACTACTTATATTTCAAATATTAAAATGACTCATTTGGATTTTAGTTATATTCTTTCTTTGAAGCAAGAAAAGCGGGAAATTATAAAAATGTCATATGAAAATTTGTCGATAGTTTAACGTTCATGTTACTGGTTATTATTGTGTTGTATGACAGATAACTACATCTGATGTATGATGAGACGAAAAAACATAAAACATTTCCGCAACAAGAGTTAGCTTCAAGCCTTCAACGTTTAATAGAAGATGAACTAAAAGGCTCAAAAGTAGGTATCATGATGATCGAACAAAGTATATAGAGGTGATATCGTTATGTTAAACAAAATATATAAATTCTAACGTCCGATATTTGTGTAATAAGGGTGTTCAAAATGATGCATCATGCTAATTAAACAAAGTATAGAAGATAAATCAAGATGAATAAATAAAGTATAGAAATTTGGATATCCGAAGCTTGTAAGGGTGTTTAAAACGATGCAGTATGATGATTAAACAAAGAATAGAATATATATATATTATACACCTTTGTTTAAAAGTACAATTATAAGTTAAAATATTATTGATATATTATTTTAACCCGAAAGGGTAGATGTAACGAATATAGGAATATAGGATCAACTATGATGCCATAAAATAATAACATATATATTTGTGGATTTTTGATCATCCTTACCAGGGAAGTTTAATTCTAAGGATATGAATCATACAATTTAATAAAATTAATATTCCTTAACAATAAAAATAAAAAATATGATTATTATTCATCAAATTGTTATCAATTAATAAATTATAATTTGGATTTATAAAACCTATTCATTAGTAATTTATGAATAAAAGTTCCTATTAACATGTAATTTAAATAAGATGCAAAAGGATAATGCATTAACACTCCACGTCTTTCATTAAAAAACTGTTATATAGATATTTTTATTTCGTACAACTGGCATAAATCATGATAATATGATAAAATGAACGTGACATATTACTTCCTTAATTAATGATTCTAGAAGACTGCAACAACAAGTGGAACCACGTTTGGTCAAACAAGAAAGAGGACCACACTCTTCTACGTTTTTCTCATTACTCCATTCTATTTTAAAATAAATTTAAATATTCTTACGTGTATATAAATAAGAGTAAACTTCGTTTTTACTCCATGTGATTTCGTCTAAATAACGGTTTATATTTAAAGGTTTTAAAATTTTGATTCCGCTCCTTGTGGTTTGCATTTTATCTCAATTAACTTCAACTCACTAACAACGTTAAATATTTCTGTTAAATGAAAGGGTATTTTAGACTTTTTAAACATAAGAACTAATTGTGTAATATACTTGAAAAAATTAGTAAGGGACTAATTCTGTAATACAATTAAATTAATACACTGAACCCCACTACCTCACCTAACCACCACCACCACCACCCCCACCACAGGCACCATCAATTCCGGTCATCCTCAAACCACCACTTTGCATCTCCATCATCAACTGCCAGCAGGTCACCAGCAACAACAACATCTGTCACCACCACCAGCTACACCACCTGCCGCCACCAATATCATCTACCTTCATCTTCTTTCTCTCTAAATCGAAACAAGTAGCAGGTCACCTGCAACAACAACATTTGTTTGCAACTTCTGTGATTCTCAAATTTGGTGATGAGGTGATGGCGATTCTCAAATCAACCGCCTTCAGATCTGGTGTGGGGGTTCAAGGCGGCAAAGGAGACAGTAGTTCGAGGCGGCCGAAAGGGGCGACTGTGGTTCAAGGGGCGGTTATTGTGTGGTGATTCGCCTGAGTTCAAGGGGCGGTGGTGGAGTGATGGAATGAAGGAGGAGAAGGAGGCAGAGTGGTGATGGTGGCGGCGACTGTGTGGTTGTGGTGGTGGCAACTGCGTGGTTGTGGCAGCGGCTGTGTGGTGGTGGTGGTGGTGGTGGGAGATGGCTGATCTAGGGTTTTTAGGTTGAGAAAAAGAGAGTAGAGAGAAAGACAGAGTGTAGATCTAAGTATTGAAAATTTTAATTTTTTGATTTTTCAATTGTAGAAAGAAGTAGGATTAAATTACATTATTAACCCTTATCGGTGAAATAACTAAAATACCTTTTTATTTAACAAAAATATTTAACACCGTTAATGAGTTGGAGCTAATTGAAACGGATTGCAAACCACAAGGAACAAAATCAAGATTTTAAAACCATTGAAGATAAACCGTTATTTGAACCAAACCTTAGGAAGCAAAAGTGAAATTTACTCTATACATAATTTTAGCTCTTTAATAGTGTTTTAACTTATATTTAAATAGATCATTATATGATTATGCTAAACAAATAAAAGTTGAATCAAGACCAGGGGTGAAGGTTATAAGGGTCGGGGCGGCTACCCCCCCCCCCTCCTCTTTTTTTTTTGTCGATAGTGTTAATTTTTGTTCTGATAGTTAAAATTCTTATATATATTGAGTTCGTTCCCCCTAAATAAAATTACATACATTACATATTGCCCCGTCCCTCTTGTAAGATTATTGAAGCTCTATCACTTATCACAACAGTCCTAATAAAGTAACATGTGTTGCGTAAAACCGTTTCATATCACAAGCCATCATTTCATATGAAGATCAATAAATGGGTTGCATTGAACCGGCTATATAACTAGGTATTAGTCTGAGCGATGATACGATCAAGTTTTAAGAAGAGTGAGTATAACTTAGATGATAATCACAAGTTAAATCATAGATGAAACATTATAAGGAATTTTAATAACTTTAATTTACTCAATTACTTTTCCCATGTCTAAATAATGTTTTATATGTTTAACTAAATTATATGATTTTGGCTGTATTGCATAACTAAATGACAAATATTTGAAGTCTACTATTATACTGTTACACATACTTTCAGAATAAAAAAGAATTATTTTCTTGTATCAACGTTTTTGGATCCACATTTTCATAACTTTTTTTACCATATTTGATAATCGTTTATGAAATTATGTTTCCTAAAGTGTTAATCATGAATCAAACACTAAAAGGTTGTTTTACAAAATATGTACCACTTATATATATGATTTGTCCAATAATTATATACATTATGTACTAAATCAAAGTTGAATATTTTGACATTGATAAAGTAAAAGGTAGATAAAAAATGGGCATGTTGCCAATTAAGTTAATATATATTATCACGAACTTGATTGATCATATTTCAAATACTTTTATTGCAATTAAATAATCTTATTTATTCAAGGTGATTTCTAACAAAATAATGGAACATTCAGTATATTACAAATAAAATATTATTCGTTGACACATTAATTGTAATTTGAGTTTTTATTGACATATCTCTTACAAAAATATCGAGTATACCATATAAGTTTTGGGTTTTTGTAACACTTTTTTAACAAATTAAAATGTCACAAAAAGTTAGGATCCATGTATGTACACATTTGTATTGTATATATTTACTGGTTACAAATCTATTTAGTGACTCGCGTCTAGCTTCTTCTTTTTTATACTGGCGCCACTTTTCGAATATTTATAATTTATCAAGGACAATTTACATATATTACACATGATAAACGAGTGATGGTACTAGATAATTCTAAAAGAATTATGTCCAGCAAGCCTATGCATGTATCCATTGTCTTGTTAGCAACGTCATATGGTAGACTTTTACGAGAAAGATCCTATGAATGTTAGTCATAGTGAGAAAGATTTATAATATGTGTACCTTTGTATTCCTGCAAAAGATATTCAAGATCAAAGATCTAAAGACGTAATGTACATTTGTTTAAATGTAAGTTAGAAATTTAAAATATGCACAATTGACAATGAACGAATAAAGTAAAAACGTATGATTATTTAAATTAGTGAGATTAGTTTTATATATGAGATATCACTTAGAGATTAAGTAAAATCTGTGATTAGAATTTGTTGTACTTATTAATTGTACATTTGAACACTTAAGGCTCTGTGATGTGACGACCATTCTATGTTGCATGATAAAGACAAAAAATGAGCGGTGAAGGCAGCGTGAGGAGCCTTCTGCGCGCTGATGTGGACGTAGCGGGAGATAGCAGCTTCCACCCAATGTTGCGGGGATGAAGCGACATCGGGGATGGAGGATTGTGAGCGGGTTTATAACTCACAGTCTAATAAATGCTATATTGACTATCACACTATCAAAACATAGCTATATCATACCACATACCTTATAGTAATGCAAGTTTGGAAATAACTAAAAATGAACATGTTATCATGAGGATTGTGTTAATTGTTTTTTTTGATATTATCATTTTCTTTAGCTAACAGGCCCCACGATGACGGTCTTAGTGAACTTGATAATTATATATGAAAAAAATGAGAACTAAAAAGTTATTAGGCTCTATATTTCATTTCAGCAACTATAAATGATATATAGAGATGATATTTAATGTAAAACCAATTCTAAATATAAAACCATATAAACACATATATCGATTGTTTTAACTATGATAAACAAGACTCTTACTGATTGCTTTATTTATGATAAACAAGACTATTATATAATATAATTAAAAAATAAAATAGTTTTGATAATTGTTCTATAAAATAAATGATTTTCTATGCCTAAATGCATCAAGTTACCACCCTATCAAACACTTAGGTTTGATGGATCATGCTCCATACTTCCATGTAATGTTTTAAAAACGAAATTAGTCAGGTTCTAATAGTAAGAAATAGATCGTAACATGTTGAACCTATTGGTTTCATCATTCTTCGGTTGATCATATTGTCAAGTGACGGGTTCTTTTTAAACTTATTTCATGTTTGGATTTTGATTTTATAATTTGTTATTTTGTCATGTGTAGGATGATTATACATGTTTGAACTTTAAGTTTAATTTGTTTTTTAGTAACTAGCATTTCATTTTTTATATGTGTAGGATGATTACTTGTATTTGAATGACTACTGTCTTAGAAAATGGTACCCTTGTGTAATTTATGGACCATGATGGTCAATGAATCTTAATTCGACCTCTTTATAAGAATAAAAAAATAATATTTGTCATTCATTGAGATAAACAAATTTAATATAGAGTGGCTGACTTGATTTCATTAGTATTACTTAATTTTTATTAAAGTTGAAAATCGAATATTTTTTTCGTTTACTTTTTATTTTATTATTTAATTGCGTAAGTGAATACTAATAGTTATATTGACTTTACATATAGTTCTGTTCTAATTTGTTTACTCTTGTACACATTTAATCATAACATATTTTATTAAAGTATACACAATGTCAAACATTAAAGTATTGTTTTGCTTTTATTTTAAGTTGTTTATTAATTTATATATTAATTTGTGGCAAACGCTTTATACATAAAAGGTGATCATATTCATTGTGGTTTATTATTTCATTTAAGTTTCAATCCCTCTAAGGAATATTTCTAAGTGTTCAATAGATGTTCAATGGCTTCTATTATCGTGCTTTCACAAAATTTGACGTTTAACATAATTTAATTTAATAGTACTTCACACGATGACAACACCAATTATGGGTATCTATTATTTGAATCGGAATTAAATAACCTAAATTTGAACCAATACAAATTTTAATTTATGATTTCAAACTAATTCGTTTCAAATATCTAAGTTCAAATTATATATGTAGTTCATCTTTTTAAATATAAATATATGTTCTTTTTATTTTTTATTATATTTATTATATTTATTTTTTCATACTTGGTTTATTCAAGTCATCCCGGATTTAAAACCGAATTCAAGTTCCAAATCGAATTCAGTTTCAAAACTTTCATATTCGAATAATTTGACTCAACTAACTAGAAAATCATTCCTAGAAACACCCAAATTGATATCACTTCACTTGAGGGGGGATAACATGTCTGAGACCTGTTCGTAATATATATATATATATATATATATATATATATATATATATATATATATATATATATATATATATAACCATTTTTATAATATATTCACAATACATTGATGAAAGAAAAACAGTAAAATTACAATAACTTTACAACTGAAATAAGATCAAACTAACATGAAAGGTTCTCTTTGAATAAATTTGAAGTCGCCCAAAAAATTCGACTGTTAATTTCTAGGTTATAACATCTAGAGCAGTTAGGGTTGCGGCAACACAAGAACCACAACTATACTTTTGGATTAAGTTTGTGGATAACTATAAAGGGTGTTTGTAAACTATAGTAACTTTCAACAAAAGAGCATCGTAGTCTTAAGTGAAAAAAAAAGGTTAGAAATTTTGAGTTTTTATTCAAAAGATAATTAGTCATAAGGGTATCCATAAAAGAGTGTTTATGTTGTAGAGACTTTTGATCAAAAAGTTGTTGGATAACTATAAAGGGTGTTTATATTAGGAACGTTCACAAGTGGAGCCTAGTTAGGGTTTGGCTCGATTTAGTTTGGTTTGTAAACAAGCTGAACCAAGCTTGCTCGATTTATAAAAGAGACAAGCCAAGCCTGACTTGGTTTATGAATGATTTGAGCCGAGCTAGCACACGAGTCAATTTCGAGTAAGTTATTTTGAGCTTCTTTTGAGCAAGATTCAAGTCATGAGTTATTTGAACATATGTAGACTTGAGTTTTACAAGTGAGCAACATATATTATTGGATATTTTAGTTAAAATTAGAGTATAAACTAAACTTTATATAATTATTGTTATTACAAAAGGAGGGGTACATTGGCCAAAAGCATTCACCACTCACAAACACTTATATATACATATATGTAACTAAAAATTAACAATTCGAGCCAAAATTGATTTGGTCCAAGTTTCAACAAGCCAATCCAAGCTAGTTTGATTTTGTAAGTGTTTCAAATTGAGTTGGCTTGGTTTGTACGATGACTTTTCTGCTACTTTCAAGCGAGTTTTTTCTAAGTGAACATCGAGCTGCTTTCAAGCGAGCTCTTTCACGATTTTTCTAAACGAACTTCGAGCTATTTGAACAACTCTAGTTTATACTATGACTTTCTTCTCATTCTTAGCTCATAAGGGGTCTTGTCCCTTTTTTGTGGGTGTTTTATTTGAAAGACATCTAGCCCAATAGTTTTTTTTCCTCCCAGATGTCCCTGCTCAACCCCGAACTTAACAACATGACGCTCATTATATTTTTCAATGTACGATTCTTTCGTTCTATGATGACGTATTGTTATGAAGAATAAGGTGTGGTACATTCATGGATGACTCCATTTTATACACATGATATTTGCAAACAGTGATTCATATTCACGTCTTCCTGATAACTTTTGTTTTATTGTGTTAGTTGATTCTCAAGGCCGTTTAACATAGTTACAGGCACAAGAATTTAGAATGCTTCCTAGCCTCTACTGTGCATACACTTTGAGCGTTGGTCTCCCCTTTTGTTGGTTGGAGAGCGGATTTGATGAGGAACCTCATAAGGTTAAGATGGTTAAATAAAAGCCTTTATATGGTCATTTTTCGAAGTGCGTCTTCGAGAACTTATCGCTGTCACAATGTCACCAACCCATGATACTTGAATTGTGTTGTTTGTTATCGCCATTTCTAACATTTGTAAATTATCAAGTTAAAATCAAAATTAAAAAAATTTGTTTGATTAAAACGAAAACTTAGAATTTTGATTCTCCTTTATGGGAATGTTTGAAAAGAATTCTGATAGCAGATTAATTATATTGTGAACTCTTTTCAGCCAAAATACTCATTTGTAGGGGTCTTCAAAGTCGTATATCCGAAATTTTGGATATCCGAAAATTTCGGATAGTAGAAATCACTATCCGTATCCGTATCCGTATCCGAATTTCGGATATCCGAAATTCCGGATACGAATACGGATAGTGATTTGGATATCCGAAATTCATTTTTTATTTTTTTTATTTTTTAGTTTTTTTACAATAAGTAAACATATGTTATTATAAAAATAATATAAAAAACCAACTCATATCATAAAAGTCTCAATATACACTAAAAAAACTCAATATAAAGTAAAAATATGTCTCAACTTTAAAAAAGAAAAAAAATATGTCTTCGGATAATCGGATATCCGAATATCCGAAACTTTTGAAAATCACTATCCGAATCCGAATTTTTAGATATCCGAAATTCGGATATCCGAAAATTCGGATATTTCGGATTCGGATTTTCGGATCGGATTCTCGGATTCGGATATTTTTGAACACCCCTACTCATTTGTATCAGAGATAGAAAAAGAATGTTTAAAAATGTGTGGTATTACTATGCTTTATCAATAGAATGTTGAAAACCATTTTGCTTATAATATGATTTTATAACAATAACTCTTTTGTATTTAGCAAATGGTGTTTTATAATATGTTTTAAAATCTAAATTACTTAATAAATAACTTATTAAAAATCAAGATATCCTGTAATAATTTGTTATAGTTGGAGTTGTAACAAATGTTTCATGTATCTTCTCGAATATTGTTCACAATGCGTGCTTTTCGTTGAATTAACTCCATAATTTCAAGAACAATCAAGATTTAATGAACCATCACATGGCAAATTGTCATTCCACGATTTAAAAATAGAAATAAAATCTTATGATATATTTTGCAATTATTATTGTGAAATTATATTACCCTTCTTTCTCACGATACAAAAGTTAATCAAGTAGTCATTATTTTTCATAGAACATTTCAAAAGTCAGCTTCGAACTCTATTTCATTATTATTGTTCTTACTTGTAATGAGAAGGTTTGTTTTTATTTTTAAAGTGTTTGTACATTTTAAATACATTAAAAGGAAATGATACAATGTATAAGCTAATATATAAATATAATAAAGATTCAAATACAAAATGATTTTATAATAGACGTGTTAGAGGCGATAGTGACCATTGATCGTAGTGGTAAACAAAAACCATTTCAGTAAACTTCCATTTTATTCAAATGAAGTGATTAACTGGTGATAAAGCCTTTATTGATGCTTGGCGTCCTATGGGTTTGTAGCCCCTTTTATCACTACTAGAAGGGTGCCCGCGTAATACGACGGGGCGACATTTCACATTCGACACGTGTTTCTAATTTTTGTTATTCTTGTAGTAATTTTACAAAGTCTATTATATTTCTTCTAAGCTAAAATTTAAAACACCAAATAAATGGGTTTTGCATGACGACTTGTACATTTACACATCAACGTATTGTAGCTCACAAAATACAAATCGGTTCAGCAAAAAATTGTAAGGCTCTGTTTCCGGAGACCTCACAGTTGGTCAATCATAGCATTAAATATGTAAAACATCTCATAATTCATAAATTAGTGCAGCGAAATTAATACCAAAAGCCGTTCACTTAATTAATAAATAATGTTGCTAAGCAATACATCGTAATTGTTAATAGTTACAAAAGATCATATTCATTGCATTACAAAACAACAATATTAATAAGCGTGAACGGATACCAGTCTAGCCCCGACGAGTAGCCTCCCCGAGTGCCATCCTCAGCAAAATTACCTGCCAACTGAAAATGCATAAAAGTCAGCGTTGCTGAGTGAGCTCTAGTTTTAAAACGTTAAAATACCTTGAAAGATTTGTATATGAAAATATCCCTTTTAAAATAATATACTTTTCTTTCGTACGCGATCACACAACATACGTACAGCTAAGATAACATCCATTATCTTCTTTACCATTTTCATCATCGTTCATCCGAACCTTTATTTTAATCTTTCACTTAATCTGGACCAATGTGCTATGCCCCCGATATTGCGCACAAAACTGGTACTGGGCCGAGGTCTACAAATAGACCCCAAACTGGTGCACGAAGCTGACTCCAGTACCGGGGCGGCAACAAAGGTCCCCTCAATCTCAAAGATTAACCCTGTGTGCATCCAACGGGTTAGCTAAACCGCACACAGTTGAGCTAACAACCTAGTGGTTGTGAACCTCATGTGAATTTGCTTGCAAGACTTTCTTCCTTTATTTATGTTCCACTTCACATTATCATTAATCTTTCCACTTTCTTTAATGATAATACTTTACGTATACAGATAAAGTCACACCACGTAAAGTCACATAATAATATAATAAATAGGAACACAAGAACAGTCCAAAAACATGCATAAAATGAACAACGATAAACATCAAGCCAAACCAGGGTCAAACCCTAAAATTCTGATTTTCCCAAAATTCCAGAAAATTTTCTAAGTGTTTAGGCGCATGGACACTATGCAGGCGCATGATCCCTGCTTAGGCGCATTAACACTATACTGGCGCATGAACTTACACTTAGGCATTTCAACTCACTTCTGGGCGCCTGAACAAAAGGGCTGGGCGCACGAGGTACTGTTTGGGCGCATGAGTCTATACTTAGCATTTTCAGGCAAAATCTTGGGCGTATGACCCTCACTTAAGTTTTTCTAAGGCAAATTCCCAGGCGCATGGGCCCTGTTTGGGCGTATGGGCCCTATTTGGGCGCATGGCCTGTACTTAGGCGTTTCTAAGTCAAAATCTCAGGCGCATGGGCCCTGTTTGGGCGCATGACCACCTGTTATTCATTTTTCAGAATTGAAACTAACCCAGATCTGCATTTGCACCTGTTCTAAGCATAAACTTAACATTCTAAGCAACCACAACATATAACCAAGCATAAACATAAGCACAAACATACATATACATACGGGCAAACATAAACCAGTTGTAAAACATTTTAATCATGCATTTTTAGCACCAAAATAGTTTAAAACACATAGAAACCGGGGTCTAGAACTCACCTAGTGCAAAAAACAAGTAAAACTCCACCAAACCTGCTTGCACACGAGTTCAAACACCTAGAACAAGCAAAAACAAACACCCAAACACAAGGAGCACATAAAAATCGGTTATAAGGATGGAAACCTTAACAAAACCAAACCAATTAGCATGAAACACTCACCTTCGAAGATTTTCAGCCTTCTACTTCTTCACAACCGAGAGAAAACCCAAATTCAGCTTTTTTTCTTCTTTGTTTCAGTCGAACACAGCAGCAGCAGGGAAGATATGGGCAGCCATGCCCATATAAAGCTCACCTTTTTGACTTTTGTACTATTTACACAAAGCACCCCTCAACTTTGGCTTCTTTTAGTTTTCTTCAAAATACTTTTCTTTTCTTTTCTTTTATGTGACAAAATTTTGGGCGTTACAAGTCTACCCCCCTTAAAGAGGTTTCGTCCCCGAAACCCGTCACTCTTCGAATAACTATGGGTAATGCTGTCTCATCTCTTCTTCAGTCTCCCACATAGACTCAAAACCCTTCCGGTGTTTCCACTGCACCCGCACAAGTGGAACCACTTTATTCCTCAACCTCTTCTCCTTTCGATCGACGATTGCCACTGGTTGCTCTACATAGTTAAGTCGTTCATCCACTTTGATATCTTCCAGTGGTACAATCATGGCTTCGTCGGCTAGGCACTTTCTCATATGAGATACATGGAATGTCGGATGAATTCTAGTTAACTCCTCAGGCAATTCTAATCGATAGGCTACCTCCCCTACTCGTGCAACGATTCGGAAAGGCCTTATATATCTCAGGCTCAGCTTGCCCCTCTTCCAGAACCGGATGATTCCTTTCCAAGGTAAGACCTTCAACATGACTCTATCACCCACGTTGAATTCAATCGGTCTACGCCTTTTGTCGGCATACGACTTTTGTCTATCCTTCGCCGCCTTCATAAAGGCTTTGATCTTTTCTAACTTCTCTATCGTAGCCTCGATCACCTCCACGCTTCCCAACTGTTTCTGCCCGATATCTCCCCAACATACGGGCGTTCTACACCTTCTACCGTATAGCATCTCGTATGGTGGCATACCAATGCTGGCATGATAGCTGTTGTTGTATGAGAACTCTGCTAACGGTAGGTGATCATCCCAACTTCCTCCAAAGTCGATCACGTATGCTCGGAGCATATCCTCAAGCGTCTGAATTGTCCTTTCAGCTGACCTTCTGTCTGAGGATGATAAGCTGTGCTAATGTGTAGCCTCGTCCCCATCGCATCATGGAATCTTTTCCAAAACTTTGATGTGAACCGGGTGCCACGGTCCGACACGATAGACACCGGCACACCATGACGAGCTACAATCTCTTTAATGAACAGATCCGCCAGCCTCTCAGACAAATACGTCTCGCGGATCGGTAGGAAGTGAGCACTCTTTGTCAGACGATCAACTATCAACCATATGGTATCGTACCCTCTCGCAGTACGGGGTAACTTTGTGATGAAGTCCATGGTGATGTGCTCCCACTTCCACTCGGGTATATCTAATGGCTGGATCTTCCCGTATGGCTTTTGGTGTTCTGCCTTCACTTGCAAGCAAGTAACACACTTACTCACATACTCCACTAAATCGAGCTTCATTCCCGGCCACCAGAAATCTTTTTTCATGTCTTGATACATCTTGGTAGCACCGGGATGAATGGAGTATCGAGTCTTATGAGCTTCGTCCAGAATTCGCCCCCGTAGATCTCCGTATTGGGGAATCCACATCCGCCCGAAGTGGGTTCTAACTCCATGGGTATTCTCTCCCAACTCTGTGACCAGACCTCTCATCCTTTCAGAGTTAAGGTGATCTTCTTTCAATATCTCATTTTCAAATTCTTTGACCTGTGTCATCACGTCAGAGGTCATCACCAATTGATAAGCCTTCACCCGGATTGGCTCGGGTCTCTCCTTTCGGCTCAGGGCATCGGCCACTATATTGGCTTTACCCGGATGGTAGTGGATCTCATAATCATAATCCTTGATCAATTCCAACCACATCCTCTGCCTCATGTTGAGATCCTTTTGCTCAAAGAAATACTTTAGGCTCTTATGGTCCGTGAAGATTGTGCATTTCGCCCCGTACAGGTAGTGCCTCCAAATCTTTAAGGCGAAGACTGCGAGCTCCAAATCATGCATGGGATAATTGACCTTGTGGGTTTTCAGTTTTCGGGACGCGTAGGCTATTACTCTCCCACATTGCATTAACACACAACCCAGTCCCGAATAGGAGGCATCCGAATAGACCACCAAATCCTCGCTCCCCTCGGGCAAAGTCAAGACAGGAGCTTGAGTCAATCTTGCCTTTAATTCTTCAAAAGTGCCTTCCTGTTCTCGACCCCACACAAACTTCACCTCCTTACGCGTCAATTTGGTCAAAAGTGAGGCTATCTTGGAAAAGTATTGGATAATCCTTCTGTAGTAGCCCGCCAAACCCAAGAAACTACAAATCTCGGATGGCGTCTTTGGATACTTCCATTGCGTCACCGCCTCAACCTTCACCGGGTCCACCATAATTCCTTTAGAATTCACCACGTGACCCAAAAATTGAACTTCGCGCAACCAAAAAGCACACTTAGAGAATTTAGCATATAGCTTCTCCCTTCTAAGTGCCTCTAGCACTTCGCGTATGTGACCGGCATGTTCTTCTTCGCTCCTTGAATAAATCAGGATATCATCAATAAACACAATCACTGACTTATCCAACATTGGCCGACACACTCGGTTCATCAAATCCATAAAGGCAGCTGGCGCGTTAGTTAGACCGAAAGACATAACGAGGAACTCGTGGTGTCCATAACGCGTGTGAAAAGCTATCTTAGGAATATCTTGCTCCTTAACCTTCAATTGATGGTATCCAGATTAGAGATCTATCCTTGAGAACCAATTGGCACCTTGGAGCTGATCAAACAAGTCATCTATTCTCTGTAGGGGATATCGATTTTTCACCGTCAACTTATTTAGCTCCCGGTAATCTATGCACATCCTCATACTACCGTCTTTCTTCTTGACAAACAGGACCGGAGCACCCAAGGGAGAGATGCTTGGTCGGATGAATCCCTTTTCCATCAACTCCTGTAATTGAACCATCAACTCCTTCATCTCCGTCGGAGCCAATCGATACGGTGCCTTGGCAACTGGTTGGGCACCGGGTAACAGATCAATGTGAAACTCAATCTCGTGATCTGGTGGCACACCTGGTAACTCTTCTGGGAACACGTCTGGAAAGTCACACACCATGGGTACTTCAGACAACTGTGGAACTGACGCGTCCACATCCTTCACATAAGCAAGGTAGGCACTACGTCCCCGCTTCATGTGACATCCGGAAATTTTCCGTTATCAAACTCCGTTAGTTCTGTTAAGTCTTGCATACACGTGTCGTGAGCACACACTAGTTGTCGTTAAACGTTGGTGACTTAATAAAAATTAATAATATTAAACAATAATTTCTATGTTGATTATTGGTTGTGATTATGCGATTTAAATATTAATTGTGAATTTTATCGCGTAACGTGGAAACGTGTGTGTTTAATCCGTATGTTTTGTATCTAGTGAAGATAATGCATATGATTATTATTGTTAGTTTATATCCTTATTATTTTAAGTTTAAACCTTTTAAAAGAGTATTTAAAAGCCTAATCTTCATAAAATACAAACTATGAGGGTTGAAAGGGTAATTATGGATTATTAAATAAAACAAAAATCCCAACCCTAGCCCCCACACCTTGATCGGCCGCGACTTCACCTTCAAACACACACACACTTCGGTTTTCATCAAGAACAAGCAATTCCATTCGATTTTGGACCGATTTCAAGCATCACAACAAGTTAGAATCATCAATTGCAAGCCATTACACGTTTAAAGGTTAGATTTTTACATGCTTTTGATGATTTTTCATGTTGGCTGAAAGTTCCATTCGAAACCTGCAATTGAAGGTCGATTCTTGGTTGTTGTTGATGTTATTATGTTAGCTAGGTTAGATTGATGGCAGTTAACGTCGATTATGCAAGAAAGCTATGATTTTGATACGTTGTTCATAGGTTACTAATAATAGTAACTTTATTTGCATGGATATGGTGATTTGATGATGTATGAATGTTATGGATGTGTTTGTGGTGATGATTAGATGCTAGGTTGATGATATGAACAATTGAAAATCAAGAAGATGTGTTATAGTTCATACATTGCTAAAAATAGTAACTTTTGGTGTTGAATGTTGATGAATCATGATAATTAGATGTTGTTGATCATGTCTAGATATTGTCATGGACTTGAATTGGTATGTAAATGATGAATTCATGAGTGTCTTGGGTGGATTCAATGGATGTTGATTTGGGTAATTATTTGTCTTGGCCTGTTTGTGGAAGTTCATGTTTACAAATCATAGGAGCATGTTAGGATTTTGATTGATTGATGGTTAATCATGAATGAATGTTTTGGGAATGATTTGGATTGTGGTAATTGATGTGTGATGGTCATCATACACGCGTGCGAATCTGAGGCCCCTATTTAGCAGGATTGGCAGGGTTTAGGGTGTGAAGTCGCGAGTGGCTTCAAATGTGTCTTGTCTTCTAAAACTTTGAGTTCTTTGTTCGTAAAGCACTTAGGGTTTCAATATGATTCTGTGTACACGTACTTATGTACTCTCGTGTTCTAGGTAACCTTTGAAGGGTTGTCTTTGCACCTATCACCAGTTCTCTTTAGTCATTATCTTTACACACCAGGTGAGTTCATGCCCCTCTATTTTTATAAACCTTCTTCTTGGGGGAGGTAGCATACTTGTACTCAAACACTATTTCATTATTATAAGTTGTGTATGTTTTTAACATAGTGCTTAATACCTTGAAAGTCCTCACACTTTCGGATCGTTAATAATGTTAACTAGCGGGAAATCTTGGGTAGTACTACTGGGTCTGACGAGCCCCACCTGTGCGACTCGAGGTCAAACGGGTGCAATATTGTCCTAGACACAAATATCGTCACGACCTGGTAAGTCATGACGGAAGGCAACAAATGCAACAAAGTCAGCTTCGATCGCGAAATCACTATGGTTATTACTTGTGAATATAGACTAGCTATCTATTTCAATGCACCTCTTATGTTATGCAAATGTTATTGTTTATGTTAAACACAAACTTTTGAACTCACCAACCATTGTGTTGACATTTTAGTATGCTATTCTCAGGTTGTTAACTCTGCTTGCCATTAGGAGCACCACAAGGGTCCAGCATGCATTCTAAGACTCTATTTTAAAGACATATTTGTTGGTATCTATTTATGAGTGTTTAAATATTTGGGTTGGCGCATGTTTTGCCAAATATGTATTTTTATATTTTGGGTTTGTCTTATTTACAAAACGCTTCCGCATGGTTTTAAAGTTTGAACTTTGGTTGGTTTTATTTTTAATGTGGCATATTGTGTCGTTCTAAGTAACTATTGACTGTGATCCTGTTTTGTTCACACGCCTCGCGGAAAAACTCCGCACATGGATTTTGAGGGTGTGACAGATTGGTATCAGAGCCATTGGTTATAGGGAACTAGGTTGCATACACACACTAGACTATAACCGCACAGTTGTTAGTTACTTATCGCTTGCTCTCCTTACTGTATACTCATTGGCATACGCAACACATACTTCGCAGCATGGCATCGTCGTCCAGAAATTTAGGCAAGAGACCTGCACAATCTGAGTCACCTCCTACATCTCCCGTGCCTGATAGGGGATTTAACTGGCCCCGACATCCTTATCCTCCTGGCGAGATAGACTGGGATCAGCCTTTCATACCTCCCAAGCTCGATCCTCCGCGGAATTGGGATTTCTACCCCACCTACATAAACCGTATGGCTTATAGAGAGCGCGTACCACCAGTAGCTCCTACACAACCTAGGACTAGGTCATCGACCGCCTCTACATTGCCTACACTTCCTACCTTGAGCATCCCTCTGGAGCAAGCATTTGCAGCCCTAGTAGCCACACTGGACACAGAGCGACAGCGTATCCGAGGACTCACTGATGAGAACTCTGCCTTACTATCTGAGATGCGTCAGTTGCGCTACCAGGTAGAGACACTTCAGGAGCGACTCTCGATGGCCATTGGTGGACATCATACCCTGGCAGGCAACGTGGTAGCACTTAGTGGGCGCATGGACGCACAGGATCACCATAACATAGTGATCGATGATAGGTTTGCTAATTTAGAGGCACAACTAGCAGCACTTCAGGTTGTTGAAGCCCCTGCACCTTTGGTGGACCCTGATGAGGAAGACCCAGAAGAGGAACCCGAGGAAGCCCCCGAAGAAGAACCAGTAGAGATGGATGAGGACAGTGACGGATCTGACGTACTGGACTGATTCCACTTTTAAATGACTTAGACTATGTAGTGTTTCTTTTCTTTGAAACCTATATGGGAAGGGTTGTTTCCCACCCAACTAACAAACTTAAATTTTGACATTGATGGAATATTTTGTGACTCAATTGCAATTTATTTATCTTTGGTTATTATTTCTGTTATAAATGTTGTGGTTGTGGTGAATGCATTATTTCTTATTGTTTACTGTACCTTGATGAGATTAATGTGTTAGATGTTACTCATTATTGTATTTGTGAATTGTAAAGTGAAATATGGACGCACGTGGAAGAGGACGTCAGCGTGGTCGTGGACGTGGCGCCGGAGGCCGTGGTGCCGGAGCCATAAACATGACGCCTGCAGAATTGGCGGCATTAATTAACGAACATGTTCAGGCGGTAGTGGCTGCTGCCCAACCGAGACAACCAGCAGGTAAATGATAACAAGAGGTTAAACTAATTATTCTAGTTAATTCTCTAGGATATCTGACTAATGTTTGGGATTGTCAAAACAGGACCACCACCATGTACCTACAAGTCCTTCATGGACTGTAAACCCCATACCTACAGCGGGACAGAAGGGGCTGTAGGGCTTGTAAGGTGGTTTGAGAAGACAGAGTCTGTCTTCACAAAATGCAACTGCCCGCCTGCTGATCAGGTGAAGTATGCCACCGGGACATTGGAAGGCGCAACACTTTCCTGGTGGAATGCCCAGGTGCAAATGCTGGGTCAAGCCATGGCCAATGAACTACCTTGGGATGAGTTTAAGGGGATTATGACCGAAGAATACTGCCCCCGAAATGAAGTGCAGAAACTGGAGATTGAGTTCTGGCAACTAAAAATGCAAGGCTCAGAAATTGAAGCCTACACGACCCGTACTCATGAGTTGGCCACACTATGCCCTGGAATGGTCAATGAAATGCACAAGAGAGTCGAGCACTACATACGTGGACTGGTGCCCGAAATCCAGAGTATGGTAACTGCTTCCAACCCCACTACCATACAGCAGGCCATCCGGACAGCCCACAGGCTGACTGATCAAGCAGTCGAGCAAGGTCGATTACCTAAGCGGGGCGCGGTGGCAAGCGTGCCCGACCATAAACGCAAGTGGGATGGTTCAAGCAAAAAGGGATCGTCATCCAGTAACCAGCCACAACAACAGCAGCAACAGGTACAACAGCAGCAGCAACCTCCCCAGCAACAAAGGAGGTTTAATAACAACCGAAATTCCAATCAGCCATCCTCGGCGTCGCAGGGACAAGGAGGCTATGTGGGGAAAAGTCCTAAGTGCAATAGATGCAACTACCATCACACCGGCAGGTGTGACAACTTCTGATGCCAACGCTGTGGTAAAGTTGGGCATGCGGCCAAAGACTGCCGGGGTGAACTGATGAGGAAGCCTCAATAAGCACAAGAAACTCCGAAAGGTTGTTTTGAGTGCGGAAAAGAAGGCCATTACAAACGCAACTGTCCCCAACTTAAGAGGAATGGTAATGGCAACAATAACAATGGAAACAACAGCAACAATAACAATGGCAACAACAATAACAACAACAATGGTAATGGCAACAACAATAGTGGAAACAACAATGGAGCCAAAGGAAGAGCCTTCGTCATTGGCTCAGGTGAGGCTCTAAACGATCCTACAACAGTAACTGGTAAATTTTCGGTTAATGGTCGTTTTGCTACTGTATTATTCGATACCGGAGCCGATAGAAGTTTCGTGTCCACTAGGTTCTGTAGTCTTTTAAGTGATATGCCCTCAGCCTTAGAATCTAAATACACCGTAGAGTTAGCTGACGGTACACAGATTCACGTAACGCATATTCTTAGAGACTGCAAGATAGAGCTTGCTGGTCATACATTCACCATAGATCTCATGCCTGTTACGTTAGGAAGCCTTGATGTGGTAGTAGGCATGGATTGGCTTTCCGATAAACAAGCGGAAGTCATATGCCACAAGAAGATCATACGAATTCCCCTTAGTGAAGAAGTCCTTACGGTCAGAAGTGATAGGAGTGGTGCGGTGATAGGCATCATTTCGTTCATGAAGGCACAGAAGTTGTTACGAAAGGGTCGACTGGCCATATTGGCACTCGTCACAGATAAACAGACTGAGGAAAAGAAGATAGAGGATATCCCCGTAGTTCGCGAGTTTCCCGAGGTGTTTCCGGAAGACCTGCCTGGATTACCGCCTCATCGTCAAGTTGAATTCCAAATTGAGTTGACTCCAGGAGCCGCTCCAATTGCGAGAGCACCGTACCAATTAGCTCCGAACGAACTGCAGGAATTATCCGCCCAACTACAAGAGTTGTTGGATAAAGGGTTTATCCGACCGAGTTCGTCGCCCTGGGGAGCGCCAGTTCTATTTGTGAAGAAGAAGGATGGTAAATTTCGAATGTGCATTGACTATAGGGAACTGAACAAAGTCACGATCAAGAATAGATATCCCTTACCTCGTATCGATGACTTGTTTGATCAACTGTAAGGATCAAGCTATTACTCTAAGATTGATCTGAGGTCTGGGTATCATCAGCTGAGCTGAGAGTTCGAGAAGAGGACATCTCGAAGACTGCTTTTCGTACACGATATGGTCACTATGAATTTTTGGTCATGCCATTTGGGTTGACGAATGCACCAGCAGTATTCATGGACCTCATGAATCGCGTGTGCAAACCCTATCTTGATCAGTTTGTTATCGTCTTTATTGATGACATACTGATATACTCAAGGACCGAGGAAGAACATGAGAAGCACTTACGTTTAATCTTAGAATTACTTAGAAAGGAACAACTGTACGCAAAGTTTTCTAAGTGTGATTTCTGGATACGTGAGGTGCAATTCTTGGGTCATATTGTCAACGAGAAGGGAATACATGTTGATTCTGCTAAGATTAAAGCGATAAAGAATTGGTCTGTTCCTAAGACACCAAGTGAGATACGACAATTCCTTGGCTTAGCGGGATATTATCGACGATTCATTGAAGGATTCTCTAAGATTGCACAACCTCTCACAGCCTTGACTCACAAGGGAATGACATATAAATGGGGCGAGAGTCAGGAATCTACTTTCCAGTTGCTGAAACATAAATTGTGTAGCGCACCAATATTAGCGTTACCGGATGGTAGTGATGATTTCGTAGTCTATTGTGACGCTTCTATTCAAGGAATTGGATGCGTCTTGATGCAGTGGGATAAAGTGATAGCTTATGCCTCTAGACAGCTAAAGGTTCATGAGAAGAACTATACCACCCATGACTTGGAACTGGGTGCGGTAGTGTTTGCCTTGAAGATCTGGAGACATTACTTGTACGGTACCAAATGCACCATCTACACCGATCACAAGAGTCTTCAGCATATATTTGAGCAAAAGGAGTTGAATATGAGGCAAAGGCGCTGGGTAGAGTTATTGAATGACTATGACTGTGCTATCAAGTATCATCCGGGAAAAGAAAATGTAGTTGCTGACTCGCTGAGTAGCAAAGAGACTGCTAAGCCTCGACGAGTGCGAGCTCTGCAACTGACGATTAGTACGCAATTACCTGAACAAATCCGTGATGCTCAAACTGAAGCTCTGAAGGTAGAAAATATGAGTTTAGAAGGGTTACGGGGAATGGAAAAGCAACTAGAAGTAAAAGCGGATGGAATTCGTTATTTCATAGATAGACTTTGGGTACCTCTACACGGAAATCTGAGAGATTTAGTCATGAGTGAGGCACACAAGTCTAAGTACTCTATACATCCTGGATCTAACAAGATGTACCACGATTTGAAGGCGCACTATTGGTGGCCTAACATGAAAGCAGATGTAGCTACTTATGTGAGCAAGTGTCTGACTTGCTCAAAGGTGAAAGTGGAGTATCAGAAACCATCTGGACTATTACAACAACCCGAGATCCCTATGTGGAAGTGGGATCAGATATCAATGGATTTTATTACTACGTTACCTCGTACTTCTACTGGTTGCGACACAATATGGGTTATCTTGGATCGATTGACAAAATCTGCTCATTTCCTAGCGATAAAGGAAACAGACAAGATAGAGAAATTAACTCGACTTTATCTGAAGGAGATCGTTTCGAGGCATGGAGTACCGATCTCAATCATTTCTGATCGCGATTCTCGTTTCACATCACACTTCTGGCAATCACTGCGGAAATCTTTGGGTACGTGATTAGATATGAGTACTGCTTATCATCCACAGACTGATGGTCAAAGCGAGCGTACTATACAGACTTTGGAGGACTTGCTATGGGCTTGTGTGATTGACTTCGGGAATAACTGGGAAGTTCACCTACCATTGGTGGAATTTTCTTACAACAACAGTTATCACACTAGCATAAAGGCGGCACCTTTCGAAGCATTGTATGGGAGAAAATGTAGATCACCAGTTTGCTGGGCTGAAATTGGTGATAGTCAATTAACGGGTCCTGAGTTAGTGCACGAGACAACTAAGAAGATTGTCCAGATAAGAAACCGCATGGCTGCAGCGCGAGACAGACAGAAAAGCTATGCTGACAAGCGACGGAAACCCTTAGAGTTTCAGATTGGTGACAAGGTTTTATTAAAGGTCTCACCATGGAAAGGCGTAGTTCGGTTTGGTAAGCGAGGAAAGCTAAATCCGAGATACGTTGGACCATTTGAGATAGTGGAAAGAATTGGTCCAGTGGCCTATCGACTAGCCTTACCTGATTCATTGAATGGAATCCATGATGTATTCCATGTTTCAAATCTAAAGAAATGTTTAACGGATGAAACGATGGTCGTACCGCTGGAAGAAGTTCAAGTAGACGGACAGTTACGTTCATTGAGGAACCTGTCGAGGTGATGGATCGTGAGGTGAAGACACTTAAGCAAAGCAAGATACCCATTGTCAAAGTTTGATGGAACTCGAGAAGTGGACCAGAATTCACGTGGGAACGTGAAGACCAAATGAAGCTTAAGTACCCTCAGCTATTCGAAAGGACGATGCCAGCCGGCGAAGGTACTGATTAAATTTCGGGACGAAATTTCTTTCAACATGGGGATGATGTGACAACTCATCCAAAACTCACTCGATTTCGATTTCCTTGTGCTAATGCAGTAGACCAGTGATGGATCACTCACCATGTAACGCAATTTTCGGGACAAAAATTCTTTCAACATGGGGATAATGTGACATCCGGTAATTTTCCGTTATCAAACTCCGTTAGTTCTGTTAAGTCTTGCATACACGTGTCGTGAGCACACACTAGTTGTCGTTAAACGTTGGTGACTTAATAAAAATTAATAATATTAAACAATAATTTCTATGTTGATTATTGGTTGTGATTATGCGATTTAAATATTAATTGTGAATTTTATCGCGTAACGTGGAAACGTGTGTGTTTATTCCGTATGTTTTGTATCTAGTGAAGATAATGCATATGATTATTATTGTTAGTTTATATCCTTATTATTTTAAGTTTAAATCTTTTAAAAGAGTATTTAAAAGCCTAATCTTTATAAAATACAAACTATGAGGGTTGAAAGGGTAATTATGGATTATTAAATAAAACAAAAATCCCAACCCTAGCCCCCACACCTTGATCGGCCGCGACTTCACCTTCAAACACACACACACTTCGGTTTTCATCAAGAACAAGCAATTCCATTCGATTTTGGACCGATTTCAAGCATCACAACAAGTTAGAATCATCAATTGCAAACCATTACACGTTTAAAGGTTAGATTTTTACATGCTTTTGATGATTTTTCATGTTGGCCGAAAGTTCCATTCGAAACCTGCAATTGAAGGTCGATTCTTGGTTGTTGTTGATGTTATTATGTTAGCTAGGTTAGATTGATGCTAGTTAACGTCGATTATTTAAGAAAGCTATGATTTTGATACGTTGTTCATAGGTTACTAATAATAGTAACTTTATTTGCATGGATATGGTGATTTGATGATGTATGAATGTTATGGATGTGTTTGTGGTAATGTTGATGAATCATGATACTTAGATGTTGTTGATCATGTCTAGATATTGTCATGGACTTGAATTGGTATGTAAATGATGAATTCATGAGTGTCTTGGGTGGATTCAATGGATGTTGGTTTGGGTAATTATCTGTCTTGGCCTGTTTGTGGAAGTTCATGTTTACAAATCATAGGAGCATGTTAGGATTTTGATTGATTGATGGTTAATCATGAATGAATGTTTTGGGAATGATTTGGATTGTGGTAATTGATGTGTGATGGTCATCATACACGCGTGCGAATCTGAGGCCCCTATTTAGTAGGATTGGCAGGGTTTAGGGTGTGAAGTCGCGAGTGGCTTCACATGGCATGTGGTGCGTTATTTGATCCTTGTATGGTATAATAATTGTGTTATAGTTATTATGAGCATGATAATAGTTTGAGATTCGCATGACTTGTATGATATCTGGCTGTATGATGATCTAATTAGTACATGTGGTTAATGAAGTGTTATATGTAATCAGTTTGTATGTTAATCATGTGTGATAGGCTGTTATGCTTGTTTGAATGGAATTTCACCTATAATGTCACCAGCGGGTCAAACGGGTCAACTGGGTCAAATGTGTCTTGTCTTCTAAAACTTTGAGTTCTTTGGTTCGTAAAGCACTTAGGGTTTCAATATGATTCTGTGTACACGTAGTTATGTACTCTCGTGTTCTAGGTAACCTTTGAAGGGTTGTCTTTGCACCTATCACCAGTTCTTTTTAGTCATTATCTTTACACACCAAGTGAGTTCATGCCCCTCTATTTTTATAAACCTTCTTCTTGGGAGAGGTAGCATACTTGTACTCAAACACCATTTCATTATTATAAGTTGTGTATGTTTTTAACATAGTGCTTAATACCTTGAAAGTCCTCACACTTTCGGATCGTTAATAATGGTAACTAGCGGGAAATCTTTGGTAGTACTACTGGGTCTGACGAGCCCCACCTGTGCGACTCGAGGTCAAACGGGTGTAATATTGTCCTAGACACAAATATCGTCACGACCTGGTAAGTCGTGACGGGAGGCAACAAACGCAACACAGTCAGCTTCGATCGCGAAATCACTATGGTTATTACTTGTGAATATAGACTAGCTATCTATTTCAATGCACCTCTTATGTTATGCAAATGTTATTGTTTATGTTAAACGCAAACTCTTGAACTCACCAACCATTGTGTTGACATTTTAGTATGCTATTCTCAGGTTGTTAACTCTGCTTGCCATTAGGAGCACCACACGGGTCCAGCATGCATTCTAAGACTCTATTTTAAAGACATATTTGTTGGTATTTATTTATGAGTGTTTAAATATTTGGGTTGGCGCATGTTTTGCCAAATATGCATTTTTATATTTTGGGTTTGTCTTATTTACAAAACGCTTCCGCATGGTTTTAAAGTTTGAACTTTGGTTGGTTTTATTTTTAATGTGGCATATAGTGTCGTTCTAAGTAACTATTGACTGTGATCCTAGTTTGTTCACACACCTCGCGGTAAAACTCCGCACGTGGATTTTGAGGGTGTGACACTTCATGCACTTCTCTGCCATCGCCATCGAAATCACCTTCGGGACCGTAGCGACGCGATCACCGTAGACCTTCACAGAACTTCCATCGGGCGCAATTAATCGAATCATCTTCTTGCGACACATGATGTTTTCCTCATAGGTTTCTAACCAGTCCATCCCTAGTACTACATCGAATCCTCCTAGGGGCATCACATATTGGTTAGCAGCAAACCTATGGCCTTCTAACTCTATGCCACAATCCTCAATCATATCAAAAATTCTGGTAGACTTACATATAGCAGTTTCTACCTCAAATGGCTCATCAATACTTCTACTACTACTAATAGGCAACTTAGCACAGAAAGCAGCAGAAATGAAACTCCTACTAGCACCAGAATCAAATAATACAGAGGCACAAGTTTGGTTTACTAGAAACATACCTAACACGACGTCGGGGTCTACCCGGGCCTCTTCTCGGGTCATCGTGAAGGCTCTAGCACTCGCCCTCTGTCCTCCTTCTTCGGTCCCCTTCTTGGCCCCAGAGCTCTCAGCTCTCGGCTTCTTGCACTCATAGTTCCTGTGGCCAGTCCCGCCACAGTTGAAGTATTTCGGCACTCCACAATCTTTCGCTATGTGACCGGGCTTCCCACACTTGAAGCACACAGTCACTTCCCTCATACAATCACCAGTGTGCTCCCTACCACATCGGTCGCACTTCCTCAACCATGGGCCTGATGACACCACCCGCTGGTCGTCCATCCTCCTCCTCTTGTTGTTTGGGGTGTAACCGCCACTCCCAAACCGCTTACCTCTCCAGTTCTTATCACGTCCATCTGCCTTCTTCACCTCAACCACCGCTACTTCCCTTTCATCATACAACATTCCCGCCAAATTCACTGCAGACCTAAAAGTGCTCGGTTGGGCAGCGATTAAGTGTCGGCGGATGTCGGCCTGTAGTCCCTGAACGTACCGATTGATCTTCCTTGATACCGGCGTAACCTGATCTGGCACCAACCTCGCCATTTCGGTAAACTTGGCGGTGTATTGCTGGTGGGTCGTAGTTCCCGCCTCAAGCTGTAAGAACTCCCTTTTGATCTTGTTGAGTTCTCGATGAGGATAGAATTCCTCAATCACCAACTTCTTCAGCTCTCCCCATCTCATTCTCTTGATGGCCCTGTCACCCTCGGCTTGGACCAGATTGTCCCACCAACATAGTGCCGAGTCAACAAACGAGTGAGTGGCAAACTTTACTTTCTGGTCCTCCTGACACTCACTGATTTTCAATATTGCCTCCATCTCCCTTATCCAGCGGTGGGTAGCTGCAGCATTGCCATTACCATCAAAGGTAGGGGGTTTACATCGTTGGAATGCCCCGTAGCTGCATCCCCTGACTGTTTTCCGCACCACCACCTCTTCTTCATCACTGGAGGCTTCCCTTTCAGCATTCAGCTCCTCCTCATAGTCATTGTGATTCCTCACGTTACCCCTCCTACCAGCAGTCCTCCTCCTCTTCCTCCTTCTCTTTCCTTTCATCTTCTCTAACAGCCCGGATAACTTCAGTCACGACAGACGGTAGGATCGTCTGCATGACTTGGTGAACCTCCTCCACCACTGCCTCTTTCACTGAGGCCCTCAGATTTGCACTCTCATCACCACCCTCCGAGTGATGAAGCCCAGGTTCACCAGGAGCCGTCTTTGCAGCCCTCGTCTGGTTCTTCACTGCCCGTGGCCTACCAGCACGACCACCCCGTGTTCCACCTCGAGAAGCCTTAGATGATCTTCCACCAGCCATCCTCTAAACACTATAAGATTCAAACACCAACATGCTCATTCAAGGTAATAGCTCAGTTTATGTTAAGTATAGTAAGTCCCTAATTACAGTGGCTAGTTATGATTAGCCACTTACTTTACTCTTCATCCCCCGAGCATTTTCTATCCTGACTACATCAGTATTTAAATCTTCAAAAGGCATGTAAATCAGATAGCACAAGCACATAATACCGGTTAACATTAAGAAAAGAAACACCTGATGGCACGTAGCTACTCGGGCTGGCACCCCTCCATTCGTCCCATTCTCAGTTTAAGTTTAGGTTTTTTTTTTGAAAATATTTACCCATTTCTCTTAAACTTTGGCTTTGATACCAACTTGTAAGGCCCCGTTCCCGGAGACCTCACAGTTGGTCAATCATAGCATTAAATATGTAAAACATCTCATAATTCATAAATTAGTGCAGCGGAATTAATACCAAAAGCCGTTCACTTCATTAATAAATATTGTTGCTAAGCAATACATCGTAATTGTTAATAGTTACAAAAGATCATATTCATTGCATTACAAAACAACAATATTAGTAAGCGTGAACGGATACCAGTCTAGCCCCGACGAGTAGCCTCCCCGAGTGCCATCCTCAGCAAAATTACCTGCCAACTGAAAATGCATAAAAGTCAGCGTTGCCGAGTGAGCTCTAGTTTTAAAACGTTAAAATACCTTGAAAGATTTGTATATGAAAATACCCCTTTTAAAATAATATACTTTTCTTTCGTACGCGATCACACAACATACGTACAGCTAAGATAACATCCATTATCTTCTTTACCATTTTCATCATCGTTCATCCGAACCTTTATTTTAATCTTTCACTTAATCTGGACCAATGTGCTATGCCCCCGATATTGCGCCAAAACTGGTACTGGGCTGAGGTCTACAAATAGACCCCAAACTGGTGCACGAAGCTGACTCCAGTACCGGGGCGGCAACAAAGGTCCCCTCAATCTCAAAGATTGACCCTGTGTGCATCCAACGGGTTAGCTAAACCGCACACAGTTGAGCTAACAACCTAGTGGTTGTGAACCTCATGTGAATTTGCTTGCAAGACTTTCTTCCGTTATTTATGTTCCATTTCACATTATCATTAATCTTTCCACTTTCTTTAATGATAATACTTTACATATACAGATAAAGTCACACCACGTAAAGTCACATAATAATATAATAAATAGAACACAAGAACAGTCCAAAAACATGCATAATATGAACAACGATAAACATCAAGCCAAACCAGGGTCAAACCCTAAAATTCTGATTTTCCAAAAATTCCTGAAAATTTTCTAAGTGTTTAGGCGCATGGACACTATGCAGGCGCATGAGCCCTGCTTAGGCGCATTAACACTATACGGGCGCATGAACTTACACTTAGGCATTTCAACTCACTTCTGGGTGCATGAACTGTTCAGGCGCATGCCCAACACTTAGGCGCCTGAACAAAAAGGCTGGGCGCACGAGTCTATACTTAGCATTTTCAGGCAAAATCTTGGGCGCATGGACACTATTGGGGCGTATGACCCTCACTTAAGTTTTTCTAAGGCAAATTCCCAGGCGCATGGCCTGTACTTAGGCGTTTCTAAGTCAAAATCTCAGGCGCATGGGCCCTGTTTGGGCGCATGACCACCTGTTATTCATTTTTCAGAATTGAAACTAACCCAGATCTGCATTTGCACCTGTTCTAAGCATCAACTTAACATTCTAAGCAACCACAACACATAACCAAGCATAAACATAAGCGCAAACATACATATACATACGGGCAAACATAAACCAGTTGTAAAACATATTAATCATGCATTTTCAGCCCCAAAACAGTTTAAAACACATAGAAACCGGGGTCTAGAACTCACCTAGTGCAGCAAACAAGTAAAACTCCACCGAACCTGCTTGCACACGAGTTCAAACAACTAGAACAAGCAAAAACAAACACCCAAACACAAGGAGCACATAAAAATCGGTTATAAGGATGGAAACCTTAACAAAACCGAACCAATTAGCACAAAACACTCACCTCCGAAGATTTTCAGCCTTCTACTTCTTTACAACCGAGAGAAAACCCAAATTCAGCTTCTTTTCTTCTTTGTTTCAGTCGAACACAGCAACAGCAGGGAAGATATGGGCGGCCATGCCCATATAAAGCTCACATTTTTTACTTTTGTACTATTTACACAAAGCACCCCTGAACTTTGGCTTCTTTTAGTTTTTTTCAAAATACTTTTCTTTTCTTTTCTTTTATGTGACAAATTTTCGGGCATTATAAAAATTTACACCAAAACGGTTAAAAAATACATAGGTTATAATTGTAGTCTCAAAAATTTTTTAAACATGATAGATTAAAAGTTATAACTGAAATCTTAAAACAAATTAAGTTTTTTTGGTTTATGGGTAGATAGCATAAAATTTTATGTAAGTTATAGTAAGTGTAATGTGATTATGTAACTAATTGTAAGGGGTATTTTGTAAATAATGTTAAAAATATTATTTTACCTTCAAAAGTAATTGTATCTTATACATTAAGTAAAGTAATTGTTATTAATGTTATTGTATGTTAAAATACATCTCTCATATGCTTTATATAGAGTATAGATTTAATGATGTTCTGAGCCCCACTTGTATTTATGTCATCATGTTTGACGCCTTCAAGCTGTCCACTACGTCCCATCTAAGTCTAAAAGAGTAAATTGTAACTATTTATAATTGTTAACTTTTTTAAATTCTCCTATTTCTTTTGATCGTAAATAATCTTATCATACAACATTTTTTAAAGAAATAAAACATAAAACCAAACATTTTATCTTCTTTAATTTGAGTATAATATTTCTATATAAATTATTAAAAATATTTCTTATAAAAAAGTCAATGTACATACGATAACGTACATAATATAAAATATAGGTTTTGTAATTATATTTTTTAATTATATACATTGGTGTTGCGTAATTATTATACAAGTTGTGCAAGTATCTATACAACTTGTGTGATTATAGGCAGGTACCCCTCGCCCAAATGACATGTTTTGCATTTTGGTAGCATCGTATGTTTCGACACTACACTAACTTTGAACAAGATCCCACCCCTACAGATATAATTTGTTACTCGTTATATATTTATAGGTAAAGGTACGACTTGTTAGTACTGTCTTTTCTATAATGTCTCGACGCTAACATTAGTGATACTTTTTATATATGTAACAGTAAGTTTTATATAGAACAGTTACTCACACAACAATCTAACATACTACTAATTCTATATCATGACTAATTTATATAAATTTGACAAATGCATGGCTCAAACCTTTGATCTCAAGGTGAGCTTTCTAATTTAACTCTAAATGGTTTTATCACTGGACCTGAACCCACCTATATATGACAATATGTACACAATTAATCAAGTAACCAATATATGATCGGCCTAGTTAAAACATGAACAATCGATGTTACTGGTTTGGTTCTGAGATAATAGATGGGATTCAAATAAGCTAGTCGGTTTTGAGCAAACAACGCCAAACAAGTGAAAACATGACCAAAATTGATGGGATAACTAATGTTTGTCTCCTTTTACTCGTTGGTTTTCAAGACCAGGTGAATGCCTGAAGTGTTTTGTGTCACAAGCTAACCATTTTAAGGTGGTCTTGTGATAGGATGTTTGGGTTCTCTAGTGAAGACCTATATTCTATTCTCACTTAGTAAACAGTTTGGGTGCCCAGCTCACGATGATGATCAGAGTGAGTGTACTGCGATTGTGTGACAAAGATAATAGTTCAAACATCACTCGTTGACTTTGATTTAGAGCTATGTCCTAGAACGTTCTAGGGCGAAAGTGCAACATGCTGGTTAGCAAGTCCGGTAACACGTGTTTCGTCCAGTGTAACAACCTGGTTCTTTTTTATTATACTTTTTTTATTTTTATAATTGTTTTATTACATTGGAGATCAATACTTGTTAAGGTCTTTTAAATAGTTATAAAATTAAATTCCTAAGATTTTCAAAAGGTTATCAAACTCCAAAATAATGTTCTCTCGCTTTCAGGACCATTCGAGTAATTTGGTATTTATTAAAAGAAAATCCTATTATAATTCAGTCGACGTTACCTGTTCACTTGCATTAGCAAACACAACACATTGATTTTGACCTTTTAATATTATCATTTATTTGCAGATTATGATTTCACTAATCAAATACGCGGTGTATGTTTTCAACTCCAGTTTTGCTTGTATCCACCGGCTCAAAAGTAGTGCCAAAGAGTATACTTCAATCGTCAACCAATATATCAACTAACCAATCATAAATTATCGAGTACTTTACACGGATAGTCTTTAAGGTATGTACGTATTATAACTTTAATCCCTACTTTCAATAAATTACAGATGAGGACCTGAACTATGTAAGAAGTGCACGCTGACATTCACTGACACTAATAAAAGTTTAGTTTCTCTGTTAGTTTTTTTTAAAAGACCAAAATACCCCTTTGTTTTTATCCTCTTCTCCACATTCAACACCCACCATCGCCGTCTCTACCCTCAACCCACCGCCGCCTCCTCTACCCTCAACCCACCACCACCGTCGCCGCCTGCACCCTCAACCAACCACCAACGTTGCTGCAACACCCTTAACCCACCATCACCGTCACTGCCTATACCCTCAACCCACCACCACCGCTACCTTTACCCTCAACCCACCACCACCGTCGCCGCCTGCACCCTCAACCCACCACCAACGTCGTCTCCTGCACCCTAAACCCACCTCGACAGCCACCTCTACCTTGAACCCACCACCAACATCGCGGCCTACACCCTCAACCACCACCATCGTTGCTTACACCATCAGATCTGAACAGAGAAAGAGAGGTGGCGTTATGCCTGGTGGTCTTAAAAGAGAGAGAGAGAGAGAGAGAGAGAGAGAGAGAGAGAGAGAGAGAGAATGAAAGAGAAAGAAAGAGATAGAGAGAAGAGGAGAGAGAGAAAGACTTTGAACAATGATAGTGTATGATTTCTTATATGGTGATGGAGAGATGGTAGTGATGGTGATGAAGATGAAGATAAAGATGAAGATGAAGATGAAGATGAAGATGATGAAGGGTTGGGGTGAAATATGGTGGGTGGGGGTAAGTTTGATTATATTTAAAAATTATTATTTTTTAAATTTAGGGGTATATTAGTAATTTTACATTGACTTAACAGATAAATTTAACCTCAGTTAGCATCGGAGACTGCCAGTGTGCACTTCTTACATAGTTCAGACCCTCATCTGTAATTTATTGAAAATAGAGAATAAAATTGCAATACGTGCATATCCTAGGGACTATCCGTGTAATTTACTCTAAATTATCATATTATTTTTATATGTATATATGTAAGGATGGCCATAATAAAATATATTAATCATAGGAGTCATCGTAAACCATCAAGACATGACACATACATGTTAGAGGAAGGATAATTGCGTCCAAGACGCAACACATATATCATAAGGGAAGGTTAAATGATAAGAACCGTTAAAAACTTGGAAGACACATCGGTTTGACATCGTTAGATGAGTTATACGCATGGTGCACTACTGCACTGGACCAGCCCTTGATCCAAAGGCACTGTTTAATTGGTTTTTCTCTCGGCTTTTGGAACTGGCGGTTCTTTTGGGTCCACTCTCCATTGGTTTTAACTTTTAAACCAGAACGGGTTTTTTTCACCACTTTTTAAGCTATGTTCAAGTTCTTAAGCTACAAACAATTCAAATTTCAAAGAACCGCAGTTCAAGTAGACAGCAAAAACACGCTTAAAAAATTAATCACAAAAGAACCTGGCTTGCAAACCGCAACTCATACTGAGGGTTAATAGTCCTTAAAAAGAGAAGGATCATGATGTTCTTAACTCTGCCAATCATATCAAATTTCCGCACTCAATTTCCATTCTTCACCACAAGAGAATAATTAAACTCAAACCAATGCATCAAATTCATACAAAATGTCTCTTTTCACTACATATAATTACAATATCTAGCACCAATTCTATCATGCAAACCAAATCAAACCACAATTCTCAGTTTGATAAACAAGCGCGCCAACAAAATAAACTGGCGCCACAACTTCATGTACAAACCGGCTTCATAATATATATACGACAGCTAATCACAGAAACTTGCCACCGGCTCGGGCTCGGGCTCGGGCACAGCCTTGGCCCGGGCCCAGGTACGGTTGACTAAAATATCACCTCCAAGTATCTGTTATGGTGTCTTCGGTTAAACTCCAACACACTACCATAAGTCCGATCTGACATCCCAACAAACAACGCTTCATCATCAGGGCTAAACGAAATCCCACCTATTTCTCCAAACACGTCAATTTCCTGGCCCGATTGATAACCTGTTTGTGAGTCGAATATGTGAACAAAGTCCGCTGGCTCAGCCATGGCCATGTGTTTACCATCTGAGCTGAACCGTATGGCTCGGATCGCACCCATTTGACCCTTGAGTACGGCTAAAGACTTGGCGGTGTTCCTTATATCCCATAATCTGCAGGTTGTGTCTTGGTTCCCGGTGGCTATAATTTGTCCGTTTGGATGCCATGCAGATGCAAATGAGTAGTCTAAGTGTCCTTCCAATTTGCTGATTTCCTGTATGATGAGAACAATGTTTTCTTTTCAGTAAATTTAAAGTCGAATAGCATGGCTTTCAAGATATAAAAATAATAATCAGAGAGTGGAACTTGCCTTCCCAGACTGAGCATCGGCAAGCAAACATTCCGTGCTGTCACCGAGGACTGCTAATAGTTTACCATCCGGGCTAACAGATGTATCCTGCATACACGTAAATCGTGATATTGACGTGTCAAAACAAACAGATAACTTCTTAGGGAAGGTCATAACGGAACATGCAGGGTTGGAATGATCCGACAACACTTTTATTTTTCCATTTCGAAAAAAGATTGCGTATGGATACATGTCAACTAAAATTCTTAGAAAAATATTATTACAGTAATGAGTACAAAGACTTGACGTGACTTGAGGGATACTCACGTTAACGGACCATGGAAATGCAAAGTTATCCACACAAATAAAACTGGTGGCATCAAAAACCCTTATGAGTGCATCATTGTTAGCTGTCATCACTCTCATTGACCCACTGCAAATGAAGCAATTGGTTTGATACAGATATGAAAACATAATAGAAAAACACGAAATTTACAAAAGAAAAAACAGAAGTGTAACACAAACCTTGAGCTGTGGGATATGTCAACTGAGTTAGTTATGGCAGTTTCATCAGTTGCAATTTTTGTGGCAAAGGAGACTCCAGGTTTGTCTAGATACTATATGTAGATAGTGGTTAGAATGGAAAATATTTTAGGTTATAATAGAACTCAAACTATAAAAAAAAAATTAGAAAAGAAAAAAACATACCTTGCAGATCAGTTCACCATGAAAACCACCAGCAACAATTAAGTTGTCCTTGACAGCCATAGTGCTTACTTGAACTCGAGACAGTGAACGAGAAAAAGATCCAGGGTATTTCTGCATTTTGACAATCAGGAACCAGGTCAAACAGGTTAAAATTCATCAGAAATGTATTGAGATGCATTTTTTTAAAAATACACTCTTGTAAATCATATTTTAGCACATTAATTGTTGACAAATTTAGAAAAAGGGATTAAAACGTGTTTGCTGGTCAAACAAATTCAGCCCGACCCAACCCATTTCAGGTCACTATTAGAGGTGGCTAGGGCTGCAAACGAACTGAACGTTCAGCGAACAGTTCGTGAACCGTTCGGCGGGAAGTTCGTTTATGTTCGTTCGTTTAGTAAATGAATGAACACGAACAAGAAAATTTCGTTCGTTTAGTTAAACGAACGAACACGAACACAAGCCGCGTTCGTTCGTTTATGTTCGTTAACGTCCGTTCGTGAACGTTCGATAATGTGTTCGTTTATGTTCATTAATGTGTTCATTTATATTCTTAATTTTTCTGTTATTATTTTTATGATTATTATATCAAGTATGTTTTTATATTTATGTTAAGTACTTATTTATTTTTGATTGATTCTGTGTAATGTTTGTAATAAAAATATAATTTTATTCTAAAATAAATTTATAATCAATTGTATCCGTTTGTGTTTATGAGCTTTTTTGTGTTCGTCATGTTCATGAACAGTTGTTTGTGTTCGTTTGCGTTCGGTAAGTGTTCGTGAACAATTCATGAACATGTTCATTTTCTTAATGAACGAACATGAACAAAAAATCTCGTTCGTTTAGTGTTCGTGAACAGTTCATGAACACGTTTATTTCTTAACGAACAAACACGAACAAGGCCTTGTTCGTGTTCGTTCGGTTCGTTTGCAGCCCTAGAGGTGGCTATTCCAGACACGACACTAAATAAACGGGACATGTTCAGTTGTGTTGTAGATAAATGGGTTGACCCACCAGCCTGTTAAATAAACAAGTTATATGGCAGTTCTACGACTGACTTATCCAATACCAACCTGGCGTGAATGGCCACCCCTAATTATATGACCTGTTACAACTTACACAAGCCGCCCATTTTCCACCCTTGGTAACAAGATTGCGAAACTTTAAGAGAAAAATTGATATAATGATTAATAAGAATTGCTTACCAAAGTAGGTACAATGGGCATAGCAACATTAATTACTTCTTTGCCCCTTTTGAGAAGTGAAGACCAATGCATAACCGAGTAGTGTTGCATAAGGTACAGGTCATGTTTTGAGGTTGCCCATAAGAGATTTCTTAGCTGGAAGAATGAACAAAAGGTGATCAGGTTTGCACATAGGCAATCATTAATCATCAAACAACATGGGTTACACACATGCAACCAAGAAGCACATTTATCTTAATTGAAAATGTACCCAATCTCAAAGTAAATAAATAAAAATTAAAAAACAATAATATGCTTTAAATTAATAAACCAGTTAGTGGTCCTTCAATTACTTGAGAAAGTATGTCAAATCTACTTAATAAGAAAGCAATCTGGATTGTGTGAAATAAGGAACATACTAAGTACAATTATATTAACAAATCAAAAAGAACCTAAAAATGCGAAAAGCAACTAAAAACCAAACAAGTAAAAAGTAAATAAATACAGAACAAGTAACGGCCAGCAGAGCTGAAACGGCTGATAAAACAAATAAAAAGGAATAAGGATATTTCCATACTCATGGCTGTTATTTAATGCAAACTCCTAAGGACACATAACAAAGAGTGTAACCAGTGAAACATGAAGGTGAAATGTTAGACTATGCAATAACCAAAAAAATGAGGGCTAAGTAACAGAAATGAAAAGCATCGTACACTCAAGACTGCTCTATAGATTTTCCTAAAGTGAACAGTATCTAAAAGAACAAAAGCATACAAGATGTTGCTGGCTACAACATACAAAGAAAATTAAAAAAAAAATAGATAAAATAAAAAATAGATGAAAGAAAAACAGAATAGGAAAACCCTTTTTAAGATTAATCATGTAATGCTACATCATGAAAACAGCAGACAAAAACCCAAAGATGCATATGCGTGCAAGTTTAATATTAATATAACAAATGCAGGCGAAAAAAAGAGTCATACAGAAAGACGGTAGAAAATAGTCACTCAAAAGGGAGTACTGGTAAACTTACGAGCAAGCAAATGTTAGCGAGAACAAAACATGAAAGCACAGGGGAATTGACACAAGTTCAGTACCATGAAGAATCAACAACAAAAAATGCTTTTTTATAAAACAAATCAATCAATAGAGAGAATGTTGGGTAACTCATTTCACTTGAATATAAGTAAATCATGAGCGAAGAGAAAGTAAAGGCAGCTTACCAAGCTGCGTGTATATTTGCACTATAAATTTTGTATAGCAAGAATCTAAGCAAAGGATTAGTATGCTAGTAATTACGTTCAAACAGATCAAGGAACTAGAATATGAATGCAAGAAAGTAGACACTAGCTTTAGGTCCCAATCCAAGCACTAAAACATGAAAAAAGTGTCCACATGAGACCATTTTTTCATAAATGTTAGAATATATGTCCCTGTCGTACCATATTAAGAGCTGACTTAATCCACCTGCTGCTTCATATAAATGGCACCCTGCTTTTATGGCTGAAATAAAAAATAATGTGGTTGTCCCAAACATGCATATATTGTTAAAACATAAGCATATAATATAGCCAAAAACAGAAGCCCATTACAAAACTAAACCAACCCAATGCAGAATTAAGCCAGACGCACACGTGTAGATAAATTAGTTATATTCCCATTTAACCAAGGTTAAACGAATGAGAGAGCACACCATTTAGGAAAACGAGACTTTTTAAAAAAAATAATATAACACCCTTAGGATCCATATCTGCATCCAAATGTTTGTTAGAAGATAGTAAAATCAACTGGTAAAAATTCCAGCAGTTCCAAAAATGAACTATGAATGTATTTGTGAGTTTAAGTGTTGAACAAAATCTATATCTCAGAAAGCCAAGTGATACCTCCCCAATGCTTCCAACATAGCATGAAATTGTCAGCTGTTGGGAATCAACTTGACCAATTTCAGGATTGCACGGCTTGTGATTTTATTTAAAACTCTCATGACATAGGGGCACTTATTTTAATCTGCACAGAAAGGATTATAGTAAATACAGAACCCGGCTCATCTGAGCCGGGCTAAAAACTATATTAATCAAAAGGAAGCCCAGAATCAAGTTTTTCTTTCAATGTTTAAAATAAGAGCAATGACACACAGGCCTAAAAAATTGACCTAATCCATTCAGTGCTTGACACATGGCTTAGCATTTTCTCTCTCGTTGTTATTCTCCTTGATTTTATCACGTGTCTCGATCTCATTCTTAGGCATATTTTTAGGCCTGTGAATCATTTTTCTTACAATAAAGTTAAGTAAATGGCCAGCTGCGATTTCTACAGAAATAGTAAGTTGCTATAAACAAGCTAGTGTTAAGAGTAGCTTGTTGTGCAGATCAGTGAACAAGAACCGTCTAAGAACAATAACTAGCTTCATAAACAGCAAAGATGCTAATATAGTAAGAACAAGATGTAGTCCAAATTATCACACCATTCACCAACTTAAAAAATAAAAAATAATTAATCTGTCATTCCACATCCAAGTGCCTGGTGCAATGTAGAGAATGCCCACTAAAACGACCATAATACACGTTACATCCACAACAAACCAGTAACTTGTGCACCCACAAAAAAAAAAACAAATTGCAAATGGAAAAATAGAATAAAGGAGTACACACTTAATCAGTGTAGGGTAGGCTGACAAGTAATATAATGCAAACTTATAGAACGATGGATGAGTTAAAAGACCCAAAAAAAAAAAGACAGAAGATTAACAAGAAAATACAAAGCACATCACAGAAATCAGCATGTCATATTATTTTGTTTAATTTAAATAGGTGAGATTTTATACCTGAAAATGCACGACTGTTGGCTTGACAAGCCTTGTATTGAACTGAAAATCATAGAAAGTGTGGCCTTTGTCTACTTTCTTGCACTCCTGTCACCAATATCATAGTAAATGTGAGCTTAAGTAGGCTAAACAATATATAAAGAATAACAAGAATAGTAATTTAAAGAAAGAATAACAATTGGGATTTGGGAAACCCCTCTTAACATCCATATAAACCTTCAACATCCAAGCGAAAAAAGTAACAATTTGATACCCAGCTTACAAGTAAGGTAAAAAGACTATAAATATGTATGTCATATAGCACTATGATATCTAACTTGTGATTCAATTATTTCAATTAAACAGACCTTTTCAAGATCTTCACGGGAGTGTGGCAGGTTCTCATAGTTTTTGTATTGCTTTAATCTTGTTTCACGGTACTTGTCTCTTGTAAAATTGAGTCTCTCCCAAGGGATTCCTTGTATGTCTTTACCATTTCTAGCTTCTTCAGCTGAGGTGTCCGTCTTTGGCTTGCTCTAATAAATCAAAAACCATCGCTCAATTATTAAAAAAATAAGCTGCATATACAAGAAGTGAAACCATAGAATTAAACTGTACAAGCTCAAACTATAAGTTCATGTATCACATACTCCAAAATACATCCTACATGGAGATCCAACAGATTTTTGAAAGCGTATTGTACTTAATAATAAGCATAGACACAAAAAGCATGATACCTGGTCAAAATCGTCCTCGAAATCTGAGTCCATTGAATCAACAACAAGCCTTCTACGTGAGTGATTATGGTTGACTTCAAAAGAGCTGTCCGCAGAATCAGTCATATCATAATATTCATCGTTAATCATATACTCAAGTTCTTGGGTCTGACTCTGTGCCATATTGTCCTACAATTATTAGGGAACTTTAAAAAAGAATTCTTCCCCCTTTTCACATTTACAAGGGTAATTTCATCTTCTCAAGAACGGATTCAGTAAACTACCACATAAAAATGAAAGAAGAACAACAACCAGAAGTATGAAGACTTAAACAGTTGAGAACCCCAACTTTTAGCTTCAGAAACGTTAAAATTACTTCAAATTATGAACAAAACCCTTTAACAAATAGATCAATTTGAAATTAACTTTTGCTACAAAAACCACACCACTCAGAAACTTCAAAAATACTAAAATAGTTTGTTTAACCTCAAAATTCAATTAAGGAACCACATTAAATACGATCCAAGTTACAAAAAACTATATCCAAAACCCTAGAACCCAGTATCTATGGAAGTTTTCCAGCTTCACATTTAACCCCAAAATAACAAGGTACAACTTGGCATGAACAGATTAAAACATCTCAATTCATCAATCCTCTCCAATACGAACCAAAAATCGTAACAAAACAACAAGAAACAGATCGTGAAAATCGAACAACATCTCAACACAATCATACAAAAACGAAGGAAGAACAACAATCATAAGTACTCTGAATTAGTTGAAAACCCCGACTTTCAGCTTCAGAATCATTAGAAACCCTTGTAGTTTTGAACAAAAACCTTTAACACATAAATCAATTTGAAATGAACTTCTGTTACAAAACCCACACCAATCAGAAACTTGAAAAATAGTTTGTCTAACCTCCAAATTCAATTAAAAAACAACGTTAAACACGATCAAAAAGCTATAAATAAAACATCCAAAACCCTAGAACCAGTATCTATGGATGTTTGCCAGCTTCGTAAATAAACCCTAAATAAACCCTAAACAACAACGTACAACACCTCAATTCATCAATCCTCTCCAATACGAACCAAAAACACGTAACAAAACAACTACTCAACACAATCATGCCTCCGGCGCAATAAAAACAACAATCCACCACCAAACAAAACAAAACGAAACCAAAAGGAGCAAAATCAAAAGCTAGCACCAAATTCACTTCAACAAATCACTATTCAACCAAACTAATCACGATATTCACGAACAAGCTAAACGAAACAACCTATACAACTAATCACTACAAACAGAACACAAACAAAAATACAAAATTACCTAAAATTCTCGATGAACACAAACAGAAGATCAGCTGCCGGCGGCAAAAACTCCGGCGAACGGCGACGGAAAACTCCGATCGACGACGGAAATTCAACAAAAAATGTGTGTGAAAAAGGGTGTAGAGAAAGAAGAGTCTGGAAGAAAGAAATTGGGGGTTTAATTTTAAGCAAAATCCCAGAGTTTGATAGTGGGGTATACTTATAGAGAAGGTGACTGGGTGTGTGGGTCCCATGAGGAAAATAATAATAATAATAATAATAATAATAATAATAATAATAATAATAATAATAATAATAATAATAATAATAATAACAATAAGAATAGTAAAAATGGTGTGGTCTTGTGGACCCCTTGTTGGAGTGGGACTTGTGACTTGACCCGAAATAATTAACCTTTATACGTGTCTCAATTTTTGAAAAAAATATTATTATTATTATCATAGTTTAGTTTGAAAAGTTGAAGATATAAATATAAATAAATAATATATTATTATTATATGGCTGCAAGTCGGTGTGAAAATTGAAATTAAATGTGAATGTGAAAACTATTTTAACTTGAGGATATAGGGTGTTAAAACGACCAGACCCGAAAACTTAGAGCATCACCGTTAGGAGATTCTAAAAATACAAAAAAAACGTGTCTAGTTATTACCACATCAGAAAACACTTATTTTTTAAAACTTTTAAAAATCTCTCCAATAAATTATTTTAAAAACATCAAAAAAACATTGTCACATCATCACTATTTTTTATATTTATTTCCAATTACTAACCCATCCGGTCTCATCTTTGTCCCGCTACCCCAAAAGTGATGTTTTTTTCACATTCTGAACATTGTTTGGAAAAACAAACCCCCTTCCCCCCCCCCACCCCCCTAATGATTCTTGATTTAAAAATAGATGATGTGATGTTTTTAAAAACTAAAAATATCTTATTAGAGATGCTCTTATAGTTAAGGTAAAATAGGTTTGACTTTAAAAGCAAATACATATGGGGCGAGCAGTAACAGTAGAGAGGGATCATTAGGGTCATATGCGTGATTACGTTATCGGTTATGGTAATTAGCTATTATGACAATATGTTCAAATGTTGGGAACTACTAGACTGCAAAGGAAACGTATCATGAAAAAATGACGTTCAACAATATAAAAAGAGTTATGCTTAAGGTTGGTTAATTCTCTCCCTTACACACACGAAACTTTATTATTCTTTATTTTATTCACTGATTATCGCCTCCGCCCCTTGACTGATTCTCACACCTTAATATGGTTTTTGATTTGCGGGCAGGCTGTGAGTAGTAGCACTGGTAGTGGTACTAAGCGGGAGACGATTCCACATGATCCAATAACAATCAGTGGATTATTGTGTCTGTAATCAATGTTTATTTACATATAATTTATACTTTAGCTTAATATTATTTCATTTGAATTAGTGTTGGTTTAAATGTAAACATACTATACGTTAACAAAAAATTTACATTTGTTAGCATTAGTTTGCGTGTGAAGATAAAGAATTCACACATTTAAAGCCAGCGAACTTGTAATTTGAGAATTGTAATTTAAAAGCGTAGTTGTGCTATTTTATAGCCTATGTTTGTCTGTAAGTAAGAATACATACCAAAATGACGTAGGTGTGTTATTTAAAGCGTAGTTGTGCTATTTAAATGTTACTACAATTATAAAGTTGTAACATACCAAAAATGTCGACACGAGTTTTGCATCAATGGCAACTACATTAAAAAAGATGAAATAAAATCATAGAATCAGTAGCAAAATTTGTAAAGTGGATATGATGGGGTTTGAACCGTTAACCTTTGCCGAACTATTACGCTAGGTGGTGGTTTGTTTCTAAATTGGCTTCTTATTTCATTATAGTTATGTTGGGTAAGCATGAGATGAAAGCATTGTGTCACCTTAACCATTTTATATAACTTAACTTATTATATCTAATACATTCTTTATTTATGGTTTTTATAATAAATATTAAAATATTAATATTTTAATTAATGTTTGCATTTTGTTTTTATCTATTTTGTACAAACACGCTTGTCCGCTTTCTTGGCCATACCTCAAGCATATACCCCACTTGAGAGACTCAAAATGAAGTTCTCTACCAAATCATATAGTATTTATATTTCTTTTTCTAACACCAAAATGTATTTTATTTGGAGATTGTAACGAGCCTAGCTTGTATAGTATGAGTTTTGATATTTTTAATTTAGGTAATGGGTAAAACCATACGTTATATCAAAGTTGTGGAAATTTATAAGACTTAGTTCTGATGATTTGTACATCCCGTAGGTTTAAATAAAAATTACATCGACTGCACGGTTTGGAAAAAAATTCACATTGAAACGTTGATAAAATATGTACATCACAATGAAAGATTCAGATTGTATAAAACATCATCTTTTAAAATGTTTCAAGAGAAAAAAAGGTTGTAAAAAAATCAAAGCCTTAAAGCAACTTTGACGTTTTATACGTTTGTGATTCATTGACTTATTTATTACTAGTATTGAGCTCCTTCGCGTTGCAGCGGGATGAGTAAAACCATGCCAATAACACCAATGACACACCATCGGCAGTGACCACCAACACCAAAAAAATTCGTATAAAAAAGATTAAAAAAACGAAAAATAAAACCAAACAAAAAGTAGACGCAAAAACGTTGAACCACACAGATGAAACGTAAAATATATAAAACGCTAAGTAAGACAATCTAGGACCAGCGGGGGTTGCAACAGGGCCGTTAAACAGAAATGAGCGTAAAAATATTGAACCACAAACGCACGTTGCGGCGTGTTAACTCGCAAAATTTAGAGCGAAACATAAATCGAAATATTTATAAAATATGAAAAGTATTGAGGACTAAAATCGAAAGTGAAAATTTTTTAAAGCTAAATTGTACAAGATGTAAAGTATTGGGTTAAAATAAAAACGTTAAATATTAAAAATAAAAAATAAAAAAACAAAAGATGAGTAGGACCAATAAAACACATAGTACAACCCTTAATGCATATTAAAGTTGATAATTAGTATATATATAATGTATTAGATTAATTAGTTGTTAAATTTTTATCGTGTTTTATATATTAAAGATACACAACAATGTAATTTCATAATTATACTTTTTTTAAAATTCATCATTTAAAAAAAACACAATAGTATTTAGAAAAACACAATAACTAACAAAAAATCACAATGAATTACACTAAAAGACACAATGACAATATATGAGCTTAAAATATAAAAAATTATTAAAATAGTATTTAACAATATTGTACTTGTTTTAAAGATAAAAAACGCTCGTTTTTATGGTGTAATTTTTTTAAAAAAATAATATCATATATAAAAGTTACGATCGTTTAGAAAATGGAGGAATTTGCAAAGAGTCGACAAAAATGGTTATTTCTAAAATACATTTCTAACAAATTTTTCTTTATAAATCTCAACCATTAATTAAGTAGATGGATGGTTGAGATTAGTTCTTACACTATTTAGTTTTGAAGCCCTTTTTATTTAAACCTTTCTCTTTAAATTATTAGTTTTAACAATGATGAGTTAGAAATTAATTTGTATTTAAAAAAATTAAGTCTCGCTAAAGTATTTTTATAAAATGATTTATTTATTTATAGAAAGAAATTAGTTGATTAATATAGTAAATGAGAATTTATTATGGAAACTCTTTTGAAAGTAAAATTTTTGTTTATCAAAATTTATAAGTTTTAATATGATGAGTACATGTGGACTATCGTAGGTGTAGCCTAGATGGATATGATATGGACATATAAGAAATAATCATGTGACTATATCATTTTATTTTATTAGTATAGATAATGGACAACTCCCTTTAAACGAAATTTGTACATAAACATAGATTTAAAAAAAGCAAGTAGTAACAAAATATTCGGAAAGTTATAAAATATTAGTTTTATATAATTCTATTCTATTTATTCTCTTATGTCAGTGATCCTCATTAATTTGTTTGCCACGTGCGGCACACGTGTGGTATAAATCATATTATGAGATAGTGTCATACAATTGGTATTGCTTGGAGTACAAGCCTATTATGCACAGGGGTATAACCCTCTATATTTTAACTTTTATCTTTACGAAGATAGAGGCTGAAGTAGGTCAGAGAGATGGTTAGAGAGAAGCTTTGGGCGTCTATGTGTGGCCGGGTCATGGTGGTTGTCGGCTTGCATAGGGCAAACAGATCCGATGATGTGGGGGTCATCGGGTTGACCGGCGTCAGGTAGGCGATGGAAGTGTCGCCGGCGTTGGCTAGGCGGCGATGGTGAGGTGAGAGAGAGGTTTTGGGGTTCGCTGTTGTGGCCGGTCATGGTAGTCACTGTGTGGCTAGGCTGCACAGGTTCGATGATGTGGCCGGCCATCGTGGTCGCCGGTGTCAGCTAGGCGGCAGAGGTGTTGCAGGTGTTAGCTCGAGCGCGATGGTGCCAGATCTGGCTAGCTATTGCCGGGAGTTGCCGCATGCGGCTTTCTCCCTTGGTGGTGGCTTGAAAATACGATGTTGTGCCACTGTTATTGCAGCGTATAGAAGTAGTTTTTGCATGAGACACTTTGTCTTCATCTAACCTCTCTTCTACATCAACCCTAAACTGTTGTAGGGAGATGTCAGGCCCGGCTTTCTCCCACGGCTACGCCTTGGCTAACCGGATTTTAAATGGACGAGACTCTTGGTTTCTGATTTTTTATGGATTTTAAATGCATATGGTTGTTTGTTTAGATCTTTGTATCTTGATTTTCATGTTTCTGAACTGGTTTTGCTTCTAAAGCTTACAGATCTTGATACAATTGCTCTTTTAACTTTGGTGTTGTGTTGATTATCATGTTCTTGGTTCTGGAGTGTAGCTTGGTTGATGATGTCAAGCTTCTGCTCAAATGAGACTGATTTGTGTCTATTATCTGATGGTGGTAACTTTTGCCCCTAATTTGCCTATGGTTGTTGATGATGTTTATAGTAGTTGGTATAAACATGAAAAAGATGTTGTTACTGTCATATGATTCTCGATGGTGTAGAGTGTGATGTCGGGTTGATGATGATGGGCATTAGCTCATCTGAGACATAAATCATGATGTTTTGCAACAGGTCGGTAGGCTTCATGCCAATGATTTTGAGTTTATGCTCATCTGAGACGCATCAAAAAATGTATTTTGATGCAGTTTTCTGTTGAGATTGCGAACTGTTTTCGATTTGTTATTGGTGGTTGGTTATCTGTGCAAGATGGGTTTTTTCTGGGTAACGTTGAGGTATTTGCGATGTAGCTTATCGTTGTATGTTACTGTTATTTCCATGTTGCTATTAACATGTATTATATTAAATCCGCACAAGGCCATGATGATATAAAAAAAAAAGACATCGTTGTTTGGCGTGGCAATGCTTTTGATTTGCAGCCATAACGGTTCACCTATTCTGAGCCTTCGGTAACTATCTAACGATTACGTTTTCGTCAATTGGGATGTTGTTGCCCTAGGCGTTAAGAACTCGCGCAACGCGCGAGTTGGGTTCCTCTAGTTACTATTAATCCACTATGTCGGTGGATTTTTTTGATTTTTTAATTTTTTTTATATTATATATTATATATATTTCGGTGGGGATTTTTTTATTTTTATTTTTTTTATATTATATATATGTCGCCTATGGCTTTCCCGCACTTGCTTATTTTGATGTACGTTTTGAGTTGTTCTACGTTTTATATATTATATATTATATATATGTCGGTGGGGATTTTTTTATTTTTATTTTTTTATATTATATATTATATATATGTCGGTGGGGATTTTTTTTATTTTTATTTTTATGTGTAAATTTTGTTTGGAACGAGTTGGGTCAAATATTATAATTTTATTTCGTTTGTATAAATTCGAGTTACTCTATGTTTTGATGTAAATTTTGTTAGGAAATGTGTTAGAGCTAATGTAATCTATGCTTTATCATGTCGCCTATGGCTTTCCTGCACTTGCTTATTTTGATGTACGTTTTGAGTTGTTCTACGTTTTAACGTAAATTGTGTTTGAAATATAGTCGATTTAAATAAAAGATGTTTTCATTTGATGGTACAAATTCGTGTTACTCTATGTTTTACGTAAATTTAGTTTGGAAACAAGTTGAGTCGATTACTATTAATCCACTATGTCGGTGGATTTTTTTGATTTTTTTTTATTTTTTGATTTTTTTATATATATATTATATATATGTCGGTGGGGATTTTTTTATTTTTATTTTTATGTGTAAATTTTGTTTGGAACGAGTTAGGTCAAATATTATAATTTTATTTCGTTGGTATAAATTCGAGTTACTCTATGTTCTGATGTAAATTTTGCTAGGAAATGTGTTAGAGCGAATGTAATCTATGATTTATCATGTCGCCTATGGCTTTCCCGACTTGCTTATTTTGATGTACGTTTTGAGTTGTTCTACGTTTGAACGTAAATTGTGTTTGAAATATAGTCGATTTAAATAAACTATGTTTTCATTTGATGGTACAAATTCGTGTTACTCTATGTTTTACGTAAATTTAGTTTGAAACAAGTTGAGTCGATTATATTTTATACTTGATCATGTCACGTACGCTCGCCGCCGCAGCAACGCGCGGCGAGTTAAATCACTAGTTATTAAAAAAAACATAAAAACTACGAGCTAGTCATGTGTCAAAAGATGGTCTGAAAAAAATATATATATATGTAAAAAGGGATAAGTAGTTAATCTTAAGATTTCATATGGTTACTTTAACTAAATTATTTGTTTGTGTGTGTGTGAGTGAGTGGCAAACAAAAAACAAAAAGTCACGTGGATTTGCGATTGAGCCAACCAAAATGGAAGGTGTATAATTGATACTTATCATATGTTAACTATTGGAAAAACCATTAGAAACTTGATATAATCAAACATTTAAAACTTGTAAATATTTATGTCATTTTTGGGAAAAATTTAATGCGGGGATCACGTGACAATAATCTCTACAAAATATTTAACCACTTCAGATCAAACTAGTAATTGAACCCAAGCGCGTTGTCCCGTGATTCGGTCTACAAACACTATATTTTTTACTAATCGTAATATTTAAAAAAGTATCAGACCATTATATTTTATATTAACTTTACTTAAACCGTGTATTACACGTGTTAAATAAATAAAATAAAATTTTATAAATTATAAAATAATATTGTAAGATAAGATGCAATTGAAATTAAATACGAATATGGATTATAAGTGATAAACAAAGATATTAACTTTTTAAAATTTTGTTTTTAAACTATTTTTTTTTTAAAATAAATTAAACATTTTGTTTCAAACAAACCTTTTAAAAAAAAGTCCTTTTAAAATAATTTCTTACTCTAACTTCCAATTTTAATTGTTTTTTGTTTATAAAATTTCTACTTTCTAAAAACATTAATTTTAAAATATTTCTTATTATTAAAACAGTTTGATGTTTTAGAAAAAAATTTATAAAAATTTGTTTCTTTGAAATAACATTAATAAAAAGATTTCTTGCTTAATTTAAAAAAACTATTTTTGATCATAAAAAATAAATAAAATAATTAGTAATTAATGTAGTAATTAATAGGATAGAAAAGCGGAAAAACTTTGATAAGGATGAATGTAATAGTGAAACGTGTCACTCTTAGTTAACCTTTTATTAAAATAAAAAGATTTTTGTTAACTAATATGAAAAGCATATTTTATGATAATCAAATGTATAACAAATTTAATTAAAGCTTATCCGAAATCTTACAGTTTGTGTGCTGTTCAAAAACAATGTGAATGGTAGCTTAAAATCTTCAAAAGATACTATGGCCCTTTTCATTATTTTTAGTTATTCAATCAACTTTACGAGTAATATTAAACGAAAGAAGATCAGTTTCATTTTCAATCTTTATTTTTTCTTTTTATAATTACATTAAAAATTATTATTTTTTAATTAAATAATAATTTTTATATTTTTATCATTATATTTTCTTTCATTTACACTTACAACCATTTCAACAAATATTAAAAAATTAATAAAAATAAACAATGTTTTATCAAATATAGAGGTAAACAGTAACATGTTATCTATTTTCCACTCACAACCACTTATAACCATTCTCTATAATATAAACAATACACTCATAAATATATAAAGAATGAACTGTGAATGCTCTAATTTTGTCTATCCCTCTTCTCTTTTTCACCTACCACCACCATGCTTGTTGCTTGCATAACCAGTACCACCACCACAACCACAAAGCCAACAATGTCGACTGTTGCTTCTCTTTCAAACCCCACCGCCTTTTCCTCCTCCACAACCACCGTCAACAACCTCCTCCTTCTAACTTCCATCTACTTTCAAACCCCTAATCTCTCAATCCACCGTAATCCGCCACCCCTTCGTCATCGCTCAGCCGACATCCAATTCACGCAGTGATTACTGACGGTGTGAGGAGCCGTCTAAAGTCTTGAGACAACAGGTGCAAGATCCGACAAGTTAGGTGGTTGAAACGGTGGTTTAGGGTTTTTAAATGGAGATGAAGAAAGAGCGAGGGTCGTTGCCATAGCTCCGGCAGCGGCTGCTTTAGCGGATCGACAATTTACCATCGGAATATATACAATCTTAATCTTCGCATAGCTTTCATCACTTGTATCTCCACAATGGACCATGATAACATCATTCTTGCTTGTCACACTTGTAGATTCTGCTTACCCTTTGGTACAGTGGCACTGTAGCCACCGACCAACGGGAATAATACATATATTATGATATTTGAAACTTGTAAATATTTTATGTTATTTTTGGAAAGAATTTGATGCGGGTATCACGTGACAATAATCCCTACAAAATATTTAACCGCTTAATATCGTAACTAAGGATAATGAATGTTCATGGGAAAACCCTCCATTCGTTGACGAGTACTCCGTACATGATGACCTATTCTATGTATTATTGGGGTGTTTCGAATTGCTTCTCAAAACAACTTATTGACTTATTAACTTTTTCAATAAGTTAATAAGTTAGTATGGACTGACTTATTAACTTATTTCCCTCACAACCATCACATTGCCAAACACTATAAAATGATTTTTTAACTTTTTAAAAGTTAAAAAGTTAAAAGTTGGTAAAAAAAACACTCCCAAACACCCACTATAAAAGGAAATATGAACTTTTTTCCTTAACATACTTATAACACCTTTCATAATGAGAAATAATGAGAACAAATGTCGTTAGTGAATAATTGTTAATGACTAGAACCCTCGTCTATGCATATAATAATCGTTCTTGTTTTATAAACTATCATGCTATCGAGAAAAATGTAAATTTTCGGTACAGTAGTTTAAATCTTTTGGCCCGTTAGTATAATTTTTTTAACATATATAGAATTCGCCCATTAAAAATAATTTATGTTCGCCACCCGTCTCCTATATAGTATGGTTTAAACTTTGTTACTGGCTAGCATTATTGATATTCACAGTACAACAATTATTATAATAATAATTACTATTAAAAACCATAAAGAGTTAATAGTACCCTCACTATTTAGAACTTGCAATATGTTCAACGTATATGCTTGTATAGTGTGGTTTAAACTTCACTACTGGCTAGCATTATTGATATTCACGGTACAACAATTATTATAATAATAATTATTATTAAAAACCATAAAGAGTTAATAATACCCTCACTATTTAGAACTTGCAAAGTGTTCAACGTATATGCATGTATAGTGGTTAGCACAGTGCCTCCACAATGTCAGGTCGCTGGCGTGGGGCTAGCCTTTGTCCCAATAATCTATTTCGTTATCATGGTTTTCATTCATTTTGAAAATTATTTTAGAATTTAGTTTTCACTGTAAATATTTATTCGCATTTAACTTTTGATATGTTTTATAAAACAAGTTTCTATGTATTTTAAATTATTTACTATTACTCTCTTTTTGTTATTAGTAGTACTAAAATTAGGGGTGTTCAAAAATATCTGAATCTGAAACCGAATCCGAAATATCAGAAAATTCAGAATTCGGATATCCGAAATTTCGGATTCGGATAGTAATTTTGAGAATTTTAGGATATTTCGGATATCCGAAATATCCAAAATATTTTTATAAAAATTTAAAAATATTAAACATTAATTAAATATTTTGGATATTTTCAGATATTTCCGATATTTTAATAAAAACTTCGGATGTATGAAAAAATTTAAATAAAACTTATTATATTTTTATAAAACTTATTAAATAATACAATTTTTTTTTGAAATTCGGATATCCGAACGGATATCCGAAATTCGAATATCCAAAATTTCGGATTCGGATTAGGATAGTGAAATCCACTATCCAAAATTTTCGGATATCCGAATTTGAACACCCCTAACTAAAATCTTGATATGATTTAGAGATGTTATCGTTTTCTCATTTCATTACATGATACGTCTATTGAAGAATTTATAAGTCTAAAGGGAAAGATATGTAATTGATCTTTAAACTTATATACTATATATATATATATATATATATATATATATATATATATATATATATATATATATATATATTCTTTTAGTGAATTTAACGGTTTAATCCTTAAGTTATTTTTAACATAACTCAGGTTTCCTTATAATCACGTTAAAAACATCCCAGTCAACAACCTTCGGCCCATGTGGTGTATACACGTGTCATGTGATTTATAACCCATTTACCATTTATTTGCTGACACGTGGCTCAACGTATCTCCACCTGATATGATCTAGACGTTTCTTATTATTATTTTAAATTTATAATGTTTGTCTTTTTTTATTAAATAAGTTAATTACACGATTGGTCCTTGTGATATGTTTATATTGCAGTATTGATTCTAACTTTTAAGAAATTATATTATTGGTCCTAACTGTTTACTAAACCGTAACATGATTGGTCCTAGAGTGAATGAGCATTAGTTTTTGTTGTTAAATGGACGTGAAATGTTTACCCTCGAACTAAAAAACAAAATACTTTAACTGTATTATTAATTTATGTGGGACACATATATATATATATATATATATATATATATATATATATATATATATGTGTGTGTGTTTGTCTGTATATAAACCGGCGGAGCACCGCCACCGCCGAAGCACCGCCACCGCCGGAGCACCATAGCACCACCACCATCATCACCATACCAAACCTTCACCAACCATCACCATAGCACCACCCTCTACCGCCGGAATCACTACTAGAACCATCACAGCCGGAACCACCACCGAAACCACAACCATACCATTACCAAACTACCGTAATACCGCCATACCACCGCCGCCAACACCACCCCCCAACCCCTCTTTTCCCCAACCATCTCTCCATCGCAGACCACCACCAACCTCACACGCATCACCGGCGACACACCTTCACCATTTTTAATCATGGTTTTATCTTCAAATCATGGCACACCACCGCCGGGCGCCCCAAGCGCACCACCTCTAGCCCACCACCACCGGCGCACCAACTCCGGCCCGCCACCGCCTGCGCGCCACCTCCGGCCCACCAACGCCTGCACACCACCACCATCTTCCCGTTCACATATTAGGGCTCCGACGAAAACTGCAGTCATGTTGAGGTGATTAAGAAGAGATTTCCCACCTATCTCCGGTGAGTTCAAAATGAGGAGGCTTTGGCGGTTGTCGTGGGGGTAGTGTCGGTGCCGGTGCCGGCGCCGGAGATAAGGGGTGGTGGAGTCGGGGTGAAGGTGATGACGGGAAGAAGATGGGTGTGGTGTAGTTTTTAATGGTGTGGGACCCACACATTATTATAACATATTTTTGTTTATTTAATCTAAAAAAGTGGGACCCATATAAATTATTTTATATTTTAAATATTTTATCTTTTAGTTAGGAGGGTATTTTAAACTTTTCACATCCACTTAACTGAAAATCTTAACAGAAGGTATGTTAAAGACCAATCGTGTTATGAGTTGGTAAACAATTGAGATCAAACCTGTAATTTTTTAAAAATTAGAACCAATATTACAATATGATCAAATCACAGAAACCAATCGTGTAATTAACTCTTATTAAATATATTTAGATATAAAAATACAATACCAAACACGACAAAGAACTCAAACAACCACACGAAATATTTAACCATTTTATATAAAGTCCCAATTCCATATAATAAATGACATAAAATGGGACCACAAGTATCATTTTGTTACATTATTGTATATGGAGTTATTATATGCATCCATGTGACAAAAAAACATCTTGAATGTAAATAATCTCAATAATAGATGCGGGACACATTATTGGCATAATATTTCTTGTGGTTGAAGTTATTTTTCAACATTATTGTTTTATGACAAAGGAAACATTGCTAACTACTACAAAAACTAGAACTCAAACTCACTTAAATGACTAGTGTAAGTGTTTGAGTTATAAACCGGCCGACATGTTGATAATTATTAAAGTGCCCAAACAGGTTCAACTCATTTAATCTATTTATGCAGCAAATGTACAAAAACAATATAATTAACTTTCTATCAAAAGATAATTAGGATGTGTACAATCTCAAGCAACAGAAAGTACAAATGTGTGAGGCACACTTATAATGGGCCCATCGGATGTCTCTTATATAAACATACTTGTATCCAACAATGTTGGCATGACGGGAACTGAAATGAAGACCAAAGTCCAACAATGTTGGCATGTCTCTTATATCAACACATGAGAATGGTGAGATAATGGGTGCATTTGTGTAAAGCAACATAAGTTATCTATAAGGTGATGAAATAGCGTATGTGAATCGAGAAACAAAATAGTTAGGTCCAAATGTCATAACAAATAATATATAACGATGAAATTCTATGTGTCAAGGATGAATGCTTGTAGACTTTGAAATGTCACATGCATTACAATTTGTTTCCGATAATTTGTTCGTATTACGAAGAAATAAAACGTGACAAGACACGGTGAAAAGGCTGACCATACTCAGGTGAGTAGTTGTATTATTTCATATAAGTGATTTTATAGTTACAAGCATCGACTCTCTACTCTAGCAATTGTAAGAGAAAAATAAAAATAACTTATTAATCGAAGATAGTTAGAAAGTGTATAATGAGGAACACATATCCTAAAAGGTAAACTTTTGAGGAAAAGCTTTAAATTCTGTTTCATTTCAAGATAGAAATACAAAAGAATATGATGCCTTCAATTCCCAATGAGAAACAAAAAGTACTCTAAAATTATAAACGAAGAAAGTTGTGAAAAGAACAAGTGATGGTAGAAAATTAGGATAGCATGTTGATTGGATTAAAAGAGCAAAAAACTAAGTTAAACTAATACTTTTATGATATCTCAACACCCCAAAATGTAAGGTTTTAATTCCCAAATTGGTGCAAAGTATGGGTGAAGAAACACAAGTGATGTGGTAACCTAAAAACCTGATAAACATGTTAGAATGTTGAGTTGTCATGGTTATTAATATCTTTTTTTTTACGGTTATTAATAATGTGGGTTGTTACAAACTAAAGAGGGGTGAGTATGTTATTTTAAATTTATCTAGCTGTTAACTTTTTTCACTCTTTTTTTGGATATAATATGAGATTTTGCAAGTATATAAAAAGATAAGGGAAGTAATGTCACTGGAAGTATGATGGTTGCGATGGATGTTAACAAATTCATTGTATCTCCACTCAATGGTCTTCAACTAACGGTTTATCTTTACTAGAAAAACCTTCACTATAAGCCACGTAAAGATCCATTTACTTCATCTCATTAAGAAGGTAATAATTAACTCTTCATATTTCGTTAGTATGGGTAGTGATCACATTTAACTTTTTATACTATGTTTCATATTACACATATGTAATTTTTTTCTTACATATATGTAATAATAGTCATTAAAAATAATATATATATATATATATATATATATATATATATATATATATATATATTTATGAGAAGACCATAACCGAATGCAAGTTAAAAATGCGCACTAGTTTGGTGTATTTTTTTTATCAGAAATCAACAGTGTATAACTTATTGATATTTCAAAAAGTAGGGTTATTTTTTAAGAAAAGGAGGGAATTTAAGTGGATCAAATTACTAGTATACCCACAAATCAATCCAAACTCATTTTAATAAAATAATTAGAGAATGTTTTTGAGTGCTGTGACTAAGCCAATACATTTAACGCCTATTTGTACTATTACATTAGGGCAAAAATGATTGAAAAACATTTAAAAAAAGAAAACAATGATGCTATAAATTGATCAAATTGTATCTCAACGACTAAAACTACATATAAAACCGGGTGCAATACTTGGTTCTGGATTGTCCCAGGTTCCTCCATAAAATGCATAACAGATTAAGAACCAACGAGTCATGTACGTACTATGCGTGGTCAAAAGCGGATGTTGATCGATCAGTTTCGGGTATGGGTTTATAACCGAATACAATTCCATGCTTGGTTTTCTTGACACTCTTAGACTCTTGTCACATGGACTGGTTTTTGTTTTGTCTTTTTTCTTTTTTGGATATTTTCGACGGACCAATATATCCAAATCCATGAACATTAGATATTTTTCAGGTGGGTCACGCCCAATCTACATGTTATCATGTCGGCTGTCATGCCACTGGTCACTACATTGCATTGAGTTTTTGATTTTTTTGAAAATAATAAGAAGACATTTTCAATTTAAGCAAGAACACATATAAATTAAAGTATATTTATCAAGTTAAAAAAACATAATACGTTTCTATTAATGATAATAGTGTTTTTCTTTTTTGCTATTTGCGTTTGGCGCTATATCTGTATATAGCGTAATAATCTATTTGTAACATTTGCTTGTTTATAAAATCCACCCCAAATGAAGAAAGGGAATATCATAACTTTGCTTACACACGAGAAATGATTGGTTTAATTGAAGGTTGTGTCCATGTAAAATGTTAAAAAAAGTCCTATTAATGTATCATGTCTCGTAGCGGTTCAATCTCGTAGCTTTTCTGAAACTTTTTACACTAACATGATAGATGTGAACGTTAGGATGCTAACAACATCCACGCCTCGTCGGTGCCTTCACAAAGGGTATGAAAACATCTTCGAAATAACATGTAGTCCATATTTGAACAAATATAATGAAACTGCATTGTTTATTTACTTTTACTTATTTATACAACTTTAATATGTGGAAGTGTTTATATTTTATAGAGGATGAACAAAATAGTTTGTTGTTTCTCATTCATAAGATATTTTTAAGACTTAATACCAGCAATGACAAAGAGCAAAGACCCACACCAAAAGTAATTCTATCATTTTATACAAAATTACAATCTAAGATACAATAAATCAAACGGGGGTCACAACTTAAAATTTTCGTATATTACTTTATTATAAACGTATCATGTGACAAAAAACATCTGAATTCAGATAATCTCATTAATAGTGGTGGACCAATATTTGGAAATTTCGAACAGCTAATTATTTAAACTTGACCATATTTTTTTAGTGACAAACACATACAATCACTATTTTATATTTACTATACTCATAAATTTAACAAGTAACATTGTGTAATATTTAAACCCACAACCTCTCATAAAAAATACACCACTTTACCACATGTTTGTTTCTTAAAAAACAGTCTCACTATTGATTTACTAAATCGGATTACATTATAATTAGTTTTATAAAACTATTCTATGTTAATTAAAACTCACATATTATAGTATTATGTTTGTTATATATAAAAGAAGTGAAGGGTATTTAGTTTCAGGGGCGAAGCTTCTTTGGCGCCGGGGGGCCCCCGCCCCCCCTTTTTTTTCCGTCAGTAGTGTAAATTTTCTGCTCGATAATGTAAATTTTTGGTCCGGTAGTGGAAATTTTTTAATAAATATAGAGTCCACCCACCCTAAAATAGTTTACTTTCGCCTCCGCCCCCCTAAGCTTTGGTTCAAGTTCCGCCGCTGTTTAGTTTTTCTAAATAAACAATAATAATAAATTTATAGGAGAGAATATCTTATTTAACTACCACCCTTTTATCTTTTCCTTTTTTAAATTACTTGGAGTTTACTCTTATATATAGGATACTAGTTTTAGTAATCCGTGTAATACACGAAAGTATGAAGAGTTAATTATTAAATAACATAAAAATAAAAATAAAATCAAGTGTGTTATATATTAAATAAGACATAGCAACTTTTGATTATAAGGTCACAAATGAGCAAAAACATCATTGTAAACTACATTTGTAGTAACATTAGTAGGTTTACACTCATTATCCAAAGCTAAAAGCTTCAATCCATCTTTATTCTTAACTTGTGACAAGAAGCCATAAAGCTGATCATGCGTAAAAATACGCTCTTTCAAGTATAAACCGACACTGACAGAGATCGACCTTAACTTTTGTTTATTGTCATAGCGAAATATACGGTTAAAGAAAACTGTTTTCTTTTAGACTTAAAAGAAATACTTTTGACGGGTCAAATCGTGAGCTAGATATTGAGTGGGTATGAGGATATTAATATGAAGAAATTAAAATTTGAATAATATACACTGAAAAATTATGTGCAATAATTATATCAATTTTGAATTATTTTGACACTGTAATCAAATATAGAGATATAGTATTGAATCGGGTTGGATCGGGCTATAAATGTTCATAATATCTCTGATTAGTTGTTGATTATTATTTATTTAATACTATCTTTAGTAAACCCGTGTATTATACGGGTTGAAAAAATAAAATATTAAATATAATAAAATTTTATGAAGTATAAAATGATAATCTAAAACAAGATATGATTAAAATTACATATGAGTAATAATTATAAGTAATAAAATAACGATATCAATTTTTAAACTTTCTTTCCAAAAAACATTTTTTTCAAAACAAACTGTATTAAAAATGTTATTTTTTAATTTTTTAATTATAACTCCTAATTTTAATTATTTTTAGTTAATAAAAAATTTTACTTTTTAAAAATACCAATTTTAAAATATTTTATATTTTAAAAAAAAGTTAGATGTTTTAGAAAAAATTTTTAATTGTATAAAAAATTATTTTCTAGAAATAACTTTAATAAAAAAGACATCTTTCTTAATTTATTAAAAAAATTAATCTAAAAAGGAATTAAAATTATTTAATATTTTTTAATTTAGATAATTATTTAAGAGGAAAGAGAGATGGGAAAAACAAAGTTAGGGGGTCTAGAAATATGTCAAATGTTCTTCTAAGTTACTCTTTTAGTATTATATATAGATTATACTAGAAACACGTGTATAAAACAGATTAAATAAGAAATTTTTTGAATAGTTAGTAATGAAGATATTCAAATATCAAAAAAGTTCCAATTCCAAACAAACCCAAATTCTTAATTTGATTTTCAGTAAACGATAAGATTGTACAATTAAAAAAAAGGTTTTAAAACGTGTATATAGAAATAAAAACATAATACAATGACGAAGAAGATTATTGAAAAAATTAATAGACATATTAATTTAAATGTAAATTTAAATAAATAAATAATACAATTAATTTATTCATTAGATTCAGTAACTAAGAAAGAAAAAAATAAAAAATATGATGAAACACATAGCATTATGACACGCGGCTCAATTATTTACTTATTTATTAGGTATAAAACTATAGATGTTCTTAGTTTGAATCTCATTTTTAGTAGAGCATATTTTTGATAAAATAGTTGGAATAATATATAATATCCAAAAATATAACACTACGATCTTTCCAAATTAGTTGACACTCACTCACCATACTAGAAGTCGCAAGCTTAAGTCTCATAATCTATAAAAAAAATTACTCATAATTGGTCCAATCATTAAACCGGGTAATTGATTTAACCACGACTCGTAAAAAAATCAGCTCTTTGAACTAGCGGCGGTTATGCAAACCAAATGTACAAAAGGTTTGGTTTCCCATCTAACCGGTCCAATTTTAATGGATGGGACACATTATTTTCATAAATGTCTTATGGTTGAAGTTATCTTCTAACAAAATAATTTGGTGCCAAAGCGAACGTTGTTAGGTACTATAAAAACCTATTTGTGTACCAAATTGTCTTAATTGCATTATAAGATATAATTTTAAATTTATCAATGACATAAAAATAGCATGAGAGTACAAGACAAAATATTTCTTTCAAGAGGTTTTTTATACATCTAGTGAGCATTGTATTGAAATTATTAATTTATGATGTTAATAAAATAGGACAATATATGAGTTTTATGGACTAAATGTATAGAAAAAAGTTGAGTGATTTATACAACATTTATGAAGCTTAAGTGCTGTTTAATAAAGTTTACTTCTGAATAACTAATGTAGGAACACAAAAATGATTGTTGTCAAGTCATACAAAAACTTAAATACCATGCATCGCATCCATGATCAGCATGTGGTTGGTATTGTATTTATTTTTATGTATTATTAAAAAAAGAAAACGCAAAAAGTTTGAGTTGAGGTTGGATAGAGCTACACTAATTAGAAGTAAAGTTATAAAGCAAGAAACGCACAAAAACACTAGAAAATTAAAGTCGGTCTGTGAAGATGAGAAATAAACAATCACTTCGTATTTGGGTTTGGTCACTTGGCCACAAAACTTGACCGCTAATAGCAATGTTTAATCGGCTACATACACATGGTTATCATGATCCTACCAATAACCTAAAGCACGATTTATATACTTACACACCAACTGCCGTTAACTAAACCAACTAGGGTGTACACAAGGCATGATCGGGTGACATACTATAAACCATATGTTATTTTCACACAAAAATCAAACCTAAACAAATACAAATCGCATGCGCACGCTTAACATTCATTCAAATGTACAAACACAATTATCATTCAAGTAAGTGCAATTACAACTTGTTAACTCGATGTTGAATATAAATTTATGATTAATTACATAGACATGGACAAAACCTATATTAATTAATTAATTTACTTTAGAAAATGAATAATAGAAATACGCATCTGGAGTCTCTTTATAGTAGAATGACACCGTCAAAAAATCAACAATGATTCGTGTTTGTAACTAACAAAATCAAAAAATAATACAAAGAATCTATACTAATAAATCAAAATCTTTACAAGTCACATGTTATTTTTGTAAGTTATCTACCTACACTCCACCTAGAATCTAGACACATGTCCTCGTTACAATAAAACTTACAAATTAGTATATAAATATAGTTTCCTTAATAGATATATGTTTACTATTATGTTAATCAATTAATTTTTTTCTAAAAATAAATAAAATGTTTATTAAAAATATTTGAATAAGAGTTGATTTTGTTAAGATTTAAATTAAATTTTTTGCTAATCATTATTAAAATTAAAATACTTTAACCGTCGTATTTTTTAAGCAAACATTTTTTAAATATCAATATTCATGAAGTCAAACACAATTACAATTAACAATTACTCACTATAAAACATCTCCACTTCAATGTACATCACAATTCAATCTTCTTAAATTTAAATATGTTTATTATCTCACAATCTTATATTCATAATTTTATATTTATTATTTCAATCTGTGTACAGGTATCTAACGTAGTATATATATGAATCCAAATTGTCAAAATACATTATACATCAAATATAAATACATGCATCAAGCTATTAAAAAATATAGCAAGCTATGAAAAATAAAGAAATAAAAGATAAATTAATTAATGTTATGTTACTTTCACACCTGCCAACCCTAAAGGATATTGTTACTTGTTCTATTCAATGTGTCGGCTTGTATGCGAAGCCAAGAGGAAGCTGCTTCTTTTTTTTTTTCGTCGGCTTCTGCACAGCAGACAATTTGCCGACGTTCTTTTTTTTTCTTTTAGTAGTGTAAACGAGTAAAACCGCTCGTGAGTAACTTGATTTTGTTTGCTAAAAGATCGAATGAAGCCTAGGTTAAACAAGCTTGAGCTTGTGCTCGAGCCTTAAAAAGAAGCTTGTTTAATAAACGAGTCTAATTTGAGCTTCACATATCAAGCGTGAGTTGACTCGCGAGCCTTATATAATTATTATTTATATATATATCTATATAAATAATAAATATAGTATCTTTTCATGACTTCTACAGATCGCGAGAACTGTAAGAACTCATTCTAATCATTGATTAATATAGTTTGTGTTTTTAATTTAATTTATTCATAAAGGGTTAGTTATTGACTATATTAATCAATGCTTAAAATGATTAATCATATATATATATATATATATATATATATATATATATATATATATATGTATATGATTATTTATTCATAAAGAGACTCCAGATCGCGAGCCTTATATAATTATTATTTATATATATATCTATATAAATAATAAATATAGTATCGCTTCACATGTCATTTTATATTTGAGTATTTATTGTTTCATTTTTTCATTTTTTTAATTATGTTAGTTATTGACTTTTCAAATATGACTATTATTGCAGAGAGTTGAATTCGAGATTTTCTTTATCATATCATCATCTTCAATATTAATATAAGAAACCAAAATCAAAGTTCTGGTAAAATTATAAAAATTTAGGAATCATATACATTTAATTTTTGTTTACGATGAAGATGCATTGAAGATGAGATGATGACGATAAAGAAGATGATTGTGTTCATGAAGATGAAGATGGTGGCATAATTGGTTTCGGTTTTGAACCTAATGAAAATTATAGTAACATGATTTCAGTGTTTTCAAAACTAAAATCAAATCAGTTCATACTTTTGATGTTTTTGTAATTATCGATTAAAGGGACAAAGGTTCATAGCGACAAAGATGAAGATGATGATGAAGAAGATGTTGTCGTTGATAAAGATGACGATGGAGACGTAAAAGGGTTTCGGTTTTTTATGATTTTGAAGATGATGACGACGATGAAGATGATGTTAGTGATGATGTTGTCTGCTTGATAATCATATTTAGCTTTGTTCTTTAGTATGATTTTGGTTTTGATTATCCAAAAACTCTTAAAGATTACAAAGTGGTACGATTTACATATATGTATACACATCTACGCTTATGTAAACCTATGTGTAAACTTGTTTTACATATGTGTAAATCTAGTATAATTTTAGTTTATTTGAAATACAGGTAAGCTATTTTAAATTTTAATTTTAGTTTTATGATTTCTATTTTCATTTACACATATGCAAAAACTGTTTTCCTTGAAATTAGGTGTTGTTTTTATTTAGATTTATGTTTTTGGATTGGGTGTTGTGTTTATTTAGATTTATGTTGTTGGATTAAGTGTTGTTTTACATATATGCAATTTATGTAAATCATACAAGTGGATGAACGGAATATGTGATCAATAATCTTATGAATCTTTATTATCACACATTTTGGTGGTCTAATGCATATAAATCATATAACTGATGATTCAATTCATATATAAATATATATGTATAAGTGGTTATTACCAAATAAATTTACATATATATTCATCATGTAAATCTGGCAATTTACGATCTGATGCATGTGTATAAGTGATAAACAATTTTATGAATTTATTATATATTATAAATTTTGTTTGTGTCATCTTTTTTGATGTACACATGTGTAACAACACCTATTATATCCATACATTCTTTAAGATTTAACAGATGCTTGTTTTTTTTATATAGATTTATCATAATAGTTTAATATATATGAATATCTTAGTAATTTATATATTGTTATTAAATCTATCTTAGTACGTAATATTATAAATTACCTCATAACATATATATAAATGATATGTTTTTATTTAATTTAGGAAAAGATGAGAGAGGGAATAAAATACATGATCTTCCATATCTTTAAAGGGTTTTCAAAACCTAAATGGTTAAAATTTACTAATATACCATTTATGCTTAAATTACAAAAATTAACTGATATATTAATTGATATTATTACCTTTTTTAATCTCAACTATTGATTAATCAACGGTTAATAAGAATTCTACGAGTTCTCATATTAAGAGGAGTACTGAGAAAAACCTAACCCTATCAGTTGTTATTATATATATGAAATTATGATAATATTTATATCTATGTATTAGTTATTCTTTATATATATCTATATATCGGCTTCAAAAACACTCACGAGCGAGCTCTAGCGTCAAAAATAAAACTCAAAATGAGCCGAAGCTCGACTCGACTCGACTCGACTCGTTTATGCCTACGGCCCTACTTATCCATTTAATTTTCAAAAGGGCTTGGTGTCACACCTTCAATTTCCACAAAAGGGGTATTACCGTTAGGCGTGTGACATACCAGGATCTCAGCCACTAGTTACACCAAACGACATGTCAATTACAAAACATAATTATTGTTAACGTTTGAAATTTTCAAAGACAGAGTTATTAATGTAAACATAATAGTAGTTGCGGAAGCATAATAAATCTTAATTCGCGCAACACGCGCAAACCAAAGAAATAAAGTTCATAGAAATAGTAAATGTTCATTTGACCCATGTGATGATAAATGCATGAATGAGATGTTCCTAATCGTGCGCATCTTGAAAACCTGAAAGAAACATGCTAAAATGTCAACACAAAGTTGGTGAGTTCACAGGTTTAACAGAAAACAATAAGTATCAGTAATAAAATCCAGATTTAGTAATCAAAACATATGAGTAGGTAGCTAGCCTACAACAAGTCACTATGTGTATGAATTTCGCGACCGAGCTGACAGTAATATAACGTAATGAATGCCCCGGCTGTGGGTACCAACCACAGCAAAGTAAAACAGGCTAACCATTCACCCGTTTGACCTCCAGTCAAGCTAGCGCGACTAGCCCGGGCGGGGTTTGTCAAACCTAATAGATCTACTAACAATCACCTCGCTAATACCATATTAACGGTTCGAATGAGGCGTAGTGGTAACACTATAGTACACAAGTATATGCAGTATTACAAATCTAAGTAACGTACAGTATATGAAAACAGCATGTTTCTCTCCCCCAAAAGAGAGTATAGTATGAAATGTGGGGCTGTAAACTCACCTTAAATGCACAACAAAATCAATTAGCGTAAACACGAGTGATTAAGTTTCCGAACAACCTGGATGCACGTTTATTGTATAATTAATATTAAATATTAAATACTAACAATGGATCGTACGGTTTCGCGTTCTACGACTCGGTTACAATGCAGGCTATATATCGTTTGTTTTTTTTCATTCACTTCAATTGTATAAAACCCAATTATCATGTATAACAAAATTACTCTTTTTATATTTTAATTACATGCCTTTTTATAATAAAGCCCATACACTTAGAACACATAATCCACACATCACAAACGCGTAACGACCCATACATAACACACTTATGGTTTATACATATAAATTCATACACCCCAAAAATATATATATATATTTACAATACACACATAATATAATTGTTGTTTTTAATCACATATAATCTATATTATACATACTCATAATGTGGCATAAATTGCACACACACACATGAACAATTATTACACATTCATGCAACAAATATGACCCATGAGAAAATCGGGATTCACAACCCAAATCATCTCCATACACATATATGTATATATCTACCTACATTACACACACAGGCATATCATGAATATTTTGCATGCACACACCAACCATAACTATATATTATTAATATACATGCATAAGAAATCCAAACACACCATCCATATGCATGCACTTTCTAAACCCACATGCACACAAGTCTAACCCCTCTTCACGCAACGCATAGCGTAACCACATACAATATGAAGACACATACCAAGCACACCAACACACCCTTAAACATACATGCACCAACACAACATTTACCTCGATATATACTCATGCATACACATCCATGGGTATACACAACCCAAGGACACTATCTACGACCCCTCCCCCCAACAAAAACGCAACCCAACTGCTCCCCAATGCGGAGCCCGCAACCCCAACATACATACATACATACATACAGGCACATATACATAACACACATGCTATAAGAAACCATGCAAAACACTATACATCGCAGGGCATGCTCACCTATACAACATGCAGGAGCACAACAGAACAAAGCATATAAGGCTGCTTAGGGTTTGCAATTGAAATCGTGAGGAAGGGAGGGAGGTTACGATGGATTGCTTTAATACCATTTGAGTTTGCATTCTAACCCCATGATTGGCATTTTGGGTAATAAATTGTTATGTAATTATAATAAAAATTGTCATTATAACTATTTAAATTTTACTAGATAAAGTTTATTAATTGTACAATATCGAAGAGGGTTTGGATAACGGCACAATGTTAACACGAAAACTTGAGTTGTCACACTTGGAGCTTGCAGCCCATTCAAAAATAATTGGTGGACTCTTTCTTTTTAGTTCTCTTGTAAGCAACCCATGAATTTAAAGAAAAACCAAAGTTTCCAGCCCACTACTTCAAACAAATCAATACCAAATCAAAACGCACTGTTGTAACGCTTGTACTGAACCGATTTGGAACCAATAACCATAGGTTCCTAACTGGTTTGTATTTCTCGGTAAGACACTGGTTCGAAACCGGAACTGAACCAGAAAAAACGATCAAACCGTAATAAAACCGGTCAACAACCTGAACCAAACCGAAAGGGTTTTAACTCAAACCATTTTGACTTAGAACAAGTATCTATATGAACCAGTTTGAAACCGAAATGAGTTAGAAAAAAATAAACCAGTTTTGTGCACCTCTAACTATAGGAACTAGTTTGAAAAAAAAAAACCAGATTTATGAACCACTTCTGGCCACCTACTACATTACATAAAGATTTGAAATTTTTTTTTGTTGTTATAAATATTATTGATTATAGACATTATTACACGTATTATGTACCATCATTTCCTATATTTATTATTAGATCGGTTTCGAATAATGATTGTGTGTATATATATATGATTCATTATATCATTATATTAGATAAGATCAATCTCTAATGAAATAAAATTCTTTCTTTTTCTCTAAGTTAACTTTGTTCTTGTATATGTTTCTATTAGACCATTGTTATCCAACACGTTACAACACGAGTTTGTTCGTTGCTCTTTGAGTCTTTGGTCTTTTTTTGTGATATGGCTGGTTTGTTGAAAGAGACATAGCAATTCATTATAGATGCGGTGGCTATCATGTTGATCCACGTTATGTTGCTAGTACAAACACTTGTAACTCATGGTTAGGGTTGGGAGCGTAAGCCGTTAAATTAAAAAAATAAGGTCTAAATTCATTAAATGATTTAACTCATGACATTAAAGTTTTAAAAATGTTTTATAATATGTGGACTAAATTCATAACTCGACACTACATTAAGTAATGTGGCTAATCAGATTATAAAATTGTTAAGTTATAGTTCATTTTCAAAATAAATGAATAAAAAAATCTTTAAAAGATTCTAGAAGTTTACATGTCATATATTATTTTATAACGGCATAGTTTGTTGTAATGTATAACCATCATGATATTAATAGAGTAGTTTTTTTTTTTATTATAATCGCTAAAATTAATTGATAAATGTAGGAGTAATTGCTCTAATTAATTACTAAATTAATTGAGTAATTAAATTAGATAGTAAGTTACTGTTATCTTTATGGAATATATAATTAACCAATATAAGACCACGTCAATAAGAAAAAATAAATATTAAAATTTATCAAATGAAACTTTTCAATTTTGTATGGATTTAATATGAATTCAATTTCAAGTAAGAAATTGTGGAAAATATAATGGTGATTATGTTGATAAGATCAACCATGTTGATAATGAAATTGATTACAAGAAGTGGCACACTAAATGAACGATTCTATAATAATATAATATGGAAAAAGTGCCACTATTCTCTCGTACTTATGTCGTGCATGAAACAAGCACAAGTACAATAAAGCATATATGATCCTAAACCAGAAGTTTATGGATCGTGATTATTAATAAACTGGCATGATCGGTTAGACCATCCCGAGTCAATAATGATGTGAAAAGTATTCAAGAATTGGGGATTCTTTAAAGTGATAATTTATATGTGTAATGTTGCTCGCAAGTGATGTTAGTTATTTACTAACTATGATAGGGTGTGAATCCCTAAATATTATAGAATTGATAAAAGATATATATTATAAAGAGTATGCCATATAGTGATCTAAATCAATGCATCATCTAAATGGTTGTCAAATTCACAACTTAACGTTTGTGTGATATGTGACTCGGTTAATAAGATAGCAAGCACATTATTCCATAATAACATATTTATTTTCATGATACAACAAAATTCCCAAGTTACTAATGATTATTGACATAAGTGAGGAATACCATATGTTCATACACAAATTGCTTTTGTTGAGACCAACACTAAACGTCCAAGTGATTGCAAATCTAATAATGAGAGCAACAGTTCATGTTTATGTTTGAGACCATGTTATATGTTTGTTTTATTGGTAATTCACATCAAACCTACAAGTTATTATGTTTACTCCCCATTACAAATGGTTTTTGGTCAAGATCTAAGCAATTCCCATCCAAGTTCTTTTTGTTACTGTGCCATACAAGTTGTAATTACTCCACCACAACGCACAAAAATGGGACCTCAAATGAGTGTGAATACATGTTGGGAATGAATAACTATTCATATTAAAGTTATTATAACCATTAACAAGAGATTTATTTACGGCTCAATTTTTTGATTTTTCATGAATCAGTATTCCCAACATGAGGGGGGAGATTTAAGCAGTTGAAAAGTGAAATAAGTTTGAATGAATTATCTTAGTATCATCTTGATCCTCAAACTAATAATAAGAACAAGAAGTTCTAAAGATGGTTCATGTACATAGATTTATGAATAAATTTCTATTCCCTGACCTTAAAAAAAGTGACTAGGTTACATATATCAACTGCTGGTGCTTCAATTAAGAGTAAAAGTTAGAAGGACGACTAGATAGTGGTAGTAAGTCTAAGGCACGTTTACAACGTGATAAACCATTCAATTCCAAATAAAAAAGTTTTCTTGAAATATGGAGCAAATTATTAATGAATATGATCGAGTCGAGGTAAAAGTATAATGGTCCATTAAAAAAAGATTAGACATGATGGTTCTCGAAAAACCTCAAGTACTTGAAAATAAAGAGATCTCAATAAATTATATCATGTCTAGACTGTATAGGATCGAAATAAAATTGATGTCGATGATAATTTTGTATATAGTAGCGCTCGAAATGATGAAAATGACAAGGATCAAGAAATAAAATCTGCCTATGAATGAAAATGATTGGCCAAAAATAAAAACACGTAATATGACAGAGTTAAAATTCTTTAATGAAATAGAAAGTTATTGGACTTGTTGTCCATATACATGAAGTTGAAAAATACGTTGGATATAAACTAGGTCTTTATGCGAAAAAATTGTATGAAATAATAAAAGAAATACATAAAGCAAAAGTGGCCGCATAAGAATTTTCATAAAGACCTATACTTGACTATGGGAAGATATATTCTCAAGTGGTGGATGTAATATTATTCCAACATATCATTAGTACGGTAATACTATGAGAGAATCGATATGTGTCTTATAAACATTATGACTTATATGATAATGAAATTTACATGAAATTTATGTGTCCAAATCATGTAAATTAAGTTCTCGAGAACACTATGATAATTGTATACAATACGTATCTGAATATGTTATAATTATATGTATATATTGGTGATTTGAATATAATTAGAACCCCCCTTGAGTTTTTTAAGATTGTTGAATGTTTAAAAGATGATTTGAAATGATAGACTTTGGTAAAAATTAAGTTTTGTCCTGAATTACATATTGAACATCTTAAAAATGTAATCCTTGTGCATCAACGAACACATGCCAAAGAAATTGTACATGATTATTGATGATCATGATATCTCAATAAACTATGAAATGATACAATAAGGATATTGAATATGTAACAATACTAAATAAAATTAGCATATGGTACATGCATATTTGTGTTAGATAAAGAAATTATATGTCAAAACTTCTAAAGAGTGTATAATCATACATAACTCATCAAGATGGAAAGAACTTCATGAAGGATTGTAAATGCTTGGAGTAATAAAGTTGAAAAATTATATTTAATCAGGTCGAATGTGGTATAATCGACTCGCCATTTATCTAGGAAAAGAGAGATATGATGCAATTGGTTCATGTGTCTTTATTAAAACACAAATATCATGTTTACAAATATTATAATATATATTGATGTATTTTATCTCATGAAGAGACTGAAAGTTCAAATTATTAAAGGAAGAATTTGAAATAAAAGATTATATTACATATTTATTTCTCAGTTGGCATATAGAGTATTTTTTGTCATCAATCGGCCTATATTGAAAAGACGTTGAAACATTTAATCTGGTTCGGTTATCATCAATGTACGGTAAAGATTGTACAATAATTATCTCTAATATCCTCTTATAATTTATATTGGCAAATAGTACATTATATTTTGGGTTAGCTTGTGTCTAGCACGTATATTTTGAAATGAAGTAATATAAGCATTTGGATACCATTAACAAATAAAGTATCTGATATTAGACTCTATAACCCATCAAAACAAGTTTGTTAGTCTTCTTATGCAGGCGAACGTAGTACAACAAGATAATAGAGCTTGTGGTACTTATTTACAAGATGAGGCACTTCAAGTTTTGCATGAAGATAATACATCATTACGCGGCATAAGAAATTGCACGTTGAAAGATCAAGCATTAAATTGTTAACAACAAAGTCTTATGGAAATTTTGCTGAGGATCGAAATCCATCACTTAAAGGATGTATAAATAAGGGGGAGTATTATACACACGCTGAACTCTTTTTCTTTAGTTATGGTTTTGTCCCACTAGGTTTTCCTGGCAAGGTTTTTAACGAGGCAGCGTTACTGATCCAGCAGTATCAATTTTGGTCATGAAGTACCATTTAACAACATCATGTGCATGTTGTTAATAGTGTATAATAAATGGTAATATGTCTGATGGGGAGTGTTATAAATATCATTAATTATAGACATTATTACACGCATTATGTACCATCATTTCCTATATTTATTATTAGATATAGTGATTGTGTGTATATATATGATTCATTATATCATTATATTAGATAAGATCAATCTCTAATGAAATAACATTCTTTCGTTTTCTCTAAGTTATCTTCGTTCTTGTATATGTTTCTATTAGACCATTGTTATCCAACATTTGTAAATATTTAGTGGATATTTTCAATTTAAGCAAGACATACATATAGGTTAAAGTTTATCAAGTGTTTATTAACATCAAGTTTTTCTAAAAAATATACAAATAATTTACAATTATTGTGGTTAGTGTTTTTCTTGTTTGTTGTATGTGCGTTAATTTGTCATGAACACACACAAACCAGTCATTTGTTGTATGTGAAGTTCACGCCACATGAAGGTAGAGCAAATCTCACCAGGCTTACGCGAAGGAACGATTGCCCGAATTGTAGGTTAATGGATCACGTTGACTCGACAACTTTTTTTTTTTTTTTTTACCAAGAACATGATTTTTAATGCACATATATGATTACAAAACTTATTGTCAATAAGTAAGAAGAGTTTAGAAGGTTTTATGTAAGGGGTTTAAAAACCGTTAAAACCGACTAAACACAATCAAAGCACTCAAATTAAAGCACATTAGCGTGTTTACAAGGTCGAGATCCAAACAATTTGTTTCATGGTTCAGTTTCATGTTTTGACCGTTTAATGATTCGGTCTGGTTTGAAACTTAAAACAGATCGTGTGAACTAAATCAGTGGTTTAACCTTTATTATTTATCTCTCTCTTCTCATTTTAGAATATGTAGTTATAACATATGTATCAAATCAACATGAACATGCACATGCTTTTATCATTTTAGGGATTTTAATACAATCCAATACTTTGAAAAAAGAAGTGTATAGAGTATACCAAAGTCCAAAACACTAAAAACTAATTTACTTTAACAAATATAGATGATCATAAGCAGAAGTTATAAGGCTGTTCTCATTTATACCATGACCTGATGAGTAAATAAACTATAAGATCTACTTACCAATGCAAAATTTACCAAATATATTAGTCAAAACTTCTTCAGATATATCTTCACCACTTATCTGCCCGAGCGCGAGTGCAGCGTCCCTCAAATCTATGGTCCAAAAATCCAACGGAAGATCATCGTCTATGGACACCCTCAACCTTGCTAACGCTTCCTTGGTCCGAACAAGTTGTTCACATTGTCTCTGATAATAAATCAAGAAAATAAAATTTATAAATAATTGGTTTGAGGAATTACAAAACCAACTAAGCTGTTTCATTCTTGAATATCTGTCAAGTCAGAATGCTAAATACCATTGACACTGTGACGCATTGGATTTCTACGAGCCATTAGAATTGACAAAATGAGTGTGTTTGACGGATTGTGGTAAGGGTTGGGTTGACTTAAAACACTTCTGGTCCGGTTTCTTTCACATATTTGATAAATAGTTTGTCAGATATTTAAGGTTATACTTCATGGATTTACTAAAAGTTTAGTTTAATCCCTAAACTATTTTGTGATTTATTAAAATCCTCAACTTTTAAATAAGACAAATAAAATTCATGGATTTTAGTCTCTGAATCAAAAACAAAATATGAGGATTTAACATTAGAAAGAAATTATATATGATTTTCAACTGAAAAAAACTTTCGAGGACTTGATGCATCATATGTTTTAACCCGCTCAAAACATAACTTGAACCGACCCTTTCATAAGTAATGGGGTCAAACTAGCACCTCTAGAATATTTTTTAAAATTGCTTTAAATCACCAAATGGTCACCGAAGCATTTGTCTTTTTGGTATAAGATACTAGGGGCCACTTCATCTATATCTTTCTACAAGTTCAAATCTGTATACATATATATATATATACACAAACACACACACACACACTCACACATACATACACACACACTTCAAAATGTCATAATATCATATTCCCCTTGTTTCATTAAATAAGCAAAGAGAATATTATAGGTAAAGATGATTCACAGTAGTACCAATAGTTTCCTATATGAATATATGTTTATATGTTTATTTAGTGAAAAGTTGATAAATATCTAATGTCCTTTTATTTAATGTAGAATGAGAAAATATGACTTTTTCAATGTCTAGTAAGGATATATTTAGAAGTACATGTGAAATTTTGAACATTATATATATATATATATATATATATATATATATATATATATATATATATATATATATATATATTCATTAATCATTAATCATTAATCCTATCAAGATTTATCATTGAACATATATATACAAACCTGGTTAACAGCCCACTTGCGTCCACCCCCGGGAATATTATGGATGCCCACAAGCTCAAGAATTGCAGTCTCTAAATCTGAAATTCCATGACCCGTAATGGCACATGTGTAAATATGCTTATCAAAAGATTCATCGATAGTGTTAACAAACTCCAAGTGTGCAGATGGGGCCTGGTCGATTTTGTTGATTACCAATATCACCGGAGATCCCGAGGCGGCCTGTTGTCACCAAAACAACAAAATTAAAATAAATAATCCAAGGTGTTACATATGGTTCAAGATTGTTTTTTACCAACAGTCAACAAGCTTAACAGCGAAAGTCTAGGATATTTTATTTTACTATTATATTTTTTTACATTTTCCCTTATAATAATATTGTTTTCAATACTTAACATTAATTATTTATAAAACTTGAGAAAAGAAAAGAAAAACAGTGTTTGCGGGCCATCCCAGCCCTGCCCATCATGACCCATTCCAAAATTACAGGTTTTGGCACGTTACTCAACCCAGCCATTTTGTCACCCACCACTACCTATAACACATATATGAATGTACTTCGGATGGTCCGGCACATAATTTGCAAGTTCAAAAGGCACCATTGAGATAAATATTTAACAAATAAAGGGAGACCACAACTTAATCGTTTGCAACTTTGAGTTAGTAATAGAAAATAATAGAACGAATTAAAAGTAATTTCAAAACCTTAGAGTGTTTTATCTTATTGAGTAGTTTGGAATCTTCATCGGTCCATCCATCAATAGCACTAACTGTCATTATAACCACATCAGCACCCATAGCAACCGCTTCCGATCTTTCAACACCTTGATTTAGAAAGCATCATATACAATATAAGTAAAGAGTGCCTATGAGAATCAGATTAGGGAGTGCTTTGAATTGCTTATTAAACATCTTATTTGTTTTTTGCCTTGTAAAAAGGAATATATACACTTTTGAGTGTTTGGATGAAGAAAAGTGCATCTACTTACTATAGGGTGAAATAAGTTTTTTTGAATAAGGAGTTTGAAATTGCTTATAACGAACTGATTACTTTTGTGGATTCAAAATTACGAGTTTACCTTTAGGGTGAATTGTGAAATAAGTTGTTTTCAATAAGCTGATTATGTGTTTCTGTTTATATTTTATAAGCATAAGCATAAACTTGGGTGTTAAAATAAACAATCCCAAACAAGCCCCTTAGTCTAAAGTATTATAATGTTCTCAAACAACCATAAAAACTCAGTTTAACTTCAAATAAGCATACCAAAAAGGGATAGTTAAACTAATTCAATACTACGAAAAATATCCAAATAAATCACCAGGTCAGAACCAGAACTGAAAAACAAAAAACAAAATAACAGAACCAGAAAATGAACGCATGTAAACTAGTTCGATATTGGTTTATAATCGGGTTGGTCACAAAGCAGACCGTGAGCTTAATACAAGCTTAGAACTTTTAAATTCGCCAAATGTAAACCTAAAACGTCATTCATGTTTCATAAATAAAACAATTTTAAAAAAATCCCGGTCGGGAGTTCCCATTCTGGAAAAAGGAAACAATATTTGAAAAATCTTCAACCGTGAAGCAGTTTTTGTTGATTTAAAGTCATCATTATCTAGACTTTTAGCTACAAACTTACAAAATTTATGCTAAAATAACAAGCTTATCTAAGACTAAAAACTGCAATGCAAATCTCACCTATCTTCTCCACAATATCATCTGTTTCTCTGATGCCAGCTGTATCGAGTAGTGTGACTGGGATACCTTGAATTGCCACATTGGCTTCCACAACATCCCGTGTCGTTCCAGCAATGTCGGTAACTATTGCTCTTTCACTCTGCAAGCTAAATCATAAATACCCTATGAGCAAAAAAGGGAAAAGATAAATATCATACGTGACAAAAGAAACTATTCTTTTTAAAGCAATGATTAAGTTCCCTATAGCATGCTTCTTGCAAAAAGTGATAGGTTATATTTCGTATATGTCCTAAAATTCAAATTTCATACATATCTTTCTAATTTCATAATTTCAAATTGACCCATTCCATAGTAAATAAATCAAAATCAATGACAGTCCCTTTCCCTAAATAGGAAAACAATGTTATTACCATGAATCATCTGAGTAGCACTCCCTTCATTCATTCAGGGAAACTCGCTGTTACAAATGTTTTTATTGTAACTACTATGAAATGGGTAAATATGATAATGTTAGGGTCTTGAACAGGTAATTTGATACATATTTAGAAGGATATATGACAATATTCTTTTTACTAAAGAACATATATGAAACTGCCCTAAAATGCTAATAGTTTCAACTGGACTTAAATGTGTTTGTTTTGAACATACCTTACTCCATGAGTTCAGCAGACTAGATTTCCCAACATTTGGGCGACCAATAATGGCTATCTGTAATTATAAATGCATAGAAGATAAACTATCAGACTTTTGACTTTGTCAAATAGAAGACATTAAAAACTTCGCCAACCAGGAAACATTCAGATAAGAGGTGGCAAACCGGGTTCATGTGTTAATATCATAAGGGTCAAAGCAGGTTGGGTCGGGCATGATGACCCTTCAACACTTTGGCTTTTCCTTTCATGAACTTTCTATATAATTATTATTCCGAATACACTTAGGGAAACCATGAAGATAATCCATTTCAGCTTATTTTGACTTTCTAAAATATCCATGTTGTGAAATAAAATAATTTAGGAGGTTTTCTTGTGTTTATTGAATACACATTGAGTGACTTTCAACTTGTATGACAAATTCAATCAGTTTCATTTCAGCTATAAAAAAATAACTTGACTATTAAAAGAACAATGGATTTCTTAGGTTAAAACCACTATGCTTTTATTCATTAGGATATTATAAGCTAAAACCCTTATATATTCCTTCCATCCCATGAAAATTGTAAAGTTTGACTTGATTATTAGCTTAAGTAAAATGTTTAACTGTCTATCATTTACATAAACTCTAAAGTAAATCTGATAAAGACGAATAAAAGAGTCTTATAGACCCAAATAAAACCATTCATTTATTTATGATGATATTACCTGTAATCCAGATTGCAAAAACATGTCATAGTTAGCAGTTTCCATTGCACTCTCCACATCATTTGACATTGCACTAATCTTACTCAAAATTAGATCCAAGTCCAATGGCGGCATTTCATCATCAAAATCTAATCGTGCTTCTATCTCAGTAAGCAACTCAATGCATTGTGCTCTTAGTGATTTCACTAGTGAAGAGAAACCACCCTGCCATGAGAATTTCATATCAGTGAGCTATTGACCCCAAAAAAATCAAATGTCATCATTTTGACATGCGTAATTATGAGTAGGTCGATTCAAATTATGTTTTATTTCTAACTGGTTAATAAAAAAATATTTAAAAGATTCAGGATAAATGGTTGACAAGAGTTGTAAATCACCCAAAGTTTATTGTTAATCCAAAAAACGTCCTAAATTATTTATCAAAAAATCAGATTATAAATGATAGGATATACTCATGTAATCATATTTGATGGATCAAATATTTTATAAAGAGGATTAGTTATACCAATGCAGCTTCGCTTACTTGTCAAGGAATGTAAGGGATTATGTTTCTTTTCCACTATATCATATGTAAATAACCTTTTACACCATGTAAAATGGTGATGTGGCGTGTGGCAGTGTGCCACATCAAATTTTTGTCTAATTAGAATGTTACTTACATACAATGTTACATCCTTTAAAGTAAGTTAAATATAATGGAAAAGAAATATTTTCTTACATACAATGCAATAAAGGTGAAAGTAGGTTACATTTTGGCATGTTATACAAACATCATAAAAATTGTACAGCAAGAGTTTTAAGACAAGCCAACCCAACCCGTACCAGAATGGCAGAAACTACCCGTTCAACCCACCAACCAGCCCATTTTGCTACCTCTATGAAAAAACTGCCAAAAGAATTCACAACCTAGAAGATGTACGTGCCTGAATTCCTGCAAGTGCAGCATCGGCTGCAGCCACAGACTTGGCCGATACAAGTTTTCCAACATCTTCTGCTTGAGAAAGATCTAATCGCCCATTGAGGAAAGCACGGAGTGTGAATTCACCTGATAAAAAAAAGAACAAAAAGTAAATTATGTTGCATAATTAATAGAAGCAGATAATTAGTTTATTGGAATCCCAAACACCCCTAAGGTTTTTAACTTTATGGTTTAGAGTTTAGGCTATGAACTCCAACCTGGTTCTGCAAGCTTTGCCCCAGCTTCCAGACAAACTCTTAGCACACGTTGAAGACAAACATCACTCCCATGACATTGTAGCTCAACCACATCTTCCCTGGTGTATGATCTTGGGGCTAACATGGGTACGGCTAAAACCTGCAAAAAATGTAATTAAAAAGAAAACTAAGAGATACTTAATCGTACACTTCTAGATTAAAAGATTCATCTTCAAAAATCTCAATAAATTTGATCATTGCAGTAAGACCACTTAGGGGGTGTTTGGATCCTCATTTTCAGAAGTGATTATCACGAATTGAAGAATCTAATAATCAAGTAATAAGATGCTTAAAGGTAGGAATAGTTATATGATAAGCAAGTCAGATTGAATTTGAGTGTTGCCAAACCTCAAAGGTGACTATTTGATAATTTGTCAAAAGTGATATCACAAAGTAATTATTTTATTTCAATGTTGCAACTAAGTTCTGGTGTTTGAGTATAGTGAAACTGATTCTGAAGTTGTTAGCTGACAATCCCAAAGTCATGTTTTATGCAGTTCCTTACATATAAGAAGTTGTTAGACACCCAAACAGCTGAATGTTACATATCACACTTCAAGCAGCAAAAGCACATCCAAACACTATTTCATGCAGTTCATTTTGTTATTGATTTTGATTGTTCTGCATCGCATAATCCCTTTCAACACACGATGCCAGACACCCCTTAAAAGGAAAAAAAAAAAAACACAATAAAAAATTTACCTCATCAACAACATTGCCATGAGAATCACAGACCACACCATATTCTACAACATGACTAGTAGGCTGCCAAAAAAAGTTTTTCCTCTTTCTCTTCTTTAATGGACGGAAAACACGGCCTGCTATATTCACTGCTGATGGACCAGATAATCTTACAATACCAACCGCACTCGCCTGCCCACCCAAAGAAGTAACAATGGCAGCAATTGTACTACTTGAATCCACATCCAGGTCAGGCAGGTTTGAGCCAGAGCTTGACGCGACACGCTCATCTTTGTTCAATATCAAAGTATTCTCTGCAATTGAAAGTGATTATTATGATTTGAGTAACGAGAATCAACAATCAGATTATTAGTAACTAACGGTAGAGTTAGGCAAACAAGTTTACATTTATTTGAGTAATCAGTTTTCCAAAGATGATCACTTGGACCCTAAATACACATAACACCACAATCATAATCACTTTTACCCAAACACCAGCTAAAATTATTACAACTTCAAATCGCAAAAACGGGTGCGTGTCAAAAGTAAACATAATTTGTTACCTAGCTCTTCCTTAAAAATCAATCTACTTTCTCATACATATACAACAGTTTCATCACACAGTGAATTACCAATCAATCTACTTTCACATACATATCACAATTTCCTCATACACAGAATTACAAATCAACATATAACACAATTTCATCACACAGGGAATTACAAATCAATCTACTTGCGAATGCGTATACATACCTGTGGATGAGACTTGAGGGTTCGAATTGGAGGTGGGTTTAAGGGGAGAAGAAGATAGGAAAAGAGGGGTTAGGGTTTTAAAGGTGCGAAATAGAGGTATTACGGTTGTGGGTGAAGTGGGTTTTGAAGTGTAATGGTGTAAGTGTGTGAGAAAATGGCGGAATACATGAAGTATAGCCATGGTGATTGGTGAACCCTGGTTTTGGTTTCAAGGTTGTATGGATAAAGGGTGGCTGCCTTGTGTCTGTCTGTGTGTAGCATTTGGTGGTGTTTGGGCCTTCTTATAACCACTTGTTTAGTGTATAAAAATTTATATAAAAATTAGTTACGTAATAACTCTGTACTTATATAAAAATTTAATACATTTGTACTATTTGAACTTTGCATTATTTTAGGAACCATATAAACCTTTTAAATTTGTAGTATTTTAGTACGCGCTTGTCCTCAACATATTAGATTTTTGTAAAATACTACAAGAATAACAAAATTTCAGAAACGTCTGCCGGATGTAAGATGTTGCTCCATTATATTTCGCCTGGCGCATCACGCGGGCACCCTTCTAGTTATGAAATTAAAGGATTAACCAACCTGAATCATGTCATGATTCGACCGGGCCTACTTGAACTGATGTTTTTGACGGAGTCAATTGCAATTTTAAATTTGAGAATTCCACAAACCAAACAGAATATAAATTATCCACCTCGATTTATATCATCACGTAGAAATATTAAACCCAAGTCTATGTACTTTAGGGTAGGGTTATACCAAAAATGGTATTTAATCTAAAAGGTCTAAGAATGATTATGAGTTTCACATGTGTCATTCCATTATTTTAAATAAAATGACATTTTAGTCATTGTGTCAAATACATCAGCTTATTGTGTCATATACTTTACATCATTTATTATATGTATTCATTATTGTATTTTACATTTTAGATAATTTTGTGTTATTATTGTCATTGTTTCTAAAGATTGTATAAACTTGTTATCTATTATTGTATTTTACAATTAAAAGTGCATAGTAATATACTTTCACAAATGTATTTATTAAAACTCATAGTGTTGAATATAACACAATATGTTATTTTTATCATTATTTTTTATATATTATATAAACTTGTTGTTATCTATCATCGCGTTTTACAATTAGAAATACAAAATGATTTTATTTCACCAATATATTTTTCAAAACCCATAGTGTTCAAGATTACATAATAACGATCAAAAACACAATGAGACATCGTGTACTTTTGTCATTTTTTAATGTATTAAATTAATTATTTGTTAATTTATTATTGTGTTTTACATATTAGAGATATACAACAATGCTATTCCATCATAAAACTTTTTAAAATTCATCATTTTAGAAAAACATAATAGTATTTTGAAAAACTCAATAACTAACAAAAGGACACAATAAACAGCATTAAAAGACACGATGACGAGATATAAGTTTAAAAACATAAAAAAATATTAAAATTTTATATAACAATATTGTACTCGTTTTAAAGATAAAAAAGCGCTCGTTGTTATGGTGTAACTTTTATAAAAAAATAATACCGTACATAAAAGTTAAGGACATTTAAAAAGATGGGAAAACATGTAAAAAGTCAACAAAAATGGTTATTCCTAAAACGCCCATCTAACAAACTCTTTCCAACAAATTGATATCAACCATTGATTAATAATATAAATGATTGAGATTACTTTTTTATACTTTTTAGTTTTAAAGTCTTTTGTATTTGAACCTTTTCTATACTTTAATGCAAGATTTTTATGATTAATTTTTCAATTTGTTTGTGTTGATAACAAAAACTTTTAGCATTACTTTACTTGAGATATTGTCTTCATCGTTGTTTTTTATCAATCTAAACCATGTTTTAGGGATAAGGTAAACCTTAAATGTTGATGAATAACAAAATACAGAAAATGTTTGAAATGAGATTAGGTGTGTTATATAATCTAGCTATCTTTCAACATAGCAACAAAATGAAAAATAAAGCACATCATTTATAAAATAAAAAGAAACAACTAGATATAAACTACTAGCAAGCTATTAGCACAACTATGATGATGTAAGTTTTATCCCTTTTGATCTTACTAATTGTGAGACCTTGTGACATTCACGTGTGCCATTGAGTATTTTTATAAATGCTAACACATAGACTTTTCATGATATTACAAAATACAAATGATACATGTAGGTGGTATTTTTATCTATGAAACATCTAACAAGGGATCATTAAGCTTATACATGTGAACTTGTATCCTCTTCCGTATGATATTTGCACCTTTCAAGAAGATATCAAACACTTTTGAAGGTAACTTGTTATTTTTTTATTGGACCTTAAACCTTATCAAATATTTTATCCCACATCGTGAAATCCTTCCTCCTTACCAGGCACTCCTTCCTCTACGTGACCGATATGTTTTTATACGACACCTATCACGACTTTGAAGTTTTAAGTTTATTTGGACATGTTCCTCCCAACACTGGATGTATCCCTCTAGATCGTGCGCACCTTCTTTATATCTACATGTCTTCAGCACAACTATGATGATGTAAGTTTTATCCCTTTTGATCTTACTAATTGTGAGACCTTATGACATTCACGTGTGCCATTAAGTATTTTTATAAATGCTAACACATAGACTTTTCATGATATGACAAAATACAAATGATACATGTAGGTGGTATTTTTATCTATGAAACATCTAACAAGGGATCATTAAGCTTATGCATGTAAACTTGTATCCTCTTCTGTATGATATTTGCACATTTCAAGAATATATCAAACACTCTTGAAGGTAACTTGTTATTTTTTATTGGACCTTAAACCTTATCAAATATTTTATCCCACTTCGTGAAATCCTTCCTCCTTACCATGCACTCCTTCCTTTACGTGACCGATATGTTTTTATACGACACCTATCACGACTTTGAAGTTTCATGTTTATTTGGACATGTTCCTCCTAACACTGGATGTATCCCTCTAGATCGTGCACACCTTCTTTATATCTACATGTCTTCTTCTAGGCCCTAAATACATTTCGACATGCATTGCATGTTACATGCTCATCTAGGCCATATATGTTTTCCTCGACATCACGGGCGATCAGCTCATATTCTTATCAGCTACGTATTTTTTTGTACAAGTTTAATATGTTATGTTGTTATGAAAAAGAAATTACATGATTAGAAAATATAAAATATTGAGTTATGTTTTTTGTAAACATATACATAATAAGGATCCTTTTTGTACAAGGTAATGAAATTGACGAGAGAGTTGAATAGACAATGAGATTGAACAAGCAAAATCTTTATCTATACTTATTAATAAAACAATAACTTTAGTGCCACGTGGCATTCTCTTAAGGCTTTATTTTTTTAATTCCCGCCTAAATATGTATCTATTCTCAATGTTAGTCTAGATTCATTTAGAGACATTTGGGGAAATTTTATAAATTTAACCCTAAATTAGAGTGCATCTTTTTTTGGAAATAAAATCAAACCCGATTATTCTTCTTTCTTCAAATAATTCATCTACGAAAATTGCAGATCACTTTTAAATCCATAAAATGCTCGGTTTATATTCGAATCGTGACAAAAATTATGGGATTTCTTCATCGAACCTCTTCAATTCGAAGGAATTCATGGGTATCTTTCTTTGAAAATGAAATCATACCAGATTTTATAACACACAAATTGAAGAAATAAAATGTCAAATAGTTAGTATATAATTTTAGAAAATATAAAACAATATTTTCATATAAAATATGATTAAATTAAATATGTAAATATTTCAAGTAAAACAACAATAATATCTTTATAAACTTTCTTAATGAAATTGTTTTTTTAACTGTTTCTTATAAAATAATTTTATTTTGTTTAAAAATCATCCTTAAAAATCTTTAAAAAATGGTATCTGTTTGGAACACTCACAATTTGTCTTTATAAACTCTGATGATAGCGCCTTCGACAGACTTCATCAACATTATCATTTTGGCTTCCGTTTCTTCAAGTTTTCTTCAAGAAAACGTATTTATTTTTTGTTATATTTGAGCTTTCATCCTATGCGATTGTGTTTTTGGATTGATATTATTTTTTTTCATTTTTTTGATTTGAAGGTGATCTGATTCGACAATCCATTTTTGAAGAGATATTACATGCTTCTGATTTTTAAACTTCTTTATTTCTTTTTATGTATATTGCCATATTATTATTATGTTTGATTGGAATTCTTTTGATTTGTGCAAATTGTTTTGATGCATCTGTAGTTGGGCAAATGATGGTGAATTTGTTTTGAAACTCTATCTTAGCTTTCTAGATAATCTATTCAACACGTTTTGAAACTCTATATCTTGAAACGATTATAAGATGTTGTTTTGTTCATCACTTAATATTTGATTATGTGATATTAAGCTTTAAAAAAATTGAATGATTAGTGTTATTTGTTTACTCCGCTTAGGGTTAAAACATTATCTTATATGTTTTCTAACATTTACTTTAAATTATTATGGTTTTTTGTTGTGTTTGTATTGTTTTACATTACTATAATGTAACATTTAGTTTAAATTATTGTGGTTTTTGGTTGTGTTTGTATCATTTTACCTTGCCATAAACATCAATGAAGCACCTTCTTTGACTTTTCACTTAGTCATACACAATAGGGTGTTTTAGATGCTTACTTTATACGAGTTGTATTGTAATTGTTTAGTTATGTGGAAGTGTCAAGTTATTGTGCCTTTAGCTATATATTACTTAAGATGGTTCAATCATATGAGCAAACTATTGTTTTAGATGCTTACTTTATCTAAGTTGTACTGTAATTGTTTAATGATATACAACTTTCATTGTTACTTTGTCTGTTATTTGATATTCTATCTGCAAGTTGAAAAAAATCATAACATATATACCTGCAAGTTTAAACTTATTATATACATGTAAAGATTGTTTGAAGCATACTACAACATGCAACATGTTTATGTACCAGCAATCATTGTATATCAATTTAAATCTTTAATTACTTTGTTGTTTAATTGAATCAATACATTGTTGTTTATAATAATTTTATATCTAAATCCATCTGCTAATAATATTTTTATTATTTTAATTAATCCATCTGTTGACCATATACCTACAGGTTGACTATATGCTGGTCAATTTTAATTATGCATGAAATTAGTTCATATATATATATATATATATATATATATATATATATATATATATATATATAACATTAAGTACAACTATATATACAATTCACACAACCTTTTGATGAGGTATGTATGAAATGTTATGCAGATTAACTAAAGAGTCAAATTTTATACTCTTTTTAACTCATTGTTTGTATCTGTATACTATGATGTAACATTTAGTTTAAATTATTGTATTTTTTGTTGTGCTTGTATCATTTTACCTTACTATGAACATCAATGAAGCATCTTCTTTGACTTTCCACTTACTCATATACAACATGTTGTTTTAGATGATTACTTTATCTGAGTAGTATTGTAATTGTTTAGTTATGTGGAATTGTCAAGTTATTGTTCCTTTCGCTATATATTACTTTATATGGTTCAATTATATGCAAACTATTGTTTTAGATGCTTACTTTATCTGAGTTGTATTATAATTATTTAAGGATATATAACTTTTATTGCTACTTTTGTCTGTTGTTTGATATTCTATCTGCAAGTTAAAAAAATCATAACATATATACCTATAAGTTCAAACTTATTATGTACCTGCGAAGATTGTTTGATGCGTACTGCAACTTGCAACCTGTTTATGTACCAGCAAGCATTGTATATCAATTTAGATCTTTAGTTACTTTGTTGTTTAATTGAATTAATACATCTAAATCTATGTGCTAATAATATTTTCACAAAGTCTATATACAAAGTATTATCAAGAACATTATAACTTACGAATTTTTTTAAACAACAACAATATTTTTTGTTTGAACCCGTGCGTTACACGGGTCTTTAGCTTAGTAATAAAATGAATCATTATCACTTCATTTTCATGATTGGTTATTTGTGGAGATTGAATGAATCATTACTTTATGATGTTTGGTATGCAGAAAAAGACGAAATGAAAATCTTGTGATGATGGTGGTAGCGATGGGAACGAAGGGTAAAAGGGAAAGAACATGAAAAAAAGAAAATAAGGGGGAGCAAAAAAATAATTTTAAGATGTTTAGAGGGAATATGAGTCATTGTGTAATAAGTGGTTTCATTTCATTAACCAACCAAATGCTTTTATAATGAGATAATTTCGTATATACCCCTGTAAACTTAAAAAAAATAATATATATCCCATAAAAACTAAAAATATCATATATACCCAATTTAAACGACTTTTTTCTTTACGACTGTTTTACCCTTACCAGTTAGTTTTTAATAACCTAATTATTCAACATTCCTATCCCATCATTAATTTACCTCTCCAGTCGGCAACCCCATATTTGTTTATGTATCGTAGTCGATCTCTAAGGTTTGTATGTTATTCATCTTAATTTTCATTAATCTATTATTGACTGTATTATTAAATGCTTTCATGAAATTGATGCTTATACGTGAGTTGATCCTTCTATTATTATATTTTTTTAATAAAATATAACTGATCTTTCTAATAGTTTTGAATTAATGTTTGAAATGTTAAATGCATTCTTAATTAGTTTAAATTAAATTAACCGAACATTTTTAATTGGAGTGTGAAAAAATTATTACATATTATTAATAATTAAATGGAAGGAATAGTTAACTTTTCTTATTTTTAAGTTTGGCCACGAGATATTTTGGATTAATCAGTTTACTACCCTTCTGTCCTAAACGATTGGTTAGTGATGTGATGTTGTTCGGTTAAACTGTTAAGTTTCGACTATAATGATGAAAACGTAATATTTAGAATATAAGCGTTTTTAGAGCCTCGGTTTACCCTGTACTTAAAACGTGCAACGCGCGTAAGGGTATAAACCCTAGTTTTATTATTATAAAACATAAGTGATTTTCCAAATACGTTGATTATATTTTGACTTGGAAGGTATTTTCAAATCAAATTGTGCTTTCGAGTTTTTTTATTGGTTACATTAAGTTAACTAAAAATTTTAACGTACGTCTTATAAATTGTATAGGTCAAGACATTTGTAAAAGCTCATTTTTGCACTCGAAACAATAAAGGTGGTAATAAGCTTGCAACTCAAGGGTGAATTGCTAGTGTAATTACAGGCAAGCTAAAATCTGATGGGATGTCTCTGTTACAGATCTTCGAAAGTGGTTATGAAAACTTACAATGTTGTTTTACCATATCTAAAAGTGTTTAAAGGTAAGGAACAAGCATACGGTAATCTATATGTCAAGTGGGAAGACTTGTTCGTGAAGATGAATGATTTTAAAAAGAAACTCATAAATAGAAACCCGGAAAGTGTCGTTGACATTGACTTTGAAACTAATGGTAACAAGAAGCTATTCTTTACATTTTTTTATTTCATTAATAGCTTGGTCAAAGGGATTTCTTGTTGGTTGTCGTCCGTATATTGCTCTTGATGCTCGTCAACAAAAAGGAAAGTTCAATGGAGTGCTAGATGTTGCCACAAGTGTTGTCAGTAATAATTCTATTTTTCTAGTAGCTTATGGTGGACTTGAATCACATAACAAAATTCATAAATATTGTTTCTTGAATTGCTCAAGAAAACAACTGGTACACCAAATGGTCTAGTTATCTCATTAGACATGCAAAAAGATCTAGAAGTAACAATAACACAAGTATATCCTAGTGTTGAACATAAATAATACATTAGACACTTGTATAATAATTTCAAGAAATATTTTCATGGTGAGATCTTTAGTAGGAACTTATGGTGAGCCGCTAGAACCTACAATGTTAGTGAATATAAAAGACTATTAAATGAGATTGCAGAAGTACGTAAAGATGCATTTACATATATTAGTGAAAATCATTATAAGTATGGTGTCGTTGCAGATTTGAAACAACTTCCAAGTGTGACTATATTACAAACAATATCCCAGAGGCATTTAATTTATGGATATGTCAACTACGTTATTTGTTGGTACATGATCTCCTTGATTCTTTTAGGGAAAAGAATGGCAAGGTTTGATAAAAAAAAAAGGATGATTGTAAAAAAATAGAAGGACACATTGGTACCTAATATGAAGAGCTACCTCAACATAATCTTTAATGTAAGTGAAATATTTATTTATTTTTTGTTATATATTTTTAAGAGTTAAACATATTAATATGAATTTCCTAATATTTTTTCTTTGTTACATATAGAACTTGGGTGAATACGAGGTTTGTAGAAGCGGTGAACAACGAGCAGAAGTGAAATACACAGGAAAAATGTTGGAATGTCTTACTTGATGAGCAAAAATGCAATTGTCTGGTTTGGCAAGTTAAAGGTCTTCCATGTGTGCATGCAGCGACGTTTATTGCTTTCACAAGAAATGTAAATTGGGATCAATATGTTGATTCATATTTTACTATTGAGATATATAAATTAGCTTATGCTATAGAAATTGCTTTGATACCTACTAAGGATCAATGGGTTTAAAGATATACAAGGGAGAAGATATACCCACCTAGTATCAAACGTCCGTTTGGGAGACCACGAAAAAATAGAATCATACCACATGGTTTAAAAAAAAGGCACAGATGTCCGTGTTATGGTGATTATGGACACGATAAAAGAACATGCAAAAATCCAGCATCCTAGAATTCTCATAAATATCAAGCATCAACAAGGAAAAAAAGATTTTAGAAGAGTACACAATCTCGTAAAAATTAATACTCTCAATTTGTTTTGCATTTATGATTACTGATGTTATGGGATTTTGGCTACTTTTTGTATTTGTTTTTGCATTTCGTGCTATGTTTTGATTTATGCGAAAAACTAATGAACATTGATTGGCTTCTTACTTGTGCTCGTTTTAATATTTGTTGTAAAAGATAATTGATTTATCCATATATGCCTATGCATTATATAAAAATGGTAAATTATAAAAGAAAGTGAAAATAAATTCTTTTAACGAAATTGGTAAATTTAATGTTTCGAGAAAACTACGGTTTATTAGATAATATACAATTTTAAAATTAAATGAGTATATGTGATATTTTCAACTTTTAATGAATATAGAGTAAATTAGTCATTTCTTAAATTGATTTTAATAAAAAATGGTAAATTTGATATTTTCACTAGCTTTTAAGAGCATACATTATATTTTATATTTTGTACGAGTACATATCGTATTTTTCAATTTTACAGGAGTATATATGAAATTGTCCATTTTTAGTTAACTCAATTCATTTCACCTTTCTACACCACCCAAGTTTATAAAATTTGATTTCAAAGTTAGGGGGTGTGAAAATAGATATTCTTCTAAACATTTATTTTGTAAACATTGTCTTCCACATATATATATGCACGTGCGATGCGACGCGTGCAACACTTTTCATTATGGTACTCGTCTCTGGTTAGTTTTATATTTAAAAAACTGAATTTTTTCTTTTAAACATATTGTAACAAACATGGAAAAAATTGTATATAATTAAAAATACAATGATCTAAGTGTAAATAAGTTTAAAGTTCTACTTTTCTAGTAGCGCTAGAAAGAAATATATACCCTTATTAAATTGATTTTTTAGGTTTTACTTTGTACTTAAAATTTACAAATCTTTTAATTTTGACCGGAATCTTTCCTTCGTGCGTTATAATATAGTATAGATAATATATAATATATAATATATAATATATAATATATAGAGTTTCTCTAGGGTTTCTACACAATCCAGCTGACCTGCCGCAGACCACCGCTTCATCTTGTTCTTCACGTAAGTTTTCTCTCAATTCAGATCCACTAATCTCACTACAAACTATCATTACATCAATTAACTGTCAGATCGATTGAATTTCATATCATTTGCTCTAACGATGCTGTAATTAATGACGTTTTTGCTGTAATCTCATCAGATTTGTGCGTTTTTAGCTTCTGTACTCATGATATCACACTCTTCGCATCGAATTGTTGAGTTGTTAGGGTTCGTGATTGGTTAATCAGTCTCGTGGTTCGTTTTATTGGTGTGGGTACAGTTTCGATCGGTAGAAGTTGAATTAGCGGTGTGAGATGCGAGATCTTCAGTAGTAGAGGTTGATTTGCTAGGGTTTTGTGGTTGTGTGGTGTTAGAAATTGTGTGGTCAAGTTTTGTTGACTTCAGTCAAGGTTTTTAGTATCTGGGATGTTAGAGATCCTTTTTGGGAACTTTAGCTTACAAGGGTATTCTAGATTCTCATGTTGTGTGATACATATGTACTTATTGATTGTCTTCTTATATAATAGCATGCGAATTGCAGGGAATTGGATGCATAAATTAAAAGCTATAAGCTGCATAAGATTGTTGCTTCTTGATGGTTTCATTTAGCTTAGTGCAAGCTAAGGCATTTTGTGTAGCCTAATTTAGTTTGGAATCAACATAGATGCATTCATGAGCAAGTTTATTCAGCACATCTATGTATAGCTTGTTTGGAAAGTGATTGGTGCTTCTTTTTTGTTTTTTTTAGCTGCAATATTGATTGGAATTATATGAATTGCATCAATTGATACTCATCCAGTCATTCTTCAAGATGAATTGTATGTTGTCGTGCGGTGTATAATAAATGTTTATTTTTTTTGACGTGCGTAGCAGATAATTTGGCACGATGTCGGATGGTCAGGAAACTGATAAGAATATTGAAATATGGAAGATTAAGAAGCTGATCAAAGCATTGGAAGCTGCTAGAGGAAACGGTACCAGCATGATTTCTTTAATCATGCCACCACGTGATCAGATCTCTCGAGTCACCAAGATGCTTGGTGATGAGTTTGGAACTGCTTCTAACATTAAAAGCAGGGTTAACCGCCAGTCTGTTTTAGGTGCCATAACATCTGCCCAACAAAGGCTCAAGCTTTACAACAAGGTCCCGCCAAATGGGCTTGTGCTCTACACTGGAACCATAGTCACTGAAGATGGAAAAGAGAAGAAGGTCACGATTGATTTTGAACCGTTCAAGCCGATTAATGCTTCACTTTATCTCTGTGACAATAAGTTTCATACAGAAGCTTTAAACGAATTACTGGAATCTGATGACAAATTTGGTTTCATTGTTATGGATGGAAATGGGACACTTTTTGGGACGTTAAGTGGCAATACGAGAGAGGTTTTACACAAGTTCACAGTCGATTTACCAAAAAAGCATGGACGAGGAGGTCAATCTGCACTTCGGTTTGCGCGTCTTCGAATGGAGAAACGTCATAATTATGTGAGAAAGACTGCTGAGCTGGCAACACAGTTCTTCATCAATCCTGCAACTAGTCAGCCTAATGTCTCTGGACTTATCCTTGCTGGATCTGCTGACTTTAAAACCGAGCTGAGTCAATCTGATATGTTTGATCCTCGTCTTCAAGCTAAAATCTTGAACGTGGTTGATGTTTCTTATGGAGGCGAAAATGGTTTCAATCAAGCTATTGAGTTATCTTCAGAAATTCTCGCAAATGTGAAGTTCATTCAAGAAAAACGTTTAATTGGGAAGTATTTTGAGGAAATTAGTCAGGATACTGGAAAGTATGTGTTTGGTGTTGAAGACACATTGAAGTCATTAGAAATGGGTGCTGTTGAGATTCTTATTGTGTGGGAAAATCTTGATATTAATCGTTACACCCTCAAAAATGGTACAACTGGTGAAATTATGATCAAGCATTTGAACAAAGACCAAGAGTCTGATCAGAGTAACTTTAGAGATTCAGACACCAATGCTGAGCTGGAAGTTCAGGAAAAGATGTCACTGCTCGAGTGGTTTGCTAACGAGTACAAGAAATTTGGTTGCACACTTGAGTTTGTCACAAACAAATCTCAAGAGGGTTCACAGTTTTGTAGGGGTTTTGGTGGAATTGGAGGAATACTTCGGTATCAGCTGGACATTAGGTCATTTGATGAGTTGTCTGACGATGGAGAAATTTATGAGTCAGATTAGCAATCAAGCACTTGCCATGGGCCCGTGCAGGGGGATGGGGCCCAGAGCCAGCTTCGGGCACTCGTTAAGCTTTCTGGTATATTCACTTTTTAAGGAGTTCTGATGAAGGTTAGTATTTTTTTTTGGTTTTTTCTTGTTATGCATACGATGCATGTTTGTTTATATATAAAAATAGAATAAGCATGGAGTTTTTTTTCTTTTATTTTGGAAAACATGGATCTTTTGGCAATTTTGAAATATAGTATGAAAAAGTGGTACTTTTGAGTTTTGAGATGTAATAGAACAACGGTGAAGGACAGAAAGAATGATAACATGGCTACAGTTAGAGGGGAAATGTGCATGTTGGGTGGCTTGGGTAGTTGATGCGTTTTTACGCAAAACATATTATTATGATGTAGTAATAACAGTAACAATGATTATGCTAATAAGTTTCATGGTTATTGAACATCAGTGTAATTGGAATAACCATTTCTTTTGTGCTTTTTCGTGTGTTGACTCAGCTGGAATACATAATGATACATCAAACGACGTCCCCCCAACTTGAAGCGGTTGCACTCGAGCATTCTCAAGGTGTTTTAAACGGTTCTAATATATATGCATAATTGTGGATTATTGTGTTTTGTGCTTTGGCTTTTAGAACACAGTTTGACTTATGTTTATGGTCATGATGTTTGGTACTGTGGTTTTTGTTATAATTAATTGGCTATTCGACTTGTAGATTCGTATGAACAATTTTTGTTTATTTTCACTTCTTGTTGGTTTCATTTTGATTTCTTAGGATTTAGGATTTAGGATTTTGTCATGTCTTTTGAGAATCAATTTGATTTTTAGATCGACATGATGAGTTGTGATTGTCTGTCCAAGTAAAATGACAATTAACTTGAATATGTTTAGTTCGTTCATGAAATATATGATTGAAATATATGATAGTTTGCAATGTGAATGGATGTCTTTGTGATCACATCATAGAATCATAGGTCTAGTTTAAAAGAATTTAATCCCACAAAGTAGTTTTGAGCCATGACTTTGTGTTCGGATTTGACACTCTGGAGTGTAACACAAAATTTATGTCTAACTTTTCTAGGAAACAATATTACACTAGACAATATAATAACATATGTGAACACTAGATGTGATGACTATGAGTTTGGTATCCCTTCAATACGTATTGAGTCCGGTCTCTTTGATATAACGATGTGAAAAAATTTATGGGTCTCGTGATTTTCTGCCTCCTTTATATTTTTGTTTAAGTTCCACCTCCTCAAAGGTTGGGACTAATTCTATATAAACATACCACATGGATCAACTATGTGGTAAACTCTTATTTTTATATTTCACAAATATAAGAATATATGTGGTAAACTCTTATTTTTATATTTCACAAATATAAGAATATATAGATTAGGAAAGTATTATTAGTTTGGTGTTTTGGAGCCGTGTCTATAATATCTTTCATTCAAACTCGAAATTTGAAGGAATTGATTTAAATGATTCATCAATCCTTTTGGGTCAAGTATCAAGCATTGGGCGGGCCGCAATGAATAAAATTTAAAATTAGATGTATATTTAGTTTGATGACAAGAGTTATCTTGACTTCGTCTCTATACTTTGTTTATAGATAAATAAAAGTTATTTTTAAAAGAATAGAAAAATTGAATGTTTATATCATAATGCATGAATAGGGAAGGCCACCAAATATGAACAACCATTGGCACCAATGATTGTAAAGAGACGCCATGTCTATACCAAGACTTCTTTTTCATCTTCTTCTTATTTTGAAATAACAAATGTTATAAACAAGTTCAAATACATGGGTAATTTTATATAAAAGTAATAAAGGTTTTAAGTGTTTCATTAAAGTAATTTAAAGTTTTTTTTTCCTTTGAAGTGATTCATCTTTTATTGGGTGTACGAATCTTGTGTAACTTTTTTATAAGTGTAATCTTTTTCTTTTTAAAAATTAAGTGAAAGTTATAAAACATATATGAATATTGGTTACTATGATTTTTTTTTTCTTATTTGACTTAAATTGGATAATTTAAAAACTTGAATTATTATTTACTTGTTTTTCCTACACTATCATCTTTCTATTTCAAGTTAATTTTAAAATATTATCACTAATTCATAACCAAAATTCATATATGTTTTAGTTATCTCACTTGGTTTTAAAACAAATTCAACATCTAAAGTTTATATAAAGTTAAAGCACCTAACAAAAGTTGCGTAAGTTAAAGGGAAAAAATCCAATAGAACACTTGATCACTATTAGTTGAACTATTTCTTCAAATATAACAAAAATAACACATTTAAACATCAATAACTCATTTTGGAGCCTCAAATTATTTTTAATAATGTTTACAAGAATCTTTAAATGAATTTTTTTTATTCTTTATCACTAGACCACCGATCCAAGTGGTTATAAATACATTTAACTAACACAACTTGCGCATTTTTTTAATAAATATTTCATTTTAAGACTACTAAGACACTTGTAATTAGTTTTAAACCTGTGTGATCTTTAAAACTTTTAACTTTTATCACTGAGCTAACAACACAATTTACACCGTTACGCATTTAATCCCACCAAGTGTTTCTGACTCGGATTGGACCGACCGGTCAGACCGGGATCCGGAAAAGCCATCGATTCGATCCACCCCAATTGGTTTTGTAGCCAACGAATTGTCCGGTTTAGACCGGTTCGGTGGTCGGACTGAGGATGGGAAACCGGGTCAGACTGGAATTTTTGAACTTTTGGATTTTAATGGTTTAAGGATGGTACGTACGATAAATTGAAGTGTTGGACATAAGGTTATATTGAGCTTTATATATTCCTATAAAATTCTTATATTAAATTATATATAATATACACAAATATAATTATAACGTCATCCGATTTTTATACATGATCCAAATAATCATACAATAATATAACCGGTTAATCATTCGATCGGTTCTAAAAACATTGATCCCACCATCACCGCAGGTGATCAAACAAAATTTCCCCTTTGCCACAAAGATAGGGACCATTGACCAAGGGTTTAACTTTATCTCTCTATTCTTTATTGAGTTATTCTTTCTCAAATCAAGAAACCAATTTACAATTCATCTTCAATTCTTATTTTTATAATTACATTAAAAACATTTAATTTTTTTTACTTTTTTTTAATTAAATAATATTTTTTTATATTTTTATCGTTACTTTTTTTCTCTCACATACTCACAATCATTTTTAAAATATTAAAATTTATAAAATTATATCATGATTTCCTAAATATATAAAATTACAGTACAATCTATATAATTTTTTTTTTATTTACAACCACCCACAACTATACTTATAATACAGACACCCACTCGTATAAAATAGTTAACGTGAGGGCTCTCAATTCTTGTTCCCTTCTAATTTCAACCTTTTTTTTCCCTTTGTTTCTTTCAATCATTTCATCTGCTTCTATTCAAATCTACTAAAACCCACAAAAACTCTTCTTGATCTATTAATTCTCCATTTTAATCCGATAATTATGATCGATTATTAGTGCAAAATCTTAGGGTTTTCGTTACATCTGGTGTTTGAACTTACCCAATTGAAAAAGATTCCGTCTTTTGAAGAAATCCAAGTGGGTTTTGATGATCTGAAGAGGGTTATTCAAAGTGTGTTTTAATGGCTGCTGAAGAACTGATTGAAGTCAAATTTAGGTTAGCTGATGGCACTGATATTGGACCCGACAAATACAGTTCTGTCACGACTGTTGGATCTTTGAAAGAGAAGATTATTTCACAATGGCCCAAAGGTTAATTCATTATCATGATCATCATCAATATGTTATCAAGATTCTTGATTTGTGTGAGATTTTTTAGCTTATTTTTCAAGTTTTCTTGTTGGGATTTCGATATATAATTTGCCTCTACAATTTATGATTTGGAGTCTTGACTGTTTTTGAGCTTTGTTTGGGTTAAATTATTGATTCCTTAATCTTGATTTTTGGTGTTCTTGTTCATTTGGGCTGAAAAAATCTTAAATTTGAAGTAAAAAAGATTATGAATTGATGCATAAAACTAATTATCAGAAAAATTAGAAGGTGTTCGTAGATATTGCTAGTGGAGTTTCAATTAGAATTTCTATATTTTGGAATTCTTAATAATAACTTGGGATATTTCTTGTGTTTCATCAGCCACATAAAAGTTGTGACATCCTACTTTTATGTTATTAAGAAGGTTTGAATACTTGTCCAACCTTTATGGTACTAGGATTATTAATCAAACATACACAATACTTGTCACATGAAAACAAAAAAGTTAAAGCTTTGTGTACATGTTTCAACAATTTTTACCGATGTTCATAGGTCTGTTGGAATTATATTATATTTCATGAATTCTGTAGTATAACTAGTACATTGATCAGAATGAAAAGACCTTTATAAGAACTTAGGGGGTGTTTGGGATTGCTTATTTAAACTGCTTATTAGCATATTCATTTTGCCTTTAGAAATAAGCCACTTTAAAATGCTTATCTTATGGAAAAATAGTAAGAAAAGTAATTTGGATAAGCAATCTAAGTTTCTAAACAGCCTCACAATAACTTATTGTTGTATCAAAACGCAATAGGCAGATAAACAATTTTAATAGACGCTACGAAAAACATCCCTTACACACCAAGTTCCATACCCAAGATGGCAATGGACAAATATATAGTTTTATCCTAAGAATTGTTTGAAGTGAAGGAATTTTGGTATTTATACAGGATATCCCTGAGTGGAAAGTGTTGTTTTTTTCTTGATATTCTGCTTTTTTTCTTTTTGTTACAATCTTTCTATTTTTTGACAGACAAAGAAAATGGGCCTAAAACAATAAATGATTTGAAGCTCATAAATGCTGGAAAGATATTGGAAAACAACAAAGCTCTTGCAGAATCAAGATCTCCAGTCAGTGAAATCCCGGGAGGCGTCATCACTATGCTTGTTGTCGTGCGCCCTCCAATGGCTGATAAAAACAGTGGTAAATTGCTCAAAATTTATTCATGTTATCTACCATTAGTATGTATAAATAATCGTTAGTAACTTTGGGGTTCATTTATTTTAACCTCAAGATTGCTAATTCTTGGTAAAGAATATTGTGAAATTGGTGCATATAATCTAGATGTGGAATAATGGATGGGTAACAGGCTTCTGATCAAATGTGTATGTTCTGGTCCGGCTTGGGTGGACCCCAAACACCCCTTCTTTTACAAAAACTATATTAATACAATTATATTCTAATTTTTTTGCAAAACCCACTTAGAAGGTTCTATTTATGCATAGTTTAGTCATGATACTTAAGCGATCTACCCTTGTGAGAAATTTTAAAGGGCGTTTATGTGACTTCACAAAGTAATATTTTTATTGTTTGATCTTTAGACTATTCGCTATGCTAATCTTCAGGATTGCTTGCTTTTTGTAGATTAATTTTTTTTTATTTGATGCATGCTTTAGTCCTTATACCTTGCCTGATATACCTTGGTAAGTAATCTTGAAGGGAATTTATGCCATTTCATAAAGCAATGATTTTTAGGATTAAACAAAATATGCTAATGTGTTATACTTTTATGTTTTGATCCTTAGACTAAACTCTATGCTAATCAATATTGCTCACTTTTTGGTGAGTATCTCGAAGGGCCTTCATGTCATTTCACAAAGCAATAATTTTAGGATTAGACAAAAGTATGCTAATCATTTGAAGTGAAGTTGTTTGATCTTTGGACTATTCTCTATGCTAATCCTTAAGACTGTTCACTTTTGGTAAAAGCAATATTGTCATATGGTGAAATTCTGATTTGTAGTTTAGTTGATACCTATCATTATCTACTTCTGGTGAGTAATTTGAAGGGCATTTTGTCATTTTATGAAAGTAATGGTTTTAAGTGAGTAAACCAAAGTATGTTAATCTTCCAATGTTCTTATTGTTAGATCTTTAGAGTTTAGACTAATCTCTAAAATTTTATCATTTATTGGGAATTATATATGAAATATTTGACTTATGCTCCAATCTTTTTAATCATTTAACAATTTTATTTTGTCAATTCCATTTATATGGCATTAAAAGTGCAAATTGTTTTTGTGGCTTCAATATACTCGACCCGAAGGAAAACCCACAAAATGTAGATAGAAAATTTTCTCAATGGTATAGAATCTTGGATATGATTAGGACTTTTGAAGTCAAAGCCATGACTTTTTAGATGCAAAATGTTATTGAAATATGTCAGAAGTTTAGCACCGATGTTTCTCTTTACATTGCCAATATTATAAATAATTCCATACAAGTATTAAAGCCAGAAATTGTTTAGTTGACATCAATAGTCAAACCAATTTCTAAATGGTCAACAGACCAAAATGTCTAACAATTTCTTCTCTGAATTTGGTACAGAAAAGTTGCAGGATGGCTCCCCAAAAAAGAGCAGTTGTTCCTGCACGATCCTGTGAAGTTCTCATACAGGGTTTCTCGGATGATGTGACGGACGATGAAAGAATCTTGAACGGGTTGTTATTGTTTGAACGTTAGAAATCTGTTTGGACCTTTTTCTCATAGTCTAAAATGGAAGAAAAAAAGAAAATATGATTTTGTGTTGGTATATGAATCAATATAGAAGCTTTCTAGATCAAAAAGATTTCAAAAAGATATGAATTTTCATATCATCTCTTTTGAGTTTGATTTAATTTAATTGGTCATATGTTATATTATGGATCCTGTTTATTATATATGTTTTTTGTATTTTTGGCTGTTAAATTTGTGTATTATTACTATATTAAACACAATAAAATGTAATTCATAATTACAAGTGTGTAATATGATTTATTAGGTAAACAAAACAAGTCAGAGTATGGGAAGTACATGGAAGACAGTAAAGTTTATATTTTAGTGAGTTTGATAAAAAAAATATGGTCATGTAGGCATCATGTAGAAGGTGGGTGTGATCACAATCACATTTCACATTTCACTAAACATATGTGATGGGTTGGACAACATGTTCTGCTCCTGTTAGAAAGTGTGCGTGACTGAGATGGCAGTCACTCATGATGTGAGAATGGGTGTTGCCTATGGTGCGTGAGTGTGGTCATGAGTTATGACGGGTAGAGATGGTGGCCACTCATGTTGTGCTAATTGGGCTTCATCCACTCTCGGGGCTTGGAGTATTTCACATGTCCTTAGTGAGTGTGGATGGGTCATGGGTGGGTGTGAGTTATGATTATAGGAGAAATAAATGGTTTCAAAGTGATAGAAAGCCTCATGTTTATGAGCGTGGTCATGCCAAGAAGGGTCATACCTAAAAAGAGCGGTGTTCCGTAGGTGGCTGCCACATTAGTCACATCCATTTCTTACGGTAGTATATCACATAAAATTTTTTACTTTTGTTATGACTTAATATAATTATACCTCTTTTCTCTTTTTAACCAAAATATTTTTATACCTTATAAAATTGCATAATGTCCAGTTGGGGAAAATATCTCATACTATATTCCCCAGTAGTTTAAGATTTGACAACACACAAGCTATGGAAAAGTAATAAATTCGTTTGATGGATTTGGTGAAGTTTTTTTTAGGTAAACATGTTAGCATTCTATTTCACAATCGTTTACTTAAACCCTTTGGAACGACTCATGCTCGTGCACACATTCTTTCTTTCAAGAAATTGTTGATATATGTTCACATTATATAGATATATATGTGTTACTTCACATATTAGGTCATTGTCGGTCCAATTCATCATCTTGCTTCAGGGACAGTTGTAGATACAATATAATTTAGAGTTAAATTATTAGTGTTGTTATTGTTCTATCTCTTGTCATTATAGCTTGGTTGATGTGCCCCTTGTTGTCACCATTATTGTTATAAATCATTTGTCGTGTTTTGAGCCACTTAGTTTTTTGCTGTTTAAGTTTTATGGTATTTTTCTTATTTTTTTAATATTTTGTTTGTATATATAACTACACATGCTCAAGCTATGTGTAGGACATATTATCCACACCCAACCTACACATATATATACGTGAAGGTTGAAAGTTTAAAGACATGAAAATGTTTAATATGATTGCTTTTACGTACACAAAATACACAAATTTGTATAAGAAGTATAAAATGTAAAACTACGAACCATTGCTAAAAAATTAAAATTATCTAGGTTTTTAACTTTTGTTCTTTCAATACTTATTATTCTGTAATGAACGTCACTTCTATATATGTATCTATATATAACCAACCATTACATTGTTTTATAATTTAACAAATTATGTTAACAAAAATAAAATTGGCTAATATTTTGCTTTAGAAATGATATACACCATTTAAAATAATTTTAACATAAAATAAGTTTATTATTTGTTATCTAGCTAAATAGTATCGTTTTTAAAGGGACATTCTGATGGTAAGATATCTTCACTCTACTTAAAATGTTGATGTTCAATTCCTACATGGTGCGAATGTATGTGTTTAATGCTAGGTGGAGTGAATGCTAGGTAGGGATGATATTACAACGATACCTAGAGAGTACATCGCCCCAACCCCTTAGGTACGAAGGGTCTTATAGATTATGCATGCCGACATGGGGAGAAACATATCAAAGAAAATGGGAGAGCGGGGAAAATGTTGCCCGAAAGAAACCGAGGGATATGCTTAAACACCATTCGAACATGACGGATACTAAGGCGACAACCATCATCCTAGCAGAAGAGCGGGAACCACTACGCCTACCCTTATATGTTGAAGAAAAAAAACTAAGTATGGTTGGTAGATTAGAAGAGGTTTATGGAAATATGTAGTAGTTTGTAGACATATAAAACAAAAATAATAATTCTAAAAACATTGATCAAAAACCTACAATAACATATCAATTTCACCCAAATCCCCAAAACTCTATCTCTCTTCATCACCCTCTTCACTCTCGATATTAATCTTCTCTTCTCTATCAAAACCCTAATTTGAGCTCATAAAAATGGAGCTATTATCATCTCCATCTCTCAGTTCATACAGTTCCTTCATATGCAGACAATCGACCTCAACTTCCAAACAATCTTCTCCCTCTTTCATCAGAATCTCAAACCGAAGAACTCAGTTTTCCTTCGGTAAGTTCCAATCGCCTTTCATTGATGATTTTGGTGACTGAAAGTCGAATGAGATGAAATTGAATTCGTTCGAATTTGTTGTACAGTTGTTTTGCGTTTGTGTGTGAGAAGTTCAAAGTTAATGCTGGTGATGATTATGATGCCAAAAACTAAAATTGAAACAGGTAATTCTCGATCAGTAGAGCACTAGAGTTTGATTTTTGCCAAAATAACATTTGCAGGAGTGGACAGTATTAGACAATTGAGGCCTAACTAGTACCCTGACCTAGTAGCTTAGGTACTCTATTCAGAAGATTATAGTATCACACCATAGTCCAAGGTGCAAGGCGCACCCAAGGCGCAAAGGGTTAGCCTTGTGCCTAGGCCCAAGGCTCTTAAAAAGAGAGCACTTTTGTAAGCAAGACACATATTTAGGGGTTCTAGACATATTTAAAGCTTGTTTTGGGATAGTTTAGACTGTTTTAGGTTATGGCTAGTGTTATTGTTCCAGACCTGTCCAGACAATTTTTGGCCGGAACCTTGCTTGAAAATGCGCCCTAGCACTTGCGAATGGGGCTTTTGAAGTGAGTTGATAAGGCTGCTCTGGGCTGCGAGGCCAAGGCCTAGCTTGAAAATGGGCCTAAGCGCTTGACAACAGAGTATCACACTACTATTACATCAACAACAACAAGCCATACAGGGGGGTTGTTTGGATTGTTTATTTAAACAGCTTAATTTAAGTGACTTGTGTTTTCTTAAAGCAGATAAAGAGTTTTTGCGTGTGTGGGTTAATATTTAGTAAGCTAATTTGAGATTGTTTTTTTCAATAAAATTTGCTTATTTCAAACAAATTATTCGTGGTGAGAAATATACTGTTTCAATAATTTGATTTTTCGTTGAAAAGCATAAGCATGAGTTTGGACCGTAGCGTAACAAACTCGTCTTTGAAGCACCATGTGGCATTCTCGGGGTGCCTACGGACCAGCTTTTTAATCCTGCTTATGATTAGGGTTCACTAGTTGCGTTGCACCTTGGACTCATCAGAAGAGGTGGCCCGGACTCCTTACTAGTGAGGTGACCACAAGTGTAAGCACTTCTTGCACCCAAACCCAAACATCCTTAATCGTTAGGCACTCCCAAAGGATATGCAGGAGTGACCAGGAACCCAAGCATTTAATCAAGTTTCAGAGCACATACGACCTTTAAACATTTGGCCCAACACAATAAGCTGTTTAAACATGCAATCACAAACTCCTCCTTAATAATCAACATTGCTTAAAAGTGATATGATTTTGATTTTTATAATTGAAAATGCGCCTGAGCGCTTGACAACAGAGTATCACACTACTATTATATCAACAACAACACGTCAGCAAGCCTTGCGGGGTGTTTGGATTGTTTATTTAAACAGCTTAATTTAAATGACTTCTGTTTTCTTAAAGCATATAAAGAGTTTTTGCATGTTTGGGTTAATAAGCCCATTTGAGATTGTTTTTCTCAATGAATTTTGCTTATTTCAAACAAATTATTCTTGGTGAGAAATAGGTTGTTTTCAATAATTTGATTATTCATTGTAAAGCATAAGCATGAGTGTGGACCGTAGCATAACAGACTCGTCTTTTAAGCACCGTGCGGTATTCTCAGGGTGCCTACGGACCGGCTTTTTAATCCCGCTTATGATTAGGGTTCAGTAGTTTCGTCGCACCTTGGACTCATCAGAAGAGTGGCCCGGACTCCTTACTAGTGAGGTGACTATAAGTGTAAGCACTTCTTGCACCAAAACCCACACATCCTTAATCGTTAGGCACTCCCAAAGGATATGCAGGAGTGACCAGGAGGCAGGAACCCAAGCATTTAAGCAAGTTTCAGAGCACATACGACCTTTAAACATTTGGCCCAGCACAATAAGTTGTTTAAACATGCAATCACAAACTCCCCCTTAATAATGAACATTGCTTAAAAGTGATATGATTTTGATTTTTATAATCGTATAGGGCCAAAATAACCTGATTTGGAGAAGTGCGTATGAAACTGCCATAAATATGATTGTGTATTAGAGGATTCTGTTTTCCTTGAATTTCTTGTAGATGTGTTTGGAGTGTATCTCTTTAAAAAATGATCACAGCTTTAAAAATATTTGCAGGTCGTAAGTTGACTTCAGAAAGATTACAACCATCAAATTTTACAGTCGAAGCTTTTGTTGGTGACAGAACTGCTGTACCAAACAATTCTACTACAGATCATGAGTCAATAAATGAACAAACTTACCCTGGAGCTAACTCTGAAAATTGTGATGATACGGGTGACCCTAAAATGGATAAAATTTGTGACAAATTGATTGATGTTTTCATGGTCGACAAAACTAATCCTATTGATTGGAGAAGATTATTAGCTTTTAGCAAGGAATGGGATAATATTCGACCGCATTTCTTTAAAAGATGTCAATATCGGGCAGATAAAGAGAATGACCCTGGAATGAAACACAAGCTACTAAGGCTTGGAAGAAAGTTGAAAGAGGTAGTTGGATTTAGTTAATTTTATTGCTTGCTAATGGTTCTTAATCCAATTATTTAGTAAATAAACTTAAATTACTCATCTTTTAAGTCATTAAACCTTGAAAATTTTCCATTTTGGTTTTGCCACAAAATTATGAAGTTTTTGCAACTTTTGAAAGGGTAAATTGCATGTAAAAGGAACACACATTCAGTAAATTTCTTATTTTGGGAATGTGCTTTGAAAATCAACATTTAAGGGCCTGTTTTGTAAGTATATAACAAATAAAGGACTCGGTTATATGGCCAAGGGTTGGTAACTAATTCCCTCAATTGTTAAACTTGTAACATATGTTCTTAAATGTTGATTGAAAGACTGAAAGTATGTTCCCTTGTATGTTCCTTCCATGTGATACACACATCTAGTGGTTACATAAAAAAAGTGTCCTTTGTGCAGGTAGATGACGATGTCCAAAGACATAATGAACTTCTACAAGTTGTCAAAAATGCCCCTTCTGAAATTGGTGATATTGTTGCTAGGCGACGTAAAGATTTCACTAAAGAATTCTTTATGCATCTTCACGCAGTTGCAGAGTCTTATCATGATAACGAGGTTGAACAAAATGGTAAGGGTTGATTCATAGTACCTCTTCTAAATCCTTTTATGCTAATTATTATGGTCTCATTACTTTCAGGTTATTATAAATTACACAATTTTTCCAGTTTCCTTATTCTCCTTCTAAATAAACACAAAAGTATAAATGTGCACATATATTCATGCCAATGATTGGTTCAGTTATTTAATATACCACTCATTAAAGGTGGCACATCCGTCCCATTAACCTATTAATGGGTTGATTTGTTTTTTTTTTAAAATCTCTAAAAGGTCAAACGACTTAAGCTAAAAGATTTGATATAAAGAGAACTGTTTGAATGAAAGTCATCTGAATTGTATTCAAATGCATAAAAACTTCTAAATTGCTTTATAAAACTAAGTTGGAGTATATTGCAGTAATATAGTTTTTGTAACCATAATTAACTACTTATAAAATTAGAAAAAGAAGGTAAAAAATGTTTGCAGTCTGACCCAACCCATTTTGTCCTGTACTAAATGGTACGTGTTTGGCTCCATGGTTTAAAAAAACGGCCGAGGCGAGGCAGTAAGAAAACGTATATGAGGCGGCGCCTCATAGGGTTCAGATGGGGCGTACGCCTCTAGGAGGGCGGTTCGAAAACGGTGAGGGGGAACGAGGCGTAGTTTTGAGTAAAATTGATCTTTGTGCAGTTTTATCATCTTTTATCATGTTTTTGCTGGTAGAATACTAGTATGGGATTGAAATTAGGTCAATATGGGACTGAAACTAGTCTTATTTGAGAGATGGAGGCTGAATATTTGGATCAAATTGATTATTTTTTGCTTAGATGATGAATTTACTTAGGAAAGTGTTTTGTGTGATGTTTTAGTATTTATTTTATAAGATATATAATTTTTTATCGAGGCTCGATTCCGTTCTTTTTAACTTTGTTTGGCTCAACCCGTTTTGATCTGTTACCTAATCCATCCATCTTGCTACATCTACCTCTCCGTCATTACATAGATAGGAATCGTGTGGGACATTTGTAAGGAAAGAAAATATAATATATATATATTAGGATTCCGCTAAAAGGATCTTGTTGCATATATATTGACACAAAGGGAGCTGTGTTCTAAAAAGGGCAGAGCAAGGTGGCATCAGGTGAGTGCCAATGCAAGCTGTAGAGGTGGCTGATACGAACCCAATGTTAGGGTCGGGTCACTCTGGATCGGGGCAGGCCCATTTGGAGCTGAAGAGGGGTGAATGAGTTGGAGGGAAAGCTTATGTAGGGAAAACATTCAAATGTGAAGGAGATGGGGGGTGACCCACGACATCAGGTAAGTGGGAATATACCCCATAACTGCTCCACGTTCCTGTTCAAGTATCTAGTTTCCTGCATTTCTTTTCTTAGGCTAGATTATATGTTTATGTTGTTCTTAGTGTAATCGGAGATTTGCCCTGCTTGAAATCGGGCTGACTACTTTGTAAGTCCTAATTCCAGTCAATCGAAGATCTTAGTTACTATCAATTGGTTCCATTGCCGGGAAAGATGGCACCTGCTACCCAAGGTAATCCAGAAGGAAGTGGTTCAGCACCACCGGACCCTATGGCTGTCCAATTGGCTGCGATCGCAACAAAGTTGGAAACCATGGAATTGCTGCAGAAGGATGTTGCAGCCCTAAAGACGCAAGCCCAGTCACGAGACAAAACAGGTGGCGGTTTCGATAGATTTGACGACGGTGATTCTTCTGGAAGCAGGGGTCACCACTTTCGACCCTACAACAAAATTACCTTCCCGTCTTTCAGTGATGGAGACCCGCGTGGATGGATTCTGAAAGCCGAAAAGTATTTTCGGTATTACAATATTCCCGAAGATGAGAAAGTGAACGTTGCAACCATGCATTTGGAAGGAGATGCGTTAGAATTCTACTCGTGGATCTCGACTGATCAAGCAATTTAGTTTTGGGAAGAACTCGTTCGTGCTCTCCAAAAGAACTTCGGACCTACGGAATTTGAAAATCCCGATGAGTACTTATGCAACATTAAACAGACGGGATCGGTCCAAGAGTATCGTCAAGAGTTTGCAAAACGTTCTTTGCGGGTATCTAATTGGCCTGAAAACTGCTTGTTAGGGGTTTTTCTGAATGGCCTTGAAGAGGAACTCAAAGCGGATGTTAGGATCCATAAACCGAGAACAGTATACAAAGCAATGAGCATAGCACTTGAGTTCAAATCCATAATCAGCCATACCCAATCTGGTCAAAGCTCAAATTCAAACCCCATTCCCAAGCCTTCCTAAACTGAAACCGAATCTGCCTTTCCTACCCAGACTCATTCTACAGCTTCCTTCACACAACCTGTTCGCTTATCAGAATCAGAAAACCAGAGTCAGTTCTTGAAAGGTGAATGCTTTAGATGTGGTGACAAGTATGGACCGGGGCACAAATGCAAAACAGGGGCTTTTAAATTGATCATGCTCACTAAGGATTTAGAGGAAAAACCTAAGGAAGCTGCTCCTGAAGACTTAGCAGAGATCAGCTTACATGCACTTTTGGTCAATCAACAACATCTACCATGAAGATTAAAGGGATCCTTAAATTAGCGGAAGTTCTTGTACTAATCGACAGTGGACAACACATACGGCTCACTACACAGTTTATCAACCCATTTGGTGTCCAAATTGAAATGGAGACGTCATTCGGTGCAATCGTGTTTGTAAAAATGTTAAAATTTAGCTGGGTGACTTCCAGGTGAGCCAAGACCTCTACCCTTTTGCTTTGGGAGGGGCTGATGTGGTGCTCGGAATCATGTGGTTGGCATTTTGATCTGTTACCTAATCCATCCATCTTGCTACATCTACCTCTCCGTCATACATAGATAGGAATCGTGTGGGACATTTGTAAGGAAAGAAAATATAATATAACACAAAGGGAGCTGTGTTCTAAAAAGGGCAGAGCAAGGTGGCATCAGGTGAGTGCCAATGCAAGCTGTAGAGGTGGCTGATACGAACCCAATGTTAGGGTCGGGTCACTCTGGATCGGGCAGGCCATTTGGAGCTGAAGAGGGGTGAACGAGTTGGAGGGAAAGCTTATGTAGGGAAAACATTCAAATGAATGAGATGGGGGGTGACCCACGACATCAGGTAAGTGGATATACCCCATAACTGCTCCACGTTCCTGTTCAAGTATCTAGTTTCCTGCATTTCTTTTCTTAGGCTAGATTATATGTTTATGTTGTTCTTAGTGTAATCGGAGATTTGCCCTGCTTGAAATCGGGCTGACTACTTTGTAAGTCCTAATTCCAGTCAATCGAAGATCTTAGTTACTATCAATTGGTTCCATTGCCGGGAAAGATGGCACCTGCTACCCAAGGTAATCCAGAAGGAAGTGGTTCAGCACCACCGGACCCTATGGCTGTCCAATTGGCTGCGATCGCAACAAAGTGGAAACCATGGAATTGCTGCAGAAGATGTTGCAGCCCTAAAGACGCAAGCCCAGTCACGAGACAAAACAGGTGGCGGTTTCGATAGATTTGACGACGGTGATTCTTCTGGAAGCAGGGGTCACCACTTTCGACCCTACAACAAAATTACCTCCCGTCTTTCAGTGATGGAGACCCGCGTGGATGGATTCTGAAAGCCGAAAAGTATTTTCGGTATTACAATAATTCCCGAAGATGAGAAAGTGAACGTTGCAACCATGCATTTGGAGGAGATGCGTTAGAATTCTACTTGTGGATCTCGACTGATCAAGCAATTTAGTTTTGGAAGAACTCGTTCGTGCTCTCCAAAAGAACTTCGGACCTACGGAATTTGAAAATCCCGATGAGTACTTATGCAACATTAAACAGACGGGATCGGTCCAAGAGTATCGTCAAGAGTTTGCAAAACGTTCTTTGCGGGTATCTAATTGGCCTGAAAACTGCTTGTTAGGGTTTTTCTGAATGGCCTTGAAGAGGAACTCAAAGCGGATGTTAGGATCCATAACCGAGAACAGTATCAAAAGCAATGAGCATAGCACTTGAGTTCAAATCCATAATCAGCCATACCCAATCTGGTCAAAGCTCAAATTCAAACCCCATTCCCAAGCCTTCCTAAACTGAAACCGAATCTGCCTTTCCTACCCAGACTCATTCTACAGCTTCCTTCACACAACCTGTTCGCTTATCAGAATCAGAAAACCAGAGTCAGTTCTTGAAAGGTGAATGCTTTAGATGTGGTGACAAGTATGGACGGGGCACAAATGCAAAACAGGGGCTTTTAAATTGATCATGCTCACTAAGGATTTAGAGGAAAAACCTAAGGAAGCTGCTCCTGAAGACTTAGCAGAGATCAGCTTACATGCACTTTTTGGTCAATCAACAACATCTACCATGAAGATTAAAGGGATCCTTAAATTAGCGGAAGTTCTTGTACTAATCGACAGTGGACCAACACATACGGCTCACTACACAGTTTATCAACCCATTTGGTGTCCAAATTGAAATGGAGACGTCATTCGGTGCAATCGTGTTTGTAAAAATGTTAAAATTTAGCTGGGTGACTTCCAGGTGAGCCAAGACCTCTACCCTTTTGCTTTGGGAGGGGCTGATGTGGTGCTCGGAATCATGTGGTTGGCAACACTCAATACCGTCCAAGCAAATTGGCAACACATGACCCTTATTTTTACCATTAATGGCAGGGAGTACAAACTGCAGGGGCTGCCCCTAGCTGACCAACACGAGGCGACCTTCCGACACCTCACTATTGAACCCTTAGAGATGCACGTTGTTGAACCGGGGGCTTCGTTTTTTGTTACCCGACTTGAGGGCAAGTCGATTCTCCGGGCCGGTTGCATTGATACGAACCCGATGTTAGGGTCAGGTCACTCTGGATCGGGGCAGACCCATTTGGAGCTGAAGAGGGGTGAACGAGTTGGAGGGATAGCTTATGGAGGGAAAACATTCAAATGTGGAGGAGATGGGGGGTGACCCACGACATCAGGGAAGTGGAAATATACCCCATAACTGCTCCACGTTCTTGTTCATTTAAGTATCTAGTTTCCTGCATTTCTTTTCTTAGGCTAGATTATATGTTTATGTTGTTCTTAGTGTAATCGGAGATTTGCCCTGCTCGAAATTGGGCCGACTACTTTGTAATTCCTAATTCGAGCCAATTGAAGATCTTAGTTCCTATCAGGGGCAAACACTTTTTTTTGCGGCCCACAGTGAGGTGCTCCTCTGTGCATCGTGTAGCTTCCTCTTCTTCCTGTTCATGCATGTTAAGTACTTCTAGTGATGTCCAACTTCCAACTCTGTTCCTCTCTCTTTCTACTCTGTTCAACCTTTCATCTTTCTCTTTCTCCTCTATATGCAAGCTTTTGTTTTCTCGTGGGGAAGCCTAGAAAGAACAATTTCAGCGTTATCCGGCTGTGAAAAAGATCAGTCTATGAAAAAGCTTTTTATGATCGTAGATAGAGCTTATGTGGTTGTACCAAGAAATAAAAACGGTAGTTCATGCCTTTTATGATTTTACATAATGCTTGTATAGCCGTACATAGAGATAAGAAAGGCAAGTCATGTTTGTTTTTTTTTGGTATGGTTTTACAAGTTGCATAGAGCATTTACGTTTGTACAGGTTACGCTTTTTATGGTTGTTTATAGAGCTTGTGTAGTTGTACATAGAGATAAGAAGGTAGGCCATGCTTTTTATGGTTATGCTCGTTTGGTGTTAGTTCTGGTATGTATGTTGAAGTAGCTAGGATATACATCATTACATTATTAAATTATAAACAAGCACGCATGGCATACACGATGCGTGGGCCTTGTCTTGGAGCGCCTTGTGCTTTTTACAACAGAGAGGGATAACATGATGAAAAGAAAGTTGTGACATCTGTGTCTGTCTTGTTTTAAATTTTTTTATTTGGTAACAATCTTGCTAACACATGCAAATCTTTTTATTTTATATGGCTAGCAATTGCGAAAATTGGCAACACATGCTTGGCTGCTGTACAGGCGTATGATACTGCAACGGAAAGCATTGAAGCAATTAATGCTGCAGAATTAAAGTTTCAGGATATTATCAATTCTCCTTCCGTTGATGCTGCTTGTAAGAAAATCGATAATTTGGCTGCAAAGAATCAGTTAGATTCAGCACTGGTTTTGATGATCACTAAAGCTTGGTCAGCTGCAAAGGAGACAGATATGATGAAAGAAGAGGTAAATATATATAAAATCTATAAACTATGAGTGTAAATTATGATTTAAAATTTACTTCAGCCGAGCGTGTGTTCAGTTGCTATATAGTTATACATATCCTGTCATTGGAATTTGATGAAAAAAGATGTCGCCCATTTGGTCAACGCTTGAATATTGACGAACTACATTGATGTTTTTAAAATTTTGGATTAATTTGATGAATTTTTTCATGTTATGTGGCTAATTACAGGTGAAAGATATATTATATCATCTGTACATGACAGCAAGAGGCAATCTTCAAAGGCTTATGCCGAAAGAGGTTCGGATTGTTAAATATCTTCTTACTATTGAAGATCCTGAAAGGTTGCTATCTGCACTAAATGACGCTTTTACCCCTGGCGAGGAGCTTGAAGGAAAGGATTTCGATAACTTGTATACGTATGTAGTCCATCACATTTCTTTATCAAATTCGATTACAAATTCATATAATGTGAATTATAATAATAACAATGATTATATTATATGGTTTTGCAGGACACCGGAGAAGCTGCATACTTGGATCAAAGCAGTGGTGAATGCTTACCATTTTAGCAGAGAAGGAACACTGATAAAGGAAGCTCGGGATCTTATGAACCCTAAAATCATCCAAAAAATGGAAGAAATCGAGAAGGTAATCCAAGATAAGTTCATGTAAACATTTATCAATGTTGAAGTTGGGTTTTCTTATTGATCCACCATATGCGCGGCACACCAGCAATCTGCATGACACAGCTGCTTATGTATAGCGGCTAACGATTGACGCAAAATCAAGAAATTAGTTTATGTCGGGTTTGTATAAGGATTTTAGGACACATGACGCAGTACAACATTTTCAGATCATCGAACAAATGATATATGAATAGATCTTAGTAAAGCTAGAACTTGAAGAGGAATTCATTATTTGTAATTATTGTTGTTCTATTTAAATAATAAAAACATATTTAAATGCTGGGTTGAACATATCTAATATTGAGTTTATATATTTAGATTAATGATTAAATATGTAATACGCGTCTACTTAAAATTAGTTAAAATATTATATTTATCGATTTCATTATAAATAACTTAAGATATAACCATTAAACTTTTATTTTCTAGAACATTAAAATTTCATATATGTCTATACATTTTGTGAGTTAAGTTTAATTTTGCTTTCGAGTTTTGATAAAAATAATTATTTAAGATTAAAAATATCAATTTACCTTTAGAGGTTTAATAAGTTGTTTTAATTTCAATTCAAAATTTTCCTCTTTCTTTTAACTTGAATTCAAAATAATTAAACTTTTAGATTGAAATTAAAACAATTTATAAAACTTTTGGAGTCAAATTGATGTTTTAGTTCTTTGAGAGGAAAATAGTTACTTCTTTCAAACTTTAAGAAACAAAATTAAAATTAACTCACATTTTAATCTTAAAAGTTTTTATTTACCTATCAACAATACTTTTCTTAAACATATTTATCTACCCTTCTTTCAATACTTTTCTTGAATTATATATTTACCCTTCTTTTTTCTAACTTCATTTGCCATATTAAAAACGTAAATATATTTTCTTAAATTATATTTACCCTTCTTTTTTCTAACTTCATTTGTCATATTAAAAAAGTAAATATATTTTCTTATAATTATATATAACCCTTCTTTTTTCTAACTTCATTTGTCAATTAAAAAAGTAAATATAGATGGGACTAGAAAATAAAAAAAAATCATAATAATCAATTTTTAAAACCATTAATTCACACACCTTCTAAACTTACTTTTAAATCTATCTTGATGTCCATAATAACACTACAACCCGAGAAGCCAACACCTTTTACTATACAACCTAATACAAACACTCAAATACAGTGACAAAAGTTCATAAATTAAATAACGAGAACCTTAAATTCAGACCACAACATTTAAGCAAAAGCAAGTACAAATTCTTGGAAACAAATAAATGAAACGATAAATGTTAATTTGAACAAAGCTAGAAGCAAGATGAATATTAATTGATGATATCCTTTGGTTTCTTTAAATGTGATTTCTTCCCTATTATTTTTCCATGTGATACTCAAAAACTAGAATTTCGAACATACATGACATTTTAAGTTCGTGTTTGGTGTGCACGCACAAACGCATACATAAAGGAAGGTTATGAAACTAAATAGTTTTTCTGTGCGAAGTGCATAAATACTCTAGAAAACTAGATTTTAAGATAAATGAAATCTTACACAAATGAGCAAATTAATTCACAATAACCTAAAAACACTATGAAACAACAAGTAACTAAAACAGCTTAAACTGACAAAAGCTACAATCTCAAAGATCCTATCCACAAAACTTAGTTCCAATAAATGTTCTAATTTAACAACTATATTAATACAACAAATTAATTTCCCATCAAAGTCCAATTAATTTGCCAACTTTGCATCCATGAAGCTTAAATCAATTAGATGGAACATGATAGTATCTGCCTCTGCAAGTACACCTATAAACCACTGGACATGATTCAGTCATGGAGCACTTGAAACTTATCATCACTCTCCTACAAGGAGAACATGGCCCGCACGCGTGTGAACAATCGGGTATGCTTGATCCAGTCGGGTATAGATCCATACCAAGCTCTACGCGCTCTCCTCCCTACAAATTCCACGTATGTTATATGATTGTTCGTTACAAAATCAAGATTTCAACTTAATCATATGAAAACCCTAAATCGAACCGGAAAACAAACCTTAGGTGTTGTTCTTGCTTTGGGGATCCATTATGACCACCTTTTCCTTGATAAGTAACTAGAATACAAAATAAAATTTATATAATTAACATATAAATATAATGATATCTTTATTATGCATTTTGGAGGATGGAGAATATATGTTATAGCAACTAATTAAGCAAAAAAAAAATAAAATAGAAAAGATTTTGCTCTTACAATGATGAGGATGGAGGCTTTCACCATAGTTAAGTAGCAAGAGCACAATACTCACAAGAAGCAAGATGTGGAATATATGTTCTTCATGTTGTGTAAAGTATGTGGCTTTCTTTTAGGGTTTTACAAGACAAACTTAGAGTGTGTATGTGTGAGTGAAGTGGGAAATGGTTTGTGGTCAAAAGCAAGAGACCGAGCAGAAGTTAAAAGATTGAGAGGGGTTGGAGAATAGGAGGCATGCACATCAATATATATGCACACATGCAACAAGTGAAATAGTGTGCTTATAATTAATGCAAGGGTTACATTTGATGCACTTCACATGATTCTTGGCCACACGTATCCTCTTTAAATTTGTTTTCTGTTTGAAGCTTTCAAAATTTGCCAAAATTTGAACCCAAAAGTATGGCAAAGATTTTGAATTTATGAACAATAAATATGGGCAGAAAATGTCATTTTGGTCCTTACAAGTTGGGTCTGCTATCCTATGTTTAAAACTTGAAAGCTTCCTAATTAAGCGTACTAAGAAAGAACTTCATATCCTATAGAACTGACAGATTGGTTAGCAAGAACTTCCTAATTAAGCGTACTAAACCCAAGCTCGGCTCGTTTAGTTTAAAATAACTTGAGTTTGGTTCATTTCTATCCTATGTTTAAAACTTGAAAGCTTAACTTGTGGTAAGTTAATAAAAAATCTAAACTTGGCCTCGGCCTTTTATTTTTTATTTATTTTTATGCATTATAATCCTTTTCATATACATTCGCAACTATAGTTTACACACACACACACTCTAATGGATTATGACCGCGTGTTTTGGCGACCTAGTTCGACATCATGTAAATAAAAATAAGCACGTCGTAACAGTATTAAAGACATCACAATGATATATTTGAAATATGATGATACATTATATTCCAAGTTATAAAATGAAAACAATATATGCATCTCACTACTACAGAAATAGGTGTTTCCTACGGGCTTTTTGATACGGAAAATATCCGTAGCAAATTTGTTAAGGAGTAGCTACGGATTTGCTATGAACACTGCAACAAAATAGACCTATAGAGACGACAAAAGTCGTCTCTAAAACACTAAAAAGTCGTCTCTATAGGTTATAGAGACGACATGTCGTCCCTATAGCGTTGTCTCTGTAGACCGGTCACTATTGGTGGAAAATGTCGTCTCAATAGATTATGGTCGCTATAGGTTATATATAGAGACGACCTGTCGACTCAAAAGGTTAGTCTCAATAATTTTTCTAAAAAATAAAAAATAAAATAATTTTTTTGCGACGACAAGTCGGCGCAATTGGTTATAACCTGAGAATTGTAGAGACTATCTATTGGGACGACATGTCCTCTCTATATATTCTGCAAATTTTTTTTATATTTTTTCATTTCTGTTGTTTTCCAGGTTCCTCTCCGGAATCCCACCAAACCTGATGTTTTCATTTCTACATTTGATTCAATATAGTATGAATTTAAATATTGATATACATCTAAAAACTTAATAGTATTAGCATTAAAACATTACATAAACATCCTTTTAATTAACATAAAGTTCAATAGTATTATACAAATGAAACAAACGCCACTCTACTTATCATCACCATCATCTCTATCGTCATCTTCCTCATTTCCTACTTGGTTTTTCTTAAGTTGGATAACTTCCTCACGCAATTTCTGTAATTCTTCTTCTAATCGAGTCACACTAATGGATTATGACCGCATGTTTTGGCGACCTAGTTCGACATGTAAATAAAAATAAGCAAGTCGTAACAATATATAAACACATCACAATGATATATTCGAAATATGATGAAACATTATATTCCAAGTTATAAAATGAAAACAACCTATGCATCTCACTACTACAGAAACATGTATTTCCTATGGATTTTTTGATACAAAAATATCCGTAGCAAATTTGTTAAGGAGTAGCTACGGATTTGCTATGAACATATTTTGCTACGATTTACATACAGATAAACCGTAGCAAGTTGTTGGTGCATTACAGCTAATTTTCTATATATTAGAAAATAAGAAGAGTAAGTTATGTTTTTTATCATTTCAGTTTAAATTAAATTAATTTTCGCCCTTAAACTAAGAAAATAACAAAATTTCTTCGTGTTTATATTTTGTCAAGTCCTTTTTATTATTGTCCTTTAATCTTACCTCAAAAATTAAAAAAAATCGTCCATTTTAAGTGAAAAGTACTTAAGCTATGACAAAATACAAAAATAAAGTATGTTTTTTGTTGTTTTCTTTAGTTTAAGAATGAAAAATGAAATTTACGTTAAACCCAAAGGTCGAAAACTGTAATTTACTCAATTAATTTGGTATATTAAAATAGTTAGTTTTAATTACACAAAATGTAAACTTGTGTGTTACATGTTCAAAAGGATAACAACATATGTTCCCTCATGACGATTATTAAAAATTTAAAATTATGAAATATGATAAGTTCTGTCTTTGTTTTTTGTTTGATTGTCATCCGAAGCTGAAGAAACACAAAGATAGCAACAGCGCAACAACAACATATGAACTTATAACATTTATATATAATATAGTAACAATTTTATATATATATAATAACAATTATATATATATATATATATATATATATATATAAATTGTTATAAATTTGTCATTCTATTGACTGTGAAAGGTATAAGATATTTTACGTTTTAAATGTGGTGTTTGGATCTAAAAAACTAGTTGATGATGATGAAAAAAATAATAAAAAATATTAATAAAATAATAATAATATTTACGCATATATAAACTAATAATAATTATTATATTGTATGCATAAATGAAGTGTCAAAAATTTTTGTTGTGAGAGAGAGAACCCTATTATTAAGATGATGATGATGATATAATAATATTAATAATAATAATAATAAAAATAAAAGTATTTAGTAATTATTTAGTTAGGTTTTCGATTGAGATAATATACTTTGTAATAAATTAAATATTGGTTTAAATATCATAAATATATATATACAATGTAGTGAATTAATAATCAATTTTTTTAAGGCCCAAACTATTTTACTCCTAAATAATCTCATAAAATGTGGTGAACTCAAGATTCCTTTTAACAGTCAACACTTCTATCAAGTGTGCTAGCTTCACATTAGAAAAAAAAAAAAAAAAAAAAGAATGATATGCCACAAAACATTTGTATCTACTACTTAAAAAATTATATTAGGTGTCTTAATTTTTCTTATTTATAAAATTACACTTATGTCCTAAGATTTTACTCTATATAATAATATAGGTAATTCATATTCACAATTTGACCAATTTTATAATTAGTTTTGCTTTTGTTGTAAACCTATATATGATAATCATGCATATATATATAACTATTTTGAAAACAAACTCAAGTGTAAATTAATTGTAAACCTATATATGATAATCATGTGAGTGAGACTTTACTTGACAGTGAGAGTGAAAAATTATAAATGTCATTAATAAATTTGCTAGTATGAATTATTATCGATAAATAAAGCATAGTTAAAAATTTGGATTATAAAAATTCAATTTGTCTAAAACAGAGTTGTCATGAGAAAAAGAAAAAGTGACATCGGTTATAAGTTGTAAAATCATAAAAATAAACAGACAACTATCGACAACACAAGCAAAAAAACCAACATCAATAATTGATGTACTTTTACTCTCTATTACTCATTTTCAAGCATGCATGACTTATTTAGTACAGGTGTACAACTGATCGGTCCTTTCGTAGATCGTGTATCATAAACTTTATGTATAACCCTAAAACTCTTGAACTTTTTATATAAAATTCTTGTAATCTATGTAAACCTTTCAGAAATTTAACACATCATTACAAGATCCATTATAGAATAAAATCTAAGATTCCCATGACAAAAGAAATATCCATTAGTAATTATGTAACATTTATTCATATAGACATGAATATTGCATTCACGGGGACTGACACATGATACAAATCTTTGAGAGGGGTGTAAAGGGTAAATTTAAGAATGCCTGACATAAACGTGAAGGTTGTCAGAGTCTTCCTTTTCATTCTTCCGGATGGGGTAATTGGTAAATTACTTTGAGAAATAATCTAGTATGTTACCTTTTGAACACAAACGTTAAAATTATTTTATAATTTGATGTAGTTTATGACTAAAATAGATGGTAAAAAAAAAAAAAAACTAAAACTACCAGAACAATTTTTTTTGATATATTTTTTTTTGTTTCTATAGTTAAATTATTATAATTATAAAATGCATATTACTTTAAATTTATGTAACACTGTAATATTTATATATACAAAATTGTTGTTTTCCAATTTTTTCTATCTATACATGTAAGAACATTAACATTAGTTCTTAATCTTTATTTTTATAATTACATTAAAAATTATTATTATTTTTTATTCTTTTCAATTAGTAATGACCTTTTTATACTTTTTAATTATTTTTTTCTATCCTCCACTAACAACTACTATAAAAATTAGGGTGGTGTTATTGTAAAAATGAGAAAAAACTAAAATGATATAGAATTATTATCCAGTAGATCTTAGATCCAAGGACTAAGAAAATCCAGAGGTATAATGATAAATAATTGAAGCTTTAAATGATATGCAACCACATTTTCAAGTTCCACCTTTTTTATAACGCTCGTAATTTTTACATTCAACATTAATTTAAAAAAATTACACCATAAAAACAAACATTTTTTAATCTTAAAAACGCCAATAATTTTGATACATAAATTTTTTTTTCACGTTATTTAAGCTCATTGTGTAATATTCATCAGATCATTATGGCTAATGTTGATCATTTTCTTATGCATTATGTTTTTTAGAAATGATAATTTTCAAATAATACAATGTTAAAAATGTAATTTTTTTTATGTTTTTCAGTTCATTGTGTAACCTTAATAAGGTCATTATGTAATCCTCATTAAACAACTTGTTGTGTCTATTGCTAATCATCAAGTCTAGTGCTAATCATCAAGTCTAGTGCTAGTCATTATATTACCCATTGTGTCTAATGTTAACCATTATGTTTTTCAAAATGATGATTTTCAAATAACAGAATGCTGAAAATGTAATTTTTTTTATGTTTTTTCAGCTTATTGTGTAATCATAATCAGGTCATGTGTAATCCTCGTCAAGCAGCTCATTATGTTATTTTTTTGCTAGTTATCAAGTCTAATGTTGCTAATTTTGTTACCCATTGTGTCTAATGTTGACTATTGTGTTATGCATTGTGTTTTTTAAAATGATGTTTTTCAAATAACGCAATGCTAAAAATATAATTTTTTTTACGTATTTCAGTTTATTATGTAATTCTGATCATGTCATTGTGTAATCCTTATCAAGTGGCTCATTGTGTCTATTATTAATTATCGAGTCTAGTGCTGGTTATTATGTTACCCATTGTGTCTAATGTTGACCATTGTGTTATGCATAGTGTTAAAATGATATTTTCTAAAAATCTTTTACATCTCATTCCCCATATCTATCCCTATTTTAGTTAGATAATATATCTTTATTCTTTTTTTAAATAATATTTTTATTTCTTTCACTCACAAATAATATTAAAATTATATAGGGTTAAAGATTGTTATAGTTTCTCTTAAAAGTAAAAAGGATGGAGATGGATATGTGTCGATAAATGTGAGCTTAAAATTGCATGAATTTTTATGTTTTTCATATAATCTAAAGATGAGGAAAATAAGAGAGTTGATTTGAATACTCTAACTCATAGAACTAATTGATTAAAAGTAATTCTAAAATAATGTTTTATTGACTTATACTTTATATGGTTTATAACTATTATTTATTTTGTGACATTCAATTAAATGAGTTAATTACATAAAAGGTACTTGTGGTTAGGTCTGTTTTTACTTTTGATCACCAGGTTTGAAAAACTACAAGCTTGGTCCACAGGTTTGACAAAACGTAACACCAAAGGTCCCCATCACGGATTTTCTGTTAAGTGCTTGTAAAATAACCAAAACACCCCTAACTATTATCTTCCTCTCCTTCCCTCACCTCCCCCAACCTACTTATCTTCTTGTTTTCTTCATCTCCTTTGGTAACACCACCACCACCATCCTCCATCAACACCACCACCTCCCTTCTTCATCAACAATTCATCTCTCTCTCTCTCCACCTTTGTGTCTCTCCAAGCGTGATGATGATGGTGATGAACCATCACCACCGGCAACCTCGGCAAAGCCGACACCGCCTCCCACCAGCTCCATTGTCTTCCTGTCTAACCCTCCGACACACCACCCAACCACCAGGCATGTAATTGCTTCAGGCGACCACCCTCCGACGACACTACCACTGGTACACGAAATTAAAACCACCTATGTTTTGCTCGTCGAGTCAACCAAGGGTGAATCAGAACCCCAACCACTACAACTGTTATCAATTTAGGGAGATGATTAGGAGGCGATGTGAACGAACTTAGGGTGGAGACTGAGTTAGGTTGTGATGTTGGAGACGACCAGTGGGGAGGTTGTGCTGGTGTGGCCGGTATGGTGGTCCTGTGGAAGTATGAGTTGCTGGAAAAAGAGATGTGGTTTGGGTAGGCTGCCGGAAAAAGGTTGGTTGGGGTAGGCTGCCGGGAAAAAAAACGAAATAAGGTTGAAGTTAGTGGTAGTGGTATTTATAATCAGGGGTAATCTGGTCATTTAAAAAAAATTAACAGAAAAGTTAACCTTCCATCCATGATAGGGACCTTTTGTGTTACGTTTTGTCAAACTTGTGGACCGACCTTGTAGTTTTTCAAACTTGAGTACCGAAAGTGAAAACAAACCTAACCACAGGGACCTTTCATGTAATTAACTCCAATTAAATCTATAGAAAGTAGTGGATATTCTAAAGTTCTAGACAATAGGGTACATATGAAATTCAGATTGCATTAATCTTGTTATGAATTTATGTTGAGTTGTCCTTTTAAGGATAATGTGCATGGTTTTCTTGTTGGATATAATCAATGTTGGTGGTTTATACTTTATAGCTTCAAGGATTTGAGTTTTGACCACACAAATTCAACAAAATACACAGGCTTCCTATATGTTTTCATGTATAGAATAACTCCTCGTCGTCATCTGTTGTTGTCATTGCCGTCACTCTTTCTCAAGTGATAATCATATAAAAATTACAAAAGAAAATTATAAAAAACCACATCGTTATGTGGTATATGTATAAAATAAACATTGCATATATTAAATATATATGATTTACTAAGTTCTATGAATAGTGCATCTAGGCTAGTCTATTTCTAGTAGTTTTGTATTTTTTTGTTCTTTTGAAGCAACTTGCGTTTTTGATTTGGTGGTATAGCATTTTGTTTTCTCTTTATGAGGTTGTGTGTTTGATTCTTGCCTTAGTTTTTTTTAATTATCTTTTTTGTTTCAACTTCTAGCTTGCTTCGTGTCTGGGACACGTTTCCTCTTCTTTTATTTTTCATTCTTATTTCATTTTCGAGTAAGTTAAATAAGTATCCTCATCTTTAGATTATTTTAGTAATTTACCATTTAGTTTGGTTAAAGCTAAAAGACTCCCATTTAATATAAGTAATAGACATTATTAGTGTCGCATACTTAATTGACAAGAAGCGGGAATCAAAAGTACATAAAAAGCAAAACTTAAACTAATAGACGAAAAGACTATTTTTCTCTAATTACATGACTAAAATCATAATTTACTTTATTTAAATCATTTAATCTTCAATAAGACGCCTTTAGGACATCCGTGGGTCAATTTAAAAAGCAGATGTGGCATAGCAAAGACTCCACCGGTCATGGCATGACGTGAAAGAGGAAGGCGAGGCCATAAGTGTGAGAAGAGAGACAAATGGAGGCACCCGTTGAGAGGAGAGAAAGGAGGGGGGGGGGGGGTAGAGGTCGTCAAACGAGCATTGCCGATGTGGAGGTACCCATTCCTATCTCCCGTTGACAATGATCTTATCTATGTAATTAGATATAGACACAATTTAAATAAACAACATGCCCAAAACACTCCCTATTATTCGGGCTCTAAATTCTTTTGACCTTTGTTTTTGTAATAACTTTTGTGAATGTTACGAAAACTTTTCAGCACCTAAAAAATAAAATAACTATGTCACTAGAATTGCTATCAATGAAATTAATGTGCAATAAATAGTAGTTATTATTTTACAACTCTATAACTTTTAAGTTTTAGCCCCTCCATGTCAGCTTGTTTGATCACTAGGCTACCTCTTTCATTCCCATCACAAAATTTCATAGGCGGAACCCGTCTATCTCTCTTTCATATCTGCTACCACATAGACGGATGGGTTGGAGATAGTAATATGTAGAGTTTTTATTTTACTATCAAATAGTCAAATACACACCCTCTACTTTACACCTGTTATAAAATTATAATCACATACTTACGATTATATAAGATTTAAACTCATATATCTCTCATATTTTTCTGAAAAGACAACTTAAAAAGTATTGTTTAAGAAAATCCCCATCAATTAAAGAGATTAATAATTAATCTCATGTTTAAATAATCCCGGTTTTCTAAGCTTGTATTCTTTCTTGATGTCACACCATATTAATTGTCCTTCATATTGCATCTGCATTGTACTATGAGTGTTTGAATTTAGTTTTATCTATTTTCATCACGTATTGGTTAAAATAAAATATAAATAAAATTACTAGTTAGCATTATATTAAGAATATTGCTTTGATCAAGTATTAGGAAAATATATTGGTTATGTCCCTCTTAAATCTTACTAATCTATACTACTATATAATAGTGATGTAATTTTACCAAACGTACAAGTTTTGAAGCAATATGTATAAAGGTGTACAAGACATTTAATAGGGGTATAATAGGAAATTAATTAAGATTTTAAGACACCTTAGTGTCACGACCCGCCAAAACGCAGATCGCAACACCCAAATTTTATCAATTAGGAGCACTTTAAGTCCAACAAGGTTGCCCAAAAGTATCAAGAACAACCCTAAAATATCTCAACATACTCTAAATGGGCTACAAAAATCAACCATGAAGTTACCTTGAAAGATCATAAGGATTCTAGAGAAATCCTTGTAAATATCTAGTCTTAGATATTATGTAAAGATATATCTAGATATAGAACAATCTAGAAGTCATGTAACTAGTATAAATAGGTTGATGGTGCTCATTTGCACACACCTAGTTCCTTGTAACTCAAAACTGTACTAGTAATACAGCTTAATACTTGTGTTGTAATCACACATCACGAGCATTCCACTTGTGCACTACCAATCTAACTTTACTTACAAAGAGTTCCGCTACATAAACCACCCATTTGAGATCAAGAGGCTGACTTAGAACGGATCTAAGTGCCGCACGGGAGCTGAACAAATAAGTCTGACAAGTGGTATCAGAGCCGCGTCGATTCATTGGGATGGCATCTATCCAGAAAAGGTTGTAGTCGCAAGCGTTGCCGGTGACGAGACCCGTGGGCGGGAGGATACTCGTAAAGGTGACAAGAGGACTCGAAGCATGTCTAAAGACTTGGTTGCAAGCATGGACAAAAGAGTTAAGATGTCGAGACAGCATTGTCCGAATTCAAAAATGAAATTGATGAATTCAAGGCTGAAGTCGATATCTTCAAAACACACACCTACGACTCTTTGCAACATGTGAGTCGTTAGGCAATGACTTCAATGAAATGAGAAGCGATCTCAACTCGCCCCTCCTTGATAAAGAAGAGATGGAAGAGCATTTACAAGGGAGTTGGGTCAACTCAAAGCCAACTTTGAGAGAGAATCAAAGACTTGCAAACCGAACTAAGTGTTGCAAGCGTGCACTAGCAACTGGAGGTGACAACATAATCCTTGCCTCTACAAAGATAGACATCCCCAAAACCATCACCGTTCGTTGGAAACGAGAGGCGAGGGCTGTGGATGACTTTCTTTGGAGATGGAGCAATACTTTGAGGCCATCGATATTGTCGATGACACCAAGAAGATAAAGACGTGACTCTTTACTTGAAGGAGACCGCAGCTTTATGGTGGCGACGAAAGCCATGGAAATTGATAAAGGTACGTGCACCATACAAACCTGGACTGATTTCATAAAAGAAATCAAGAAACAATTTTTATCCGGAAACGCTGTAACACGAGCAAAGATCCGGCTTCGTAATCTAAAGCAAAAGGGTAGCATCAAGGACATGTCAAAGATTTTACTACCCTTGTGCTAGAAATTCCGGACTTGTCACCAAAGGACTCTCTCATATACTTCATTGATGGCTTACAAACATGGGCAAGAACCGAGCTTGAACGAAGAAATGTTCAAGACCTGTCCTCAGCCATCATTGTTGCTGAAAGCTTGATCGACCATAATGAGGCGATCACAAAACCCACCATTATGAGGATAACGAAGGAAAAGGTGGGGAGCAAGACCCCACAATTATAACCAAATCAAATCGAAGAGAAGATAATTCAACGACCACCAAATATGGAAGGAAGGCAACTAATCAAAGGATGTTTCCTTTGCGATGGACCACAATGCGCGGGATTGTCCGAAAAAGCTAGACTAACAGCCTTGATCGATCTGATGACGAACCATCAGAACCAGAGGAGTTAGCCTAGGAGCAATGCAACTTCAACTACTTAATACTTTAAGTACAGTTGAAGGCAAGCCTTGGTGATGCAAACCAATCAAACCCAACCACAATAAAGACAACTCGAAGACAAGATCAAGGGCTCGGCTCTAAACATGGAAATAAGGGGAAACTTGTGAAAGCGTTGGTTGACACCGGAGCAAGCCACAATTTCATCTCACCTGAAGAGGCTCGAAGACTTGGCTAGGATCACCACGCAAGAAGGATGGATCAAGGACGCCTCGGGAACGCCAAACCAATAGAAGGAGCAGCATGGGCGTAAAGACAAAGATCGGTACGTGGGCAGGGAAGTTGCACTTCTCAGTCGTTCCACTAGACAACTATGATATCATACTGGGAATGGACTTCTTTCGAAAAGCAAAAGCCTGTCAGTAACATTCCTAACCATGTACATCATCAAAGGAGATCAGGTGCACACAATTACCTTGGAGCCGGATACAAGGCGTCAAGGCAAAACCATCTCTATTTTGCAACTCATGAAGACAATCATGGGGCATCGAGGCAACACGACGAGGACGTCGTGGCATTAGGAGGGGGAGAATGTCACACCCGCCAAAACGCAGATCGCAACACCCCAAATTTTTATCAATTAGGAGCACTTTAAGGCCAACAAGGTTGCCCAAAAGTATCAAGAACAACCCTAAATATCTCACATACTCTAGAATGGGCTACAAAAATCAACCATGAAGTTACCTTGAAAGATCATAAGGATTCTAGAGAATCCTTGTAAATATCTAGTCTTAGATATTATGTAAAGATATATCTAGATATAGAACAATCTAGAAGTCATGTAACTAGTATAAATAGGTTGATGGTGCCTCATTTGCACACACCTAAGTTCCTTGTAACTCAAAACCTTGTACTAGTAATACAAGCTTAATACTTGTGTTGTATCACACATCACGACATTCCACTTGTGCACTACCAATCTAACGTTACCTTACAAAGATTTCCGCTACATAAACCACCCATTTGAGATCAAGAAGGCTGACTTAGAACGGATCTAAGTGCCGCACGGGAGCTGAACAAATAAGTCCGTGACATTAGGGACAATATGGTAAATTTATCCATTATATTTTATATACCTGATGTAATTTTACCAAACGTACAAGTTTTGAAGCATATGTATAAAGGAGTGCAAGACATTTAATAGGGGTAGAATAAGAAATTAATTAAGATTTTAAGACACCTACGGGTAATATGGTAAATTTATCAATTATATTTATATACCTTGACATTTTTTGCCATTGACTTTTTTTATGAATAAACATTATTATACATTATTTAATAATATGATATTATTTAATTCATAAAACGAAACCCCACCTAAAATCTAGGTGATAAGTGATTTTCGACCACAAATACCACACATGTTTTCCCTAATATTGTTTGGATAATATAGTTGTCTTAAAAACTTTTGTAATATACGTAATTGTTTTTTTTTCATTCAGTTTTTCAATTTTTATATTTTTTATTTTTTAATTTACGTCATAACGAACTCGAGCCGATACTGACTACATCGAATTCCCAAAAAATCACGCAACAGCCATACCGCCGCAACGCGTGGATATTTCCATTAGTATCAATATATATATATATATATATACATATTGCAGGACCGAGTAAGGATACTTACACTTAGTTTCATACTGAGGAGAGAACTTAGATCACTTAACAATTCAAATAGGAAACTTGTAACTTAACAGATGATACTAAGAACCAAGTAAATTAAAGAGACAGAACTAAGAACACACACAGAACACAGATTGGTTTTCAGATGGTGTATATTGATCTCAAGTTCTTTTACAAGTGTTACAAAGCATTAAGAAATTACAAGAACCTGAGACACTTTATACTACAACCTACAACCATCACTTACATGTAAAGACAGTTGGAATTTAACTAATCTAGACAACAAGATCAATCTAAATTCAAAAGACAGATTGCCTTTTGACTAGTGACTATGACATGCTATAGCTCACTGACTTTTCCTAATACAAAAAGTCTACAGGAACAAGTAAGGTAAGTTACAGACAAAGCCCATTCCTACTTTTTGATAAAGCATGAAAGTTTCACCAACTTGTGTAAAGTAGGTGAACCACCAGAGCAGGCAGCGGAAAGTATGTCAGCTTTATCAAAAGTTGATTAAGAGAAAACATATTTTCTCTGTCCTTTGAAGAAATCAGTCTTCTCAGCTTCGGAAGACTTTGTCTCTGAAGCTTCGGAAGATGCTGGTCTTTGGCTTCGGAAGATTTCACACTTAGAATAATTTTCTGTTTGAGTGTGAAACTTTCGAAGTAACTCCTTCTGAACTGTTAGCTTCGAAGATCTTACACTTAGACACATTTGAGAGTGTAAGACTTCCAAAGCTAGTTCATCTTTGTTCCTTAGTGCATGCATGGAAGACTTGGTTGTTCTAGCTTGTTGGTTGCATCAGTCTCATAATCTTCAGATGATCTTACAAACTCCCCCTAGGCTGATGCTACCAAAACAAAGAAGTTCTTCAGATTTTGATAGTCCACATTAGGATCCTCAGCATACCTTTCTTCATCATTAGGTCTGGATCCTTCAGACTAACATAGAACCTTCTCATGTCAAAGAGATCATGTAGAGGAAGATTGAGCATGTCTTCTGAGGAATAGACATGCATGCCTTCCTGATCTCTTATGACATACCATATGTCTTGATCTTCATCATAAAACCATGACATATTTTGTCTTCTAACAGCAAGAGGCTCTACTATGATTGGAGTTTGTTGAGAGACCTCTTCATGCACTCCCTCAGGATGCTCTGACTCATCCTGAGGTTGGGAGGTGGATGCCTTTCTTCTCTTCTTCCTTGAGGATGATCTTCTGGCCATCCTTTTTCTTCTCCCTGATGATTTTAACTGAGGGGACTGGTCTTGAGTACCAGGTTGTTTAGTTGAGTCCCCCTCAGTTGGGATCTCCTCTCTCATAAATTCAGAAGGAGAAAGAGGAGGACCCTGCTGTGGATCAGAAGATGAAGTTGACTGAGATGCAGCTCCAGGTTCAGGTTGTGTTGTCTCAGTGGGTTCAACCTTCACCTCAACTTCAGGTTGAGCTGGACTTGGTGGAGAATGCAAGTCCACCAGCTTTCCCTTCTTTATCTTCTGCTTGATTACCCTGATATGCTCATCCATTATGGATAGTGACATAGGGCCAAGCCTCATTCCGGAGAATCCATACAGCTTCAAGAAGCTCATCATCCTTTGTCTGTCAGCAAACTTCTTTTGGCTTTTGTGGATGATGGCGCTTGACTTTGAATCTTCTTCCCTTAATCTTTTCTTTTTAGCTTGTTTTTCCTTTTTAGCTTTTTTGTTCCATCTGCTTATTGTATTCAAATAATATGTACTCAGATGGTAAGGGAAGAAGTGCATCTGCCTGGTAGAAACCTGTGGCAGTCAGGTAGCTGATCATCTTTAATCTTTCTTCTTCAGTTGCTACCTGAGGTTGTTCAGTGGCCACAATCTCTGGCTCAGGACTTTCTTGAATTGGGGAGAGGACAATAATGTTCTTATAGAGTCTTTTCAGCCTCATTTCTTCCTTGTGCTTGAGGAGCAATGCTGCATCCTCAGCTTCCTTCCTCTCTTTGACAACTCTGTGTCAGCCAGTTCATTCAAATCATCTAAAGGGAGAGAGATGAGTTCATCAACATTATAGTTTCTGGTTCCCAGGTAGTTTAGCTGGCTGCCCTTAACTCATCTTTCTAAGAGTTTAGCCTGGGGGCAGCCCTGATTGCAGCTTCTATAAACCCTGAGGAACCACTTGAACTCTCTCCCCTCAGCTTCCTCTTCCTCTCTCTATACTCCTCCTCAATATCCTCAGGAGTCAGTTTCCTTTTGCCTTTGTCAACCACAGGCTTTGGTGAACCAGGTTGGAGAGAGCTTTGGCCTTCATTGCTTGGTTCAGCTGTCAAGCTCTGGCCAGAGAGAGGTTGTGAAACACTATCACTAGCTGGTGTTTCACTGAGGGTAATGGGTGCAGAGGGAGATCTTGTCTCAAGGTTCACAGGTTCAACCTCTGAGCCTTCAGTCAAGATTTTCCCTTTAAAGCTAATCTCCGGGTCTACCTCAACATCTAATTGACCAAAGATCTCACCTGCTAGCCTCTGTCTATATAATTTTGATCTCAATTTAAACTCCTCTAGCACCCTGTCTTGGATTCTTTCTGCCAATCTTGCTGCTTGTCTGTTATTGCTTAGGTTGACAAGTGGCAGATCTACCAAGTTGATGCTCTCATAGAAATTCAGGTGTGAAATGTTGAGAACTTCTAATTGACCTTGAGCTCTAGAAATCACAAGAGCTCTCTTATTACTGTCATACCCCCAACCCCAGATTGGGTTCTCAGAAAGGGCAGACATTGCTCTTGGTATTCCCTCCTCAAACAGTTGTTGAATGAGCAAATGTAGATCACTGTCTAGAGGAGGTTGCTGAGTATGAACATCTGCAAGAGAGGATGGTGATTCCTTATGTCCATACTCTGGGAAGAACTCTCAGGTTCTATGATTGTCAGAATTTTCTCCCCCTTTTTGTTGGCATCACCCTCTTGCATAGGTGAGCTGGGAGATTGATCCATGACATCCACAGGTTCTTGTGGACCTGGATGAGTTGTCCTCATGGGTCTCTCAGCCAACTTGCCCTTGAGATCGATGATCTCAAGTTGCTGGTCATTGACCCTTTTCTGTAAGATAATCACCTGAGATTCCAAGTGAGCTATCTTTGAAACAAAATAGGTGCAAAGATGTGACAGTTTATGCACCTTTTGTTGCAGACTCCCCTCATCTTCAGATGAAGAATCATTGGGGGATGAAAGAATTGGACCTAAGTCTTCTTTCTCACCACCAGCATGGGTTTCTTGGCTGCTGGATTTCCCCTGCCCAATGACAACTTCCAGTGAAGTATCAAGAGGCTGAGTTGCCATGGTAGAGGTCCTAGTGATGTTATCTCTTGCAAAAGTGATACCTCTGCCATATGGATTTCCTGAATAAGTTCAGGACGATCCACCTCAGTAGGGGTTTGCTGATGTGGGCTAGAGATAGGGGAAGCAGGAGTACTCATCTCTCCTTGAGTGTGGGAAGAGAGGAGAGACTCATGATACTTATTGAAGCCTGAATCTTCATCAGAATAGAAGTCAAGGCTAGGAATGGGGCGGTTTAGATCAAGAGGTTGGGGATGGTAGCTTTCCCAGAAGGTTGATCACTAGAGTATTAAGACTCAGAGTGATGACTTAAGGCTGTTTAGGGGGGGGGGGTTGTGAGCTTATCAGGTTGAGCATGAGGAACCTCAGCACTGAGTGGTGGAAAGATGGGAGTGGTCTGCTCCTCAGGGGAAGTGGGAACTTGAGATTCCACTTCCTCCTGTATGGGTTTTGATATTGGGGCCTGCACATGCTCAGTAGCAAGTGTAGGGGTTCATTTGGGTTTTCTTTTGTAGGTGATGGTGATGATAGGTTGTGTTTGAGGTGGGTGAGAGGTCGAGGGTGTTGGTTCATCACTAGCTGGTGCTGCTAGGATGTCACCTTGAGCAATGAGCTCAAACATTTTTAGGTCAAGGGCTGTTTCTACCCCAGAGAAGCCGACAGTTGGCTTCTTCAAGATTTTGAAGATGTTGGGCCTCATTTGTCTTATTTTAAGAATATTACTCGTTCCCCTAAACTGTGGTCCCAACTCACAGTTGAGAATGTGTTGGACATATCTAGGGAACATATAATACTCTAAGGAGTCCAAGTTTGCAAGTAAATTAGTATATACAAATTGAGAGTACCTGAACTTGACCCCTTGTACCATCCCATGGACTATAAAGGAGAGGTCTTCTGGAACTTGATCCCATCCTCCACGTTTGTTAGAAAGGATGTGAATGACGACATGGAGGAAGTATTTCCATTGAGATGAGACCTTCCCCTTCCTGAAGGTTTTGACTGAGAAGTCACCTTCATAGCCCATCTGCTGAAAGGAGTGGTTGACAGCAGATTTGGGAAAGGAAAGCTCACCTGCTTCATCATCCAGCTGCAAATAGGTGTTTATGATGGCCGGAGTGATGAAAACTGTCCTCCCTGCACTGTAGCAGACAATTCCTTCTCTCCGTCCATGGTGACCTCTTGACAGGTCCTCCAGAACTCAAGCAACTGATCCTCATAGAGAAGAGGATCAATTGTAAGGGAGGTGAAGTAGTGAGATGAAGAAAGGTACCTACACACATCTAAGAAGCTTGGATCCTTCTCAGAGTGTAACAGGGCAACATGATTGTGTTGCCTGTGTAGGTGCATGGCAAAATCAGGGTCGTTGCAACGATCAATGTTGGCCATTTGAGGAAGCTTTACAGTGAAGAAAGAAAGAAGAAGATGAAATTTGGGGGTAATTTTAGGGTAAGGATCAGTGAGAGTAAAGAGACGAAATAGAACAGTTTAGAAGATATATGTTGTGAATTTGAGACAAAGTTATAACAAAAAGATAAACTTTGAAATCCGCAAGTGGGTCCTACTTCTGAAAAAGTGCGCCCAAAAAGTTAGTTTTCTTGGAAGTTGTAAAACTTTCGAAGACAATTTTTGGCTTCGGAAGCTTTCTAGCAAAGCTTCCGAAGGCAATTTTTGCTTCGGAAGATATTTCAAAGAATTTTGAAAATTTGGCTTCGGAAGAAGTGAATAAGTCTTCCGAGACTTAGTTGCTCTCGGAATATATTTGTTCATTGAATGCATTTAAGTGCTTATATACAAATTTAAGCTTCGGAAGATACTCCAAGAATTTCTTCCGAAGGTAAATCTTAGATAAGCTGTTAAATGCTTTAAAGACATAAATTTCTTTTGGAGGCAATTTGAGTTCTTCGAAGGTAAATTTTCACAAATTTAAGGAATATCAGTTAAAAGTTAGTTTTCTTCCAAAGAGAACTGAGCTTATGAGGTGATCTAATAGGCAACTTAGGACACACAATTTTAGGAAATAAAGTTGATTAAGTTATTAAAGAAAAACTATTCAAAGTTAATTATCCTAATAGCTGATACAAGATATTTAAATCTCTGTTCATCAAATGCCATCATGAACAGATCAACATATTGTTCATTTGTGTTAACTTTGATTAGTTTGATCAACCCCATTTCAAAATTATCCCTAATCAGATGATACCTGATGTTGATGTGCTTGGTCCTTGAGTGCTGCACAGGATTCTCTATAATAGAGATGGCAATGTTGTTGTCTATGTGGATGGGAGTCTCCTTGAAGTTGAACCCATAGTCTAGCATCTGATTTTGAATCCAAAGCACTTGAGCACAGCAGCTTGCAGCAGCAATGTATTCAGCTTCAACAGTTGATGCAGACACACAGGATTGCTTCTTACATTACCAAGAGACTATCCTTCCACCAAGGAATTGACATCCCCCAAATGTGGACTTTGCAGTCATGTTACAGCCACTATAATCACTATCTGTATAAGCATACAGATTAAAGTCTGAATTCTTTGGTTACCAAAGGCCTAGATTTGGAGCACCTTTGAGGTATCTGAGAATCCTTATGATAGTGATTAGGTGTGACATCTTGGGGTTGGCTTGATATCTTGCACATATACATGTGGCAAACATAATATCAGGCCTGCTAGCAGTAAGGTACATAAGTGACACAATCATAGCCCTGTAGAGATGTTCATCAACACACTCCCCCTCAAGATCAGGACCAAGGGAGTGGTTTCTGGCTACGGTGTCTTTGCAACCTTATAGTCAGTCATCTTGAATCTTGTAAGTATGTCCTGTACATACTTTGACTGACTAATGAAGATGCCATCTTCAACCTGCTTCACTTGAATTCCTAGAAAGAAATTGAGTTCTCCTATGGCACTCATTTTAAATCTATTCTTCATCAGTATCTTAAAGTCTTTGCAGAGCTTTGGATTAGTTGAACCAAAAATGATGTCATCTACATATATTTGAACTAGCAGCGTGTCATTCCCTGTTTCTTTGATGAAGAGAGTCCCATCAATAGTACCTTTTTTGTATCCATTATGACAGAGGTATGTTGATAGTGTCTCATACCACTTTCTTGGAGCTTGATGCAGTCCATATAGAGCTTTATCAAACTTGCAGACATAATCAAGATGATCCGGGTCTGCAAAGCCTGGTGGTTGTTTGATATAAACTTCTTCATCAATCACCCCATAGAGAAAAGCACATTTCACATCAAGCTGGTAGACCTTGAAATCCTTGGATGCAGCATAAGCCAGGAATATTCTTACAGCTTCAAGTCTTGCAACTGGAGCAACGACATCAGTGTAATCAATCCCTTCTTCTTGAGTGTATCCTTGGACAACCAGTCTAGCCTTGTTCTTGATGATAATTCCTCTATCATCCTTCTTGTTCCTGAATACCCATTTGGTACCTATGAAAGTTTTCCCTTGAGGAAGAGGGCATAAGTTCCACACCTTCTGTCTTCTGATTTGAAGCAGCTCATCTTGCATAGCTTCAATCCAGCTTCCATCCTTTAAAGCCTCATCAAATTTCTTTGGCTCTATCTGAGATAAAAAATAAGAATGTAGACAAACATGGCTGTCATGAGTTTGTCCTCTTGTTCTTACCCCTAAGTCAACATTTCCAATGATGTTTGTGGTGGGATGTGACTTGTGGATCTAAAGTTGAGGGATCACAGCAAGTTGGTTGGACAAATCTAAATTAGAGAAATTCTGATCTGGCAATGAGGTGTCTCCCACCACATCAGCACATGTGACCTCTCGTGTATTTGTTAAATAGTCATTATTGATTCCGATATCTCTTGTAAGGGCTTGTTTTGTATTAATGCAATTTCGGGGATTCAGTTTGTAAATTCTTGATGTAACTAAATGCTTGGATAATTAATATTGTCAATAATAATAATAACCATAATAATAATAATAACAAAGAAAATGTTAAAATTAAAAAATAATAATAATAATACTAATAATAGTAAATAATTATAATAAGTATTAATATTGTTAATAAATAAAAGCAATATAAGATTAATATCCTAAAAATTTGTAAATTATAGTTTGTGCATAAACTAATAAAGTTAAACACTACAGGGTCCAAATTGTAATTCTGTTAAAATTAAAAGTGAAACTTTGGATTAAATTGATCAAAACATAAACCACAGGGACCAAATGTGTAACTTTTACTTAAAACCCAATTCCCATCCCCGATTTTCCGGTGGGAGCTCCGGCCGAGCTCCGGCGAGCTCCGGCACCCCCAAAACGCTCGAGTTACACCGAATTAAACCCCCTTTACAACCATAAGGCAGTTTCGAACCTGCGGAGACTCTTTAATCGGATTTTAATTGAAGTCTTGATGGTTTCTATCTGTAACCGAATGATCATCGAATTCTTAAAGCCGTTACCCACTTAAAGCACAATAACAATCAAATTAAACAAACAAAAACGTTCGGGTAATCATTTCGAAGTTATTGGCAACATCAATTGCACCTGAAACAACATTGTAAATCGATTTATTCATCTGAAACGGCCGACTTTAAGCTCATAGCCGTTGGGCATCAATTTGAACGAATTGGAACTATAAAACAGGGGGCAAAGGATCATTACAGCCCCTTTTAACTCTCCGAACCCTCAATTGCTCGAAAAAACACACACACACAACGAATTGGAACCTAGAACAGTCGCAAGCTTCGCTCGAACTTGAAATCGACAAGACCACTTCAACTCAGGTATTTAACTTGGGGATTACACTTGATTTGGCATGGGAAGCAAAAGCCCCATGCTTAATTTGGGTAATAACAACAAATCTGGGTTCAATTTGATCGATATGAATCTAGGGTTTATGTGGAATTTGGGGATTTTGAAGTTTATATGTTTTAATTTTCATTTCTGAAACATGACACAGAACAGGGCTTTGGTCTAGTGGTTGGTGTGCTTGTTGCCTTGGCAAGGGACCCGGGTTCGAACCCGAGGCCCTGCCATTATTTTTTTAAAATGATTTTGAATAACTTTTAAATTTCAGAAACATTCTAAAAATTATTGTTATCAAATAAAAATCATTTTTAATAATAAATTACATAAAATCATTTTCCCTTAAATTTCTAAAATTTTAATTAAAAATTTTCTTTCTTTTATTTAAAAAAAATTTATAAAAATCTGTACAAAATACCCTTATTTATAATCTTATATTGAAATGAGTTCCACCTAATTCTTAGTAAATTTTATTGAAACAAATCTTTATTATGACAAAATAAAGTTACAATTATTTATACTTATTTTATGTAAATAAATAAATATGTACATATTTAAAATGTACACTCATTTCAACTATTATAACCACTTAAATCATTTAAATCTATAAATTACTATTTTATTTAAATCTATAAATCTTTTATTAATAGTGTTAATTACTAAAATTCTTATTTAAACCATTTAATTACCAAAATAATAAAAGGTTACATCTATTTAATAACATGAAAATCATGGACAAATGGTTTATAAATATAATACCAAAATTACCATGAATAACTTAACACGACATTTCATTTAGGTTGATCGTTATCGCGTTCTCGGCATTATATTCAAGACTTATTATTTGTCATCCTTATTATCCATGTGAGTTTTTTCATACCCCTTTTAATATATTTTCACACTTTGGGGTGAAACATGTTAACCTTATGATAAATACACTTGTAAACTCGTTTGAATCTTGTAAACACTTGGGCAATTCTTCTTATTTGTCATGGTTAGTTGAACTCTTGTAATTACCATGTGATGACTATAATTTGTACAATTATTAACTATTGCTAGCCTGGCGACGTCATAGATCTATGGGCCTGACAAGCCTACTTGGTTAACCCAAGTACACTTAGCTAATCGTTTAATCTTGTAATCTTGTAATCTTGTAATCTGTCAAGGTTTGATTGTTACATTTGTTCATCCATCCCTAGTTACTTTATTCAATAGCCTATGACATGAATTGCCATCTTTTATTTATATTTATGTATGAAAACTATGGAAAACTTACTAACATTATGTTGACCTTTTTATTTTAACATGTTTCAGGAAATGATAATGCTTAGCTTACTATGGAGACATTGTTACATCTAGGACTAGACCTAGATTGAAATAAATAGACATTTTGATATCATATGACATTGAAATTCCTATGTTTTGGAACTTGTTTCTATTTCTTAAATGTATGTCATGAATATTGATCTTTAATAATATTGCCATTTTAAATTAGCGTTGTGTGGCATGAACAATCTTAACCCTCACATCTCGACGTTTTCGTCGTTAAGGTTGGGGTGTGACAGCACACTTATTAATAGAAACTTGATCCAATGAGTATGTGACATTATTCATGTTGTCTTCAATGGAGTGGTTATCAGCATCAAGAAATTCTTGATCACTGTCATCACCTCCAGTTCCTCCTGCATTAGAGGTTCCTTCTCCTGAATTCTGAGCCTCTGAGCTGGAATTTGAAGGCAATTCAGTTGAATCAGCAGTATTTGTCATGCTTGTGCTGATAGGAGCCTCAATTACAGGGTTAGTCACCACTGGAGCTGAAGTAGTCTTCTTGGTTGGTCTTCTCAGCTCAAATCTTGGATTAGGATCTTCTGTTGATCTGTTATCTGTAGATCCTGAAACATTCTCACAAGACTTGTTAAAACAGTTGGTAACTAAATCAAGATCAAACAGCCAATCCAGACCAGAACCTTTCACACAGGGTGTGTGTTCATTGAAAGTCACATTGGCTGACTCCTTAATGATTCTAGTTCTGAGATTGTATACTCTATAAGCCTTAGCTTGAGAAGAATATCCAACAAAGTGTCCATCATCTGATTTCTCAGCAAACTTGGCTATTTGATCTTTGGTATTCAAGATGGTGCAAGGACATCCAAATGTTCTGAGAAAACCAATGAATGATCTCCTTTTGTGCCACAGTTCATAGGGAGTCTAACCATGTGTCTTAACCACTAAAACTCTATTCTGCACATAGCAGACTATGTTGACAGCCTCTGCCCAGAAGGTGATAGGTAGTTTAGAGTCAGACAACATGGTTCTAGAAGCTTCAATAAGTGTCCTGTTTCTCCTCTCAGCAACACCATTTTGCTGAGGAGTCCTGGGAGCAATATATTGTCTTGAAATACCTTTTTCATCACAAAATGTATCAAGGATTTGGTTTTTAAATTCAGTTCCTTGATCACATCTTATGGTCTTGACCTTGTGATCAGATTGATTCTCAATTTTTAGAATGAAGTTCTTTAAGATTTCAGGGGTTTCATTCTTAGTTCTAAGAAAAACACCCAAGTGAATCTTGTAAAATCATCTGTGATCACTAAACAGTAAGAGGTCCTTCCTAGACTCGTTACATTGGTGGGGCCAAACAGATCCATATGTAACAAGTGTAGGGGAGTAGTGATAGAATTCATTTCCTTTGGCTTGTGAGACACTTTGTGTTGCTTCCCTTTCAGGCATGCAACACAGTGGTCATCACTTGTAAACTCTTTCTTTGGCATTCCAGTTACCAAATCATTCTTAATCAATTTATTCATGTTTTTAAAGTTTACATAACACATTCTTTTATGCCAAAGGAAAGACTCATCACTATTTGCTTTAGACAGAAAGCAAGAAACTTCTCCAGAGGGAGATGTTTCTGCAGATCCATCTTGTACATGTTCCCTCTCCTAGGGGCTCTGAGCAGAATATGCTCTTGAGGAATGTCAACCCCGGGCTTGAGAACAATACACTCATGCTCAGTAAAGAGCATGTGATCTTTTTGGTCACAAAATTGGGACACACTCAAAAGATAATATCCAAGCTCCTTGACAAAGTTTACCTTTTCAATGCTGAGCTTACCATTTGTAACCTTACCCCTGCTAGTAATGTAAACTCCTGTATCTCCTCCAAAAGCAACTGGTCCTCCATCAAATCTTTCAAAGTTTTGAAGTAAGGACTCATTACCTGTCATGTGCCTGGAGCAGCCACTATTAATGATCCATATATTTCTGTTTGGCTTTGGCTGTTCCTGCATAAAAAGAGATGATTTAGTTACATTTGGAAACCCAAGGCTCGTTGGTCTTGGGCTTGTTAAAATGAGTTGAAGGCAATGAAACAATAAGTGATCCAATGTTCGGGCTCTGAGGATCATTTGCTATTGCTGATGAAGAATCTTCAGTCACACGGTCTTCCTTCATCTTCCACACCACCTTTGAAAAATTTGGCTTGACCTTCAAAGCTTTGGAAGATTTGGAGACTGGGCCTTTGGAAGATCTTGCTTTCACTGCAGCAAGCTTCAGTACTTCAGAAGCATTCCTTTCTTCCGAGACCAAATTTTCTTCCGAAGGCAATTTTTCACTTACCTTCTTATTCATTTTGGAGCTTCCGAAGGAAACAAATTTTCCTTCCGAAGCTTTCTTTTCCTTCTTCTTCCCAAAAGCCATCTCTTTGACCATGTGGATAGTACTTTTAGGATTGTAGAAGCAATCCTTAGCCAGATGAGAAGTACTACCACACATGATGCAGTCCATTTGCTTCCTTATAGGAGTCTTCTTCTAAGAGCAAGACTGAACTTAAACACTTTCTTTCTCTAGCTTATTCTTCACAGATGATGCAACAATTTTCTTAGGGAGAGAATTGCTCTTGGAGGAGGATGGTTCAGACTGTGTAGCAATGGTACACAACAATTTAGCCTTCTCTTTGCTAGAATGAGTTGGAACTGTACTAAAACTCCTGGTACTAGAGTTTGTAGTTGATTCCTTAGCCTTTACCACTTTAAACCCAGCAGAGATGAACACTTGTTTCTGCTTAGAGTCAAAAGTGGCCTTGATTTCTTGAGCCTTCTTTTATCTTCTCTTTGCTCTTCTGATCAAGTTCTTCCTCTTTGTCTTTGTCATACCAGCCTTCATACTCTCCTCAGGAGCATGGTGACCCTTTTTGGATTGAATCTTTTCACTCATTTTAGAGTCATTCCTCACCATCTCCTCTTCATCCTCTTTATTACTGGGGTCTATAGAGAGCAGCTCATCTTGACCAGTTCCACACCTTGGAGATCTTACTGATAGTAGGGTGTGTGGAGGACTATCTCATAAGATCCCAGTCCCTGCTTATTCTGATAACAAACTTTTGCATGCAGAGATGAGGATATTATGTTCTTGAAGGTCTCTTCTTCAAGAACACATTTTTCTGCCCTGGCTTTGCTGATCACAAGCTCAGCCTGACATTCTGTCAATTTAGTAACAAGATCTTTTATTTGAGTCTTGTAATTTGTTTGCTCATGTTTAAGAGTTGAAATTGTTTTCTCTAGATCTTCTATTTTAAGCTTATAATCATTTTCAGCTCTCTTAAAATCAGCTTTTAAAATGTTTAAAGACTCAATATCAGATCTTATTTCTAAGTTGTAGGACCTATATATGTTTACTTTAGCAATACATTCAGGAGAGCAAAGATGTTTTAATACTTTGGCTTCATCATGGTCAGCCATGAGTGCTTGATTTGGAGAAGCATCTTCAGCTTGGAAGCTCCAGTCAAAGCCTCCTTCTTCAATAGCAACTGTAGCTTGCTGTCTTGGCTTCTCATTCTGGTGCCTTCCTTCAGTGTAGTTTGGCCTGGATGATGCTTGGCCACCATTTGACTTAGGAGCCTTGCATTCTCTGGCAAAGTGTCCCATCTGGTTACAGTTGTAATACTTTACTTTGCTTTTGTCTAGCCCAAACTTGCCACTGGCTGCATTGCTAGGAAACCTTCTCCCAGTCCTCTTATAAAACTTTTGGGCTCTATAAGTGAGAAGAGCCATTTGCTGGACTATCTCCATATATTCCAGATCATCTGGATGGATACAGTCCAGGTCTTCAAGAGTGAAGAGAAAGTTGACTGAACTTTAATCAGTAGAGACAAAGGCTTGAGAGGAACTTGTCTTTTGGAAGGTACTTCCTTGGATGTAGCTTTCTCTGGGTGTCTCTGGGAAGGTGATGAAAGGACCCTTTTGTGAAGTTTCAGGGTAGCAGATAAGATGGTGCTGTGGTTCTCTGCTATCCCTTTCACCCACATGAAGGGCTGAACTCTGGTGAGTATTGGAGTTACCAGATGAATTTTGCATGTTTATCTCCATCTGGTATCCACTGAGTATCCCATACAACTCACTGAGAGTAAGGGTTTTGAAGTTTTCAGTCCTCTTAATGACCACACAGTAGTGTGTCCATTGTCTGGGAAGAGAGAATATGAACTTCCTAACAATATCCCTATTCTTAATAGTTACTCCAACATCAGCCAGAGTATCCATAATCTCAGCATACCTGAAGTATTGTTAAGTCATGGTTTCACCTGTCTTGAAGGTGAAAATTTCAAACTACTGCTTCAGGAGGTCCTTCTTGTTTTCCTTGGCTTCATTGGACCCCTCATACATCAGTTTCAGTGCATCCCATAGCTGTTTAGCGGTCTTGCACTTCTTGAAACCTCTGTAGATGGAGTTTGGAAGAGCAGTAGGGCTGTCATGGCTTTCTGATCAATATCAATCCTTTTCCAGTCTTCATTAGAAAAGTCAGTCCTCTCCTTTGGTATCATGCCACCACTAGCAGCAGCTGAAGAGGTGCATGGTACATAAGGTCCATTGACAACAGACTCCCACATTCTGGAATCTTGAGACTTGATGAAGCCTTTCATTCTTTGGCACCAAGTGTTAAGTGATGTGTGAAGCTATCAGTGGGGACTTTGTCATAGTTCCAGTTTCCATATCAGCCTTAGAGATAGCTATCATTTGAAGAGTTAAGTGATGTGTGATGCTAAGAGGATTAAATATGGTGAGATCTTACAATCAAGAGCCTGGAAGGCTCTGATACCAAATGCAGGACCGGGTAAGAGTACTTAACACTTAGTTTCACACCGAGGAGAGAACTTAGATCACTTAACAATTTAAATAGGGAACTGGTAACTTAAACAGATGATACTAAGAATACAAGTAAATTAAAGAGATAGAACTAAGAACAACATAAGAACACAAGATTGGTTTTCAAGGATGTTGTATATTGATCTCAAGTTCTTTTTACAAGTGTTACAAAGCATTAAGAAATTACAAGAACCTGAGACACTTTTATACTATAACCTACAACCATCATTTACATGTAAAGACAGTTGGGATTTGACTAATCTAGACAACAAGATCAATCTAAAGTCAAAAGGCAGATTGTTTTTTGACTAGTGACTATGACATGCCATAGCTCACTGACTTTTCCTAATACAAAAAGTCTACAAGAACAAGTAAGGTAAGTTACAGACAAAGACCATTCCTACTTTTTGATAAAGCATAGAAGTTTCACCAACTTATGTAAAGTAGGTGAACCACCAGAGCAGGCAGCGGAAAGTGTGTCAGCTTTATCAAAAGTTGATTCAGAGAAAGCATATTTTCTCTGTCCTCTGAAGAAATCAGTCTTCTCAGCTTAGGAAGACTTTGTCTCTAAAGTTTCAGAAGATTTCATCTTTGGCTTCGGAAGATGCTGGTCTTTGGTTTCGGAAAATTTCACACTTTCTGTTTGAGTGTGAAACTAAGTGTGAAACTTCCGAAGTAACTCATTCTGAACTGTTAGCTTCGGAAGATCTTACACTTAGACAGATTTAAGAGTGTAAGACTTCCAAAGTTCATCTTTGTTTCTTAGTGCATGCATGGAAGACTTGGTTGTTCTGGCTTGTTGGTTGCATCAGCCTCATAATCTTCAGATGATCTTACACATATACACACACATGTTAGTGTTTGATGTTATGCCCAATGTCAACCTCTCAGATGCTTCAAACCATCTTCTTAGGTTTTCGCCTCCTTCTTAAAAACATTTCGAGGGATGTGATTTTTAAAGAGGAAAAATCCTAAAAGCAAATGATAACGTTTACACAAGGGTAGACAGCATCCCCAAAGTGAGAATGTTGAAAATTTTGAATTCAATTTGGAAACAATGCTGATTACTAAAGGGATATTAAATAACTTGCCAGTATGCATGTTCAAAACCTAAAACATTTGATATATGTAATGAAACATGATTAGATTGCATGTTTGGTTCCAAGATTTTATTAAATTATAAAGTTAGTCCAAACTATTATGTACATTTTACACGTTTGGTCCTTAATGTTAAATTCCTTTGTTTTTTTTATCAATTTCATAACAATCTTGATTAACTTTTAGATTTAGCTTCAGGGGCCAAACGTGCAACGGCCACACAAAAGTTTGAATTAACCTTTATAATTTTTAAAATCTCAAGACCAAACGAACAACATGCACATAAAGCCTTTGGGATGCCCGACGGGTGGGCAGCGTGGTGCTGGTTTGTAACCCACGGAGCCGGCGGGCTTCATGTTGTACGGATTGTCGTTGGGTGCTGAATTTGTCTTAAGATTTTGATTGTGTTCTTCTTCGTAGTTGGGTGCCAAAATCATGATTGATTGACTGTTAGAAGTGTCAAAATCAATTTTTTTCAACTATTAATTTCACTGTAAATTAAGCGTATGTTTTATTTAAATTCTTGACTATGTGATATTTGGTTACATTTTACAGCCACTTATCACAAACAGATCTTAAAATTACTAATTTTGTTGTGTTTGGTAACAATGGTACTGTCTTCTTGGGTGATAGGCGATGATGAGTAAAGCATACATGATGCATTCATTGGTTAACCAAGGTAAATATTTGTTTGCAGCTAGAGGTGTACAAACCGGTTTTTTCCTTAAATCTGTTCGGATTTTAAACTGGACCGGTTTTTTTGAATATGTCAAACCAGTTTTTTTGCAAATCGGTTGGTTTTTTTTTCCAAAATGGTTTTTTAGTACACCTTTATTTACAGCCACGATGAGTCGTCGTTTCTGAGTATTCGAAAATAAAGTTTTATCCTCTATGAAAATTCATCTTGATGATGATGAACGAGTGTTTCGAGACATGTTGAGTCATTATATTATGCTGCTTTTAGCTTGCAAAGGAAATGAGTAGTGCTTTTGTGGGTTTCTTGCTCTACGTATAACATTATGGTTTTGTTGAATTCTACGTTATAGTTACCATGGGGCCATGATGATATGGAAAAAGGTGTTCGTTTTTTGGCTTGGCATTGTTTCTACTTTGCAACCATAATGAGACACCTATTCTGAGTCATTGGTAGTTGTCGAACTAATTTGTTTGTACCGACTGTATATCGTTAAACGTTTAACATTCGTGCAACGCGCCTGTTCGAATACATCTTGTTAAAGTTATAAACAAATACGATCTTAAAATATTAAATTTTGATAAAAAGTAAATTCATCAATACCGTAACAAATATCGGTAAAAAAGAAAATATTTATAAATCCAGTAATAAAAAATTAGAAGTAAACTATTTATATTTTTTATAGTGATTAAGAGCATTCACAATCCATCATCCATTTCATTTTTATAATTACATTAAAAATTATTATTTTTTCTTTCTTTCTTTCAATTAAATAATATTTTTTAATATATTTTTTTTTTCATTCACTCACAAACACTTTAAAAAATATTAAATAATTTATAAGAGTTTTACCTTATTTTTCTAAAAATGAAAACACACGACATAGTTTCCATAAATTTTCAACCTTTTTCGTTTACAATCATTAACAACTCTCGTAATATAGCGCACCAATTTATATATATTATATATATATGAGAAACATAATAAAAGGGATCTACAGGTAATATTCTATAGTGCTAACTTTTGTCATATCATTGAAACTAACGCAAATACTGCCACGTGTCCCCTCGTTATCTCCTACAGATAACATCTCGTCATATTCTTCTTCACAGATTTTTTAGTCGCATTCCTCACCGTCGATCACCCCCACTTCAAATCTCAACCGTCCATTTTCATCAAAAACAAATCATTTCAGGCCCTCCATTTACACCTAAACCCCCCTCTCAAATATCATCTCCACTCACCGCCGGTAACAATGGCAGCAACCACCGCCACCGCCACCACCACCGCCGCCTCTCTCCGGCGAGCTCCGGTCTCCTTCCATCACCGCACTCCGTCGTCATCTCGCGTCATTCTCTCGTTCTCCGGCGGTTTACGCCTCCCAAAGCTAACAATCAAACTCGCCGGAAAATCACGCCGCCGCGGCGGAGCCACCGGTGCTAGGATGGCGGACTCCACCGCCGGAAGCTACGCCGCCGCACTGGCGGAGGTAGCGGTGGCAAACGGAACACTAGACGCCACCGTAAAAGACCTCGATTCGATCAACAACCTCTTCTCCGACGAAACGACCTTCAAATTCTTCACGAGCCCTATCGTAAGCCTTGAGGACAAACGATCGTTGATCGACGACATCACATCTTCAGGAAAACTCCAAACGCACGTCTGCAACTTCGTCAACATCTTAATCGAGAGCAAGAGGATAGATCTGATCAAGGAGATCGTTAGCGAGTTCGAACTCGTGTACAACAAGTTAACGAACACCGAATTAGCGGTTGTTTCGTCGGTGGTGAAGCTTGAGGAACAACACATGGCGCAGATCGCGAAGCAGGTGCAGAAACTCACCGGAGCGAAGAACGTGAGGTTGAAGACGGTGATTGATGAATCGTTAGTCGCTGGATTCACCATCAGGTATGGTAATTCTGGATCTAAACTGATTGATATGAGTGTGAAGAAGCAATTGGATGAAATTGCTCAACAACTTGAGATCGGTGACATCTCATTTGCAGTTTGATCGATTGAATTTGAAGTTCATCATCGATCATTGATTGAATTTGATTTTCATGATCGGTCATCTTCTTCGTATGATCATTCAAGTATGATCGATTGAATTTCAAGTTCATGATCGATTGTTCTTCAGTATGATCATATACATATGATTTTGGGGAAAATTGTAAGTAAATTTTTTCATGAGAGGATTCTAGTAAAACCTTTCAGCATGAAATTATTCGTGCACTTTCATATTCATATTCAAACGCGTATTGGCGGTTATTCGTCACAACATATGAACATACTTGAAACAAAAGTACCATATTCCTTATAAAAACTTTATAAAACCCTAGAAAACATATTTGAAACTATTAGAAGCTCGCGACATTGTCCATGTCGTGGGCCTCGGTGATAGTTGATATAAACAAGTCGTTTGAGTTTCGCCTAGAGCAATTGCTACGAATCTCGCCTTGTGTGCCTGTCAACACTTGCATTTGGCCCATCTTCACCATAACATCGATAAACTTCTCGAAAAACAACGTTTGATTGATCGCAAAGCTTGTAACAATGCCTCTAGTCCGTTTGTCGGTGTATAAATCTTGGTCAGATGTCAGAACTCCTTGTTTGTTCATGAGATCGAGGAAGTACTTGTTATCGAACGTGTTTGGAGAGCGAATGTCTAAGTTGGTGGTGGCGTTGGTGGTGGTGTTTGGGCATACTCGTTTGAGGGTGTTAGCGAAGGTTTTGTCCAAGGTTGTGTCTTGTGTGGGGTAAAGACGTTGTGTGAAGGATGGACAATGAGCGACACCGATGGTGTGGGCCCCTGATAGGGCCACAGCATCGGTGGCGTCAAAGTTTTTGGCGGCGAGGGTGGTTAGTAGCGTGTCGGTTGGGACAAATGGTGAGGGAAGATTAGCTAGGGTTGCGTTTCTTGTGGCAAATGTGACGCCGTCTCTTCGACCTAGAGGAACTTTATACTCCGGACCACCGGTCTAACATACAACATATAATAAACAAAAAATATGTTAGGTCATGTAAATCATTCGTTAATTTATAAGCGTTCATGTCGTTTGTGTTCGTGTGTAATGTATGTTTATGCGTGTTGGTGTGTTCACGTGTACGGTAAACACGTGTTTCTTACAAATTTCGTATAATGTTTAGTGGTAATGTGTTTTTTCCAAAAGAAACATAATTTTAAATAGTTTTTCTAATAAGTGTAGTGGTCAACCACTGGTCATGTGTTTTTTTAAAAAGAAACATAATTTCAAAATAGTTTTCAAAAACAATATAATGAGCACACTAGCGACAACAAGGATCCTCGCCATACGCCCAAACTGCGTGTGACGAGCTCGTAATTCTTTTGATTTATAAAACCGTCCGACAATACCAATAAAAAAGTTTAAAAATGTATGAAAGAATTTACCAAGACAACAGAGTCACGAGCAACAAGCGCGGTAATATCAGAGCAAGAGACGCTACGTGCGCCACATTTTTTATGAACCCGACGACGAAGTTCCTCAATGACATCAAACCCCCTTAGGCTTAGGTTTGGTGGTGCTGTTTTCTCGCTGTCAACAGGCCCGCTTGCTGATCCGTCCAATAGCACCGAACCTTCGCAACCCTGTTGAAAACATCATCAACGCATGTGTAGAAATAAATACGACATATTGTAATTAAGACATGAACATAACTAATGTAATCGGGACCACTAAGGTCTAAAAGTGATTATATGATAATAATATGAGTTGAGGAGGATAATGTTTAGATAATATACGTCTAGTGTTTTTTTGTTGTGATAATTAAATAATCTGTTTCAACTTAGTTGGCAACCGATGATTGCCGATTATATAAAACTAAATATTAATCCTTTCAAATCTATATCTATAGTATATAATAAATAAAAAATTAGATAGGACTCGTGACGACTTCTGTTAACTCTAAATTTATGTTCTTGTCTCTCTTCTATTTATTGATAATGATTTTAAATATATAAATCAAACAATCAAATATATAAATTTTAAGTTTTCTTATTATAATAATTTATTAAAACACACTAAACTATATGATGTGATCATCTTATCCTAAAATATAATTTTATTAATTATAAAATTTATTATTTTTATTTATAATTTTCTAGATATTCATTATTTTTTATTTCATCAATTGCTAATAACATACGTCATACAAAATATTTATAACATAATGATTTTAACATGTTGAATTCATTCCACTCATGTAACACATGAGTTGCAAACATAGTAATTAAATAAAGAAAGATGGTTTTAATAACAATTTAATCCTTTTCACCTATTTATCTATTTTATATATGTTCACATAGCATCATACTAAGATGTGCATAAAAAACCTAGATACAGAATTGAAACCTATTTTGAACCCTTATTGGAACCGGTTTGGTAGAAATCGGTCGCTAATCGACACGAATCTATGAGTTGAAGTCGTTTTGTAATCTTATAGGTTCAAACATGTTTGAACCCTGGTCAAACCCGAATCAAACCAGCCAAACTAGGTCAAACTCCACCTCAAGAACCGGCTCTAAACCTTAACCAATTTGACAAAACCGGTTTTAAATATTATTGACAGAACCAGTACTGGTTTGAATTGGAACTGGTTTTAGCCACAAACCCTCTATAGCATCTCTACAAGGAATGTCTTAGAAATATTTAAAGATGACCCACTTTTCAAAATATGTGAAAAATACATGATTAAAATTTAACCATATAGACAACTGAAAATAATAAATAGATCAGATTTAGATTTGATCGGATAAAGTAGATACAAAATAACTTAACACAATACACAATAGAAGTAAAAACTTATTTGACAATATGAAAAATGAAGTATAAACACACCTGAACAAAGCAATCATGGAAATGAACTCTCAATAGAGCAGCAGCAAGACTAACATCCTTCTTGATCACCTTCTTCATTTGCTTTCTAATAATTGATTCCAATTTTGGGCATGTCCTTTCGTAGAAATTCCAAGAAAGCCCCTTCACCAATGGCTGTTTTTGTGCTTCTAAACCCTGAAAATGCACCACCATCACCACCAACACACCTACACACACTGCAACTGTGTGAGAGGGCACTAATGTCATTTTAGAACCCATTGCTCAACACTATGGTTTCTTTTATCTTCAAGCCTACATATACAAGACTACTTATAGATGAGAATGTTTCTAATAAGTCCCTAATGATTGCAATTTTTGCTTTTTTTGTCCCTAAAAATGGTGCATTGAATGTTTGGTGATGTGGTCCATGTGGACACTCCCATGCAAGCATTTAGGGTCTTGGTCATCTACTCATCTTTAAGTCTGTGTTGGGCACACTGCATAAAATAATATTTAAGTATTGTCATCTTTCTTTCTTTTTTTATTTATTTAAACTTTATAAATAGCAACTTATTATTATAATTTTTTTGTTAGTAATAAAGTATAAATAGTGGGTTGTGAAATACAACCCATTTCTATATAGAGATCTAGGAAACCTACATGATCACTTATACATTTTTTTTATTAACTACGATAAAAAATGTACAGTCATGTAATCGTTTACTTCATTCTCTGTGTAGCATTTGTTATATCTATTAAACACTATATACAAGTTTATAATACAGTTTGAATTTTGAATTTGGTTATATATTACACTCACTGTATAAGTAATATGCATAGTTTGATAAATTTAACATTACGAAACACACAAGTATTGTATTATTCTGAAACTTGTTCGATTGAAAAATGGATTAATTCTTTTTTTTTTTAACTATTAAAAATTACTACTTTTAGAACTTTTAAGAAACACAATGGTCAAAGTTTATGTGTGGATGGTTGTTGGGATATTAAATTGTAAATTACAAGTTTAGACCCTATAGTATATAGCAATACTCATGTTTAGTTCGGAAGTTCTTTTGTATGCATTTTAGTCTTCGGAGTATTAATCAATAAATCTCATTTTCACATTGACAAATCTTCGTACTCTATTAAAAGGATAACTACGAGGGATGTGGCAGCACCATATTTCTTCTCATCAAAATTTTCTCGATTCTCCCTCCTATTAAATAATCATATTAATTGTTAATAATATTATTTAAATCTTTTTTAAATTAAAAAACTTTTTAAATAAATTAAGAAAAAAAATCTTTTTATTAATGTTATTCTAAAGATAATTAATTATAAGGTAATTTTTTTTCTAAAACATCAAACTTTTTTAAAAATATAAAATATTTTAAAATTAGTGCTTTTAAAAAATAAAATTTTTATAAACAAAAAAAATAAAATTGTCAATTATGATAAGAAAGTTTTCAAAAATGATATTTATTTTAATCGTTTGTTTTGAAACAAATTTTCATTCTAATTATAATAAGAAAGATTTCAATCAAATATTATCTTAAAATATCGTTATATAATTAATAAATTTTTTTATATTTAATATTTTATTTATTAAACCTGTGTAATACACGGGTTTACTAAACTAGTGGTCCTATAAATAAGGATATACTATCTTATTGAGGTAACACTATCTGTTTTGGTAAATACACTCTTCAGGCACTTGAACCCACTTGAATCATATCTAGACAAATAGAAGCAGTCAAGCAGGTCGACGAGGAGACAACTCTCTCTAAGGAACTCGGCAAAAATAGCCCCTTAAGTTCGGGAGAAGGGGTGCCTCCTCACAAAGAGGGTTGTAGTGACAAGGTCCGAATGAGTGTTTACTAAAAACACAGGTCTCCGCAAAGCCGTAAGACCATGTATGGGGGCTAACGCCTGACCAGTGTCGAAAGGTCAAGGAAATTGGTGACCTGATGATAGAGGAGCCGGCGACTGAAGCCCGGTGAATGACGACAGTAACTATAAAGGTCTTAGGACTGTCTCGGTAAGTTCCTTATCAGGTAAGCCCCGATAGCGAAATTCCTTGTCGGATAAGTTTGGACTCGCACAAAAGACGTAACGATCTGGGCACTATCTCGGTTCAGATCATTTTGATAATAATAATAAGTGTGATCTGTTTTACCGAGAAGGTCTACAGTTCGAGTCCGTATAACCATAGAGCCCTAAAAAAATGAAAACCAAATCAAAAATGAATATTCGAATACAAAATATCGTATCTTTTTTTATTTATATTTTCTAATTATTGTTTTAACTAACTGATTGCTCCATGAAAAGACAATCATTCCTATAAACCCAATGAATGGGATTTTTTTTTTAGTACTACCTTCTCGGCAATCAAAAATATATATAAACAGGGTAAAGATCAATTGCAAACCAATAGAAAATACAAAAACCTTACACAGATTTACGAAAAACGGTCAATATCAATACAAATAATTATTTCTATTGTATAAAGAACTTTATTACACATATATAAAATATTATGTTCTTATATATATGCACAAATTCACATACCTCAAAAAACTAACACATGTGTAAATTGTAACTTACATAGAGTAAATTTACATGTGTAAATTACATATACTAACATCTATCTTATGAGGTTGAGGGTTCAAGTATTATAATAAACAATAATATAATTTTTTAAATATTTAAACAAGGTAAAAATGTGGGAACCGTTCAATGTTCACGTATAAAACTAAAATAAAAAATATCATTATAGATCATAGTAAAACAAAGTAAAGGAAAGAAGTAGATTATATATATTTTTTTGAACGGCAAATGTGCGACCCTGCTTCGAAGAATATTTGTTATCTTAATCGGGATCACCTATATGTTTCCCAGCTGAAACCTCACCCTAACCCGCTCAGGAGGAAACCTATTGCAAAAAAAAACCTATCTCAAGAACCTAAAAGAATACTTTCAAAAGAAAGTAAAAAAGACGAAGAACCAAAAGTTGAAAGTAATCTGTGCTGTCAAGTAGCCAATGAACAATGCATGCAAGAGAAATTTGATCAAAGAAATGGGGTGTAACATACGAAAGCTAAACGGAAGGACCCTACAAATACTAATGGCTAACATTCTAATGATAAGGATAAAAGTGCTAATGCTAGAAAGCTAATGATAAAGCCAAAACAAAGAAATAATTGTCTCCCAAAACTCAACAAAGATTAAAAGATTAGAGAGTTAAATGATATAAAAGTATTCGCAGTAGGTTTTTTTGTAGTTTTTTTTTACATATTTATAAGTGTGTTTCCTATATTATATCACTATGTGGAATGATTGTCAGTGGTTATAAGTAGAGAAGAGTAAAAATTTTACTGTTTATCTGTATATTTTTGTTAGCTCATAATCATACTGATTTAGAAATTATTTTTATCATATATAATGATTTTTGACTGTATTCAAAATTTAAAACTGTTTATTATTAAGTTGCAACATGTTGATATTTTCTATCACAAAAAATTACATAAGTTGTCCTTATGGTTTGACTAGATTGCGTGTGTTCCCTAGATTTTAAGTATTGCAAAATTACTTTCAAACTTTAATGTACATGATGCACATTTAGTCCTTAACATTAAATTCCTTTAGTTTTTATGCATTTCATAAAGGTTTTGACTAACATTTTGATTTAACTTTGGGAATCAAACGTGCAAAGCCCACATAAAAGTTTGAATTAACTTTGCAGTTTTTAAAATTTGAAAATCTAGTGTAACGTGCATATATGACAATGAAGACCTTTTAGACATATTGTGTACATATATGAAAATAATTAAATTACACATATGTAAACTAAGATTACAAATATAGTTAAATATGTGATTCGAATGAGAAATATCTTCAAATCTTCTTCTACATGACTAATATCATTTTACAAATCATAATCGCTATCATCTACATCTTTCTGCTATCCCTGATTTTTGTTGTTGTTGTAAACTTGCTAGTCTTCGAAAGAGCCGGTTGGATTGAAAAATCAGCACCGCATCCTCTCTTCTTCTTCTTGTTACAATGTATATGTAAGATTTAATAAAACACTAGTTATACATATGTGTTGGTAACAAAACATGAATGTTTACACGTGATCTTTCATTAGCAACACGACCACAAGTACAAATTTAATTCTAGCATTGTTAATAATACCTTTTCGCATGATGGTGGTTTGGAAGAACACTTTTAATTAACCAATATTTTTGGGGAAAATACTTCATTAACTTTTTATTGGTTATCAACCAAGTATTTCTGCAATGAAAAAACTGAACATTTCAAACTTTTTTGATATTATTCTTCTGGAAATTGCTCAAAAGTCACGGGTTTAGTCCTTGACTTGTAGGCATCAAATTTGTCATGTTTAACGCAATCGCTAATTTAGAATTATTAGAAATGAGACCAGCGTGTTGTAGTAGGTTGAGGTATTGAAGGTTATGAGTGAACCGAGTCTATTTAAGAAAATTCTTTAGGTCAGGTATGGAAGGTTATGAGTGAACCGAGTCTATTCAAGAAAATTCTTTAGGTCAGCTAACACAATTAGCTATGGAAAGCAAGAAAACAAGTCGGGTTTTGGTTGATTTGTCATATGCCCATTTGGTTTAGCCTTTTTTTAGATGAGTGTTCCGGTTGTACTTCATGTTGTTGCTTGTATACCTAGGTAGATGTGATGATATTGTAGACCATCTTATTACATCTGAAAACGAGAGCTAGCATTTGTTCATTAATAAAATATTAGTGTCAAACAACAAACAATATATATGTCAAGCAACAAATCATGTTTGTAACTTTAGAGTTTGTTCATTTATTTTGTTTGTGCATATAAAAGACTAAAAGTGATCTTGATGACATACTCATTTCCAATAAATTGAGTGAAGATAGAAGAACGGTGTTCTTCTTCTATAAAATTGTTTAAAAAGCTAACTTTGGTTCTTGATTTTTAGGTGTCAAATTTCTCATGTTTAACGTGGTTATTAATTCAAAACTATTGCAATGAAAATCGGATGTTACGGTAGGTTGAGGTATTGAAGGTTATGAGTTATCGAGTCTGTTCAAGCAATTTGTTGTATATAGTGATTTGAAAGTCAACAATAGCTGTTAGTTTCTTTGTTCTTCATTTGTTTAGTTTGATATAGTTAATGGGTGTAATGTGTCAATTGTGTAATGTAGGTTGTTAATCGTGGTTAACGACTTAGGGTTTAAAGGGGGGGGGGTAGTTCGGTTGTTAGTAGTTGTTCTAATTGTAATCAATTTCTTCTTCCTTAATGAAATCTTTCTCATTCTTGTTATGATTTTCAATTTTGATTTCATTTATACCTCAAAAATTGGTATCAGAGCCTTGTTTTGCGGGGACTCGATCTCAAAATTGAAAGAACTTTGTTGAAGATTCAAGAATGGTTACCTCTGCAAAGTTCGACATTGAAAAGTTTGATGGAAGAAACAATTTCAGTTTGTGGCGATTGAAAATGAGGGCACTGTTAGTACATCATAAGGCTGTGGATGCTTTGAAAGGTGAAGAACAATTACCCGAAACACTCACCGCTAAGGAAAAGAAGGAAGTGATGGAGAAAGCACACAGTGCAATCATTTTGAGCCTGGGTGATCGCGTTCTGAAAGAAGTCTCGAAAGAGACCATGGCGGTAGGTGTCTGGACCAAGTTGGAAGGATTGTATATAACTAAATCTTTAGCTAATAGATTGTATCTTAAGAAACGTCTATATACCTTTCAAATGCAACCTGGCTAGTCGCTGGAAGATCACATCGATGAATTCAACAAGATCATACTTGATCTTGAGAATATCGATGTTGAGGTTGATGAAGAAGATAGGGGGATCATATTTCTTTCATCATTGTCGTACTCTTATTAACACTTTGTAGATACATTGATGTTCGGTAGAGATAGTCTATCGATGGAAGAGGTTACAGCGGCTATGAACTCCAAGGAACTACATGAAAGACGAGATGTGAAGGAGGAGGGAACAGACAGACTGATTGTTCGAGGGTGACTTGAACAAAGGGCTACTAAGTTCAAAAGTAGCACAGCTCGATCAAGGTCAAAGGCTAAAAGAGTTAAGTTATCTAAAGGCACTCATTAGACTAAAGGTATTCTTGACTATATACATGCTGACTTATGGGGCCCCATAAAACATGTCTCATTAGGTGGTGCATCATATTTTTTTGTCAATAATAGATGACTATTCGAGGAGGGTGTGGGTTTACATACTAAAACATAAGTATGAAGCATTTGGTAAGTTCAAGGAATAGAAGGTCTTGGTAAAACTCAAACTGATAAACAAGTAAAGAAACTCAGAACAGACAATGACTTGGAGTTCTGTCATACGAAATTCAATAATTTCTGTAGAGCTCATGGAATAGCTAGGCACTTGACTGTTCCTGGAACTCCTCAACAAAATGGGTTGGTTGAGAGGATGAATAAAACATTGTTAGATAAAGTCAGGTGTATGTTGCTAGGGTCAGGTCTACCCAAGAGTTTCTGGGCTGAGGCCTTGAAGATTGTTGTGTATGTTGTTAAGAGATCACCATCAGCTGCAATTGAGAAGTTAGTTCCCATGGAAAGGTGGTCTGGGTCAAAGACAAATTATGATAATCTTAGAGTGTTTGGGAGTGTTGCATACTCTCATATTGATCAGGGGACATTAGATGCCAGAGCTGAAAGGTTGCATCATGGTTGGTTATCCTGATGGTGTCAAAGGATATAGATTATAGAAGATGGAAGGTGGGAGCCTTAGAGTTATTGTTAGCAGGAATATGGTGTTTCAAGAGGAGGTCATGTATAGAGATGTTATTGGTACTTCCACAGGGGTCAGGGGGTTTATTTTGAGGTGGAGTTACCCTCAAAGGTGTCACAAGGATATGAACCTGAATGTAGTGACCCTAGAAGCTCATTTGATTCAAATATTGGGTGAAGCATAGCGCTGACAGGCCTAGAAGAAAGATAATTCCACCTGTGAGGTTTAGGGATGATGCAGGACCGGTTAAGGAATGGTCAATACAATCAGTCTCAAAATAAGGAGAGTGTTATAACACTTAACAGATCAAATGGGGAACCGGGTTTATGTAAATGATACTAAGAACACAAGTAGATGAGATAGAACTAAGAACAAGAACAAGACAAGTATGGTTTTCAAGAATGCTGTGTATTGCTCTCAAGTTCTTTTACAAGTGTTACAAAGCATAAAAAATACAAGGGCTTGAGATACTTTATACTACATCTTACAGCCGGCCATACTATGAAGGCCAGCTGGAAACACTAATCTAGACAACAAGATCAATATAAAGTCAAAAGGCAGATTGCCTTTTGACTAGTAACTATGACATGCCATAGCTCACATCCTAATATATTATAAAAGGATAAAAGGTACAAAGTAGAAAGTTACAGACTCAAGACCATAATCTACAATTTACTAAAGCATGGACCTTTTAACCAACTTGTATAAGTTGGTGAGTCATCAGAGTTGTAGCGGAAAGTAAGTCAGCTTTATGCATGTCCTCTCTGTCTTCGGAAGAAATCAATCTTCACTTCACTGGCTTGGAAAGACTTTGTCTTTGAAGCTTCGAAAGACTTCATCTTTGGCTTCAGAAGATTTTACACTTAGAATAATTTCTGTGATGAGTGTTAAACTTTCGAAGTAACTTCTACCTTGTACATCAGTGCATGCATGCAGGAAGCTCCTTGGTTGTTTTGGCTTCTTTGGTTGTATCAACCTTCTAATATAACCTTGCAAATGATCTATCAGCTATAGTGTTTAATATAGCTGAGGAAGAGTCTTCTTGTGAACCATTGTCTTATCAGGAAGCAGTTGAATCTTCTTATAGGACTAAATGGAAACTTGCCATGGAGGATGAGATGAGGTCTCTTGAGCATAATAAAACTTGGGTATTAGTTGACAAACCTTATGATAAAAAAATAGTTGACTATAAATGGATATTTAAAGTCAAAGAAGGTATGCTAGGGGAAGGTCCTAGATTTAAGGCAAGGTTGGTGGCAAAAGGCTTCACTCGGAGGGTTAGGATTGACTATAGTGAAGTATTCTTTCCTGTAGTCAAGCATGCATCTATTAGAGTGATTTTAGCTTTGACAGTAGTTCATGATCTTGAACTTGAACAAATGGATGTTAAAACAGCTTTTTTGCATGGGTATCTTGAAGAAAAGATTTATATGAGACAACCTCCTGGGTTTGAAGTAATGGGTCATGAGAATAAGATGTGTCTTCTAAAGAAGTCACTTTATAGTTTAAAACAGTCTCTATGGCAATGGTACATGAGATTCGATGGTTATGTTGTATCTCAAGGTTTTGTCGAAGTCAGTATGATACCTGTGTGTATTATAAGGTCTATGGTGAGGATGAATAAGTGTACTTATTATTGTATGTGGACGATATGTTAATTGCCTGCAAGAACAAGGAGTTGATTGATGAAACTAAAAGAATGCTTATGGCTGAGTCTGAGATGAAGGAACTGGGAGAGGCAAAGAAAATCCTTAGTATGAAGATTCAAAGGGATAGAAGTTCTGGTACTATAAAGTTGTCACAGGAGTCATATCTAAAAAGGGTGTTGAGTAATTACTCCATGGTTAACCGTAAGAAAGTAATTACTCCCTTGGTCATGCATTTTAAATTATCTAGTCTTGATTCACCTAAGATAGATGAAGAGAAGTGTGATATGATAGATGTTCCATATGCAAATGTTGTTAGCAGTTTAATTTACTTGATGATATGTACTAGGCCAGATATAAGTTTTGCAGTAAGTGTGGTGAGCATATATATAAGTGATCCTGGTAGACATCATTGGGAGGGTGTTAAATGGATCCTAAGATACATGAGTGGAACCAGCAGTGTAGGCTTGATATTTGGTCAGTATTGTGATAAGGATTTGGTGGTACACAGCTATGTTGATTCAGATTTTACAAAGGATTATGATAGAGGTAGGTCTATCACCGGTTTTGTTTTAAGAGTACTTGGTGGGACTGTTAGTTAGAAGGCTAGCCTACAACATGCTATTGCTCTATTCACAATTGAATCAGAGTTCATAGCTCTTACTGAAGCTATTAAGGAGTCTATTTGGTTAGAAGGTTTTGTAACTGAAGCTGGTATAAAGGTTGGGGTTGCAGTTGTGTTATGTGATAGTTCTGGTGCTATTTAGCTGTCAAAACATCAGGTCTTTCATGAGCGATCAAAGCATATTAATGTGAAGATGCATTGGATTTGAGATGTTTTGAATTCTATAGATGCATAATGCAGCTGATATGATGACTAAGGGTGTTCCTGGTCCCAAGTTTCTGTATTGTTTGGAATTGTTTTGTTTTGTTTTCAAATTACTAAGGTGAAGATTGTTGTATATAGGGATTTGAAAGTCAACAATAGCTGTTAGTTTCTTTGTTCTTCATTTGTTTAGTTTGAGATAATTGAGGGGTGTAATGTGTCAATTGTGTAATATAGGTTGTTAATCGTTGTTAACGACTTAGGGTGGGGGGGGGGGGGGTTGGTTGTTAGTAGTTGTTCTAATTGTTATCAATTTCTTCTTCCTTAATGAAATCTTTCTCATTCTTGTTGTGATTTTCAATTTTGATTTCGTTTATAATTCATCACAATTCATTTAGCTTAGTTGGAAGATGTGATGTTATTGTAAATTATACACAAAAAAAAAAGAAAAAAAAAGAATTAGGATTTGTTCTTAGTACGTAATATATTGATGCCAAACCACAAACGATCTACGGTATTTTAGGGTGGTCTGCTCTTTTATTTTGTTTGTGCATTAAAAAGACTAAATGAGTGGCAACGATGACATACTTGTTTCCAAGAATTAAGTGAAGATTAAAAATAGTTTTCTCTTCTTCACCAGAGAATTTTCTAAGATTATAAGAATCATATTTCGCATTTACACATGTTGGGTTAATCCTGATACATGATGAAAAGCATAATTGCATTTGAATAGTTTGGGTATCCACGTGACGAAGAAAATTCATTTTATATGTTAGATAGTGTAATCCAAAGTTATAAATTACAAAAAATATCAATATCTTTTGATAACGCCTCTTGTCATAAAAACATGGTTCAAAAATCAAATTCAAAATATCAACCATTTTGTGAGGATGTTTATTTTTTTCAAAGATGATGTGTTGTGTGCATCATTAACTTGATTGTACGAGACACACATTTCCTGACATAGATAAAGCAAAAGAGGCTTTTGAAGCACACCTCAATAAAATGAAACATTAAAAAATGTTCTATGATCACCTTGTCTCTCAATGTCACGTTATGAGCTTTTTATTCATGGGTTGGGTAACTATTAAGAAATTAACCAATATGCTTGAAGTTTATAAAAACACAACTACACGTTTATATGATAAAAATAATACAATAATGTATATTATGTTATATATAATAAGTATAATTCTAAATAAATATAAAAGTAATTGCAAATAATAATAGTTTAATAGTTTAAGGATAAATGAGCTGAGCTCGAGCTTGAGAAATTTATGACGAGCCGAGATCGAGTTGGAGCCTTCTAAAGTTAAAACAAGTCTAGCTCAAGACTAAACGAGCTCACGCTCGGCTTGGCTCGTTTACAACACTACTTGTGGGTTACCAAATATTATTAATTTTCCTTCAAAAGTATAAGAAGATCAATTTCAAAAGTTCTATAAATTTTTTCATTTGTAATCAAAAGTTTTATCATTTATAGGTATATTAGATTAACATTGAAATAACTGATTAATTTTTTGAATTGAAATTTAAACAAATGATGAAACATTCATAAATACATTGACATTTTTAATTTTTTGAAGGAAAATATTTATTTTTTACAAACCTAGAGGAAAAAAACGAATCTAACTCTAACAGTAGTTAGGTAATATATAATATTGTGTTTTTTTTTGTAAAACATTAATCGTAAAGGACTAGTATGTGAAAAATATATAAAAAATTAAAAAATTCGGGGTTGAACGGGTCATGTTTGTATCAACTCGTAAATTTCATATCATGTTAGGGTGCATGCGTCTAATATTTTTCGGGTTTGGTTCATCTTTGGGTTGGACCTGCCAACCTGCGAACACAACTCGTTTAACACCCTCATAAAGAATTAGGCCACTTGTTATCTAACCATTTTGGGCAAGGGAATTTCCAATATTAGTTGTGGTTTAATTTTAAAAGGTTGGGTAAGTAATATAATTTATTAAAGTAATAATCATTATATAATTAAGCTTGATACTAGCCATAAAAGGGACCACGTAATAATTATATCAGCATAAAAGACAATAAAAATACATAAAAGCACATAAACACATTCACTCTGAAACATCATTTCATGAGAGCTTACTTATTATTATAACAAAATGATTAATAAACACAAGATCACACCTAATATGAAGCCAACTTCTCGTCTTGATCGATTTCCATGTTTGGTAGCATGAACAAGTCGTTTGAGTTTATACGTGAGCAATTTGTACGTATTTCCCCTTGTGTGCCTGTCAACACGTTTAACTCGCTCATCTTTATCATTGCACTCACAAAGTCTTGGTAAAATTGTGTTTGGTTGATTGCAAAGCTTATGACGATGCTTTGAGTCCGGTTATCTGTGAACAAGTCTTGGTCCGAGTTAAAAAGTCCTTGACGATTCATGAGATCAACATAATAACTATTGTCAAACACATTAGGGGATTGAGTGTCCATAAAAGTAGTGTTTGTAGAGTTTTCTGTCGGGCATGTTATTCTTAGGTTGTTGAACAAGGTTTCGTTCATGGTTAAAGATCGGTTTGGGTAGATCCGTTCAATGAAAGATCGGCATTGGGCTATCCCGATGGTGTGGCCGCCAGAGAGTGCTACTACATCAGTGGGAGTGAAACCCTTTTCACCAAGAGAATTCAATAGGGTGGTCGTGTTTGCAGTGGGTGGGGGAAGGTTGGCTAGCGTTGCATTTATTGTTGCAAAGGTAAGTCCATCACGTCTTCCCAAGGGTATGCTGTAGTTAGGACCGCCTGACTACATGGTTAACAAGTTAGCAAGTCATTAGTTCTGTTAACTTTAATGATAGGTCATGTGTGTACGTGTTCATAGAGTTGACATCAAGACAAATCTCATGGTTGTTTTTTACGTGTTATATCTAATGCTTTTTTAATACGTGAACACTAACTTAGAACATATATTCAAGGAGTAAACCAGATAGCAAAAGCATGCATGGTACTCCACCGATTGATATTAGGGATTGAAGATCTTACCAAAAATACCGCGTCACGAGCAGCAAGTGCAGTAATATCAGAACACGATACAATCTGACCACACGCATCATGAACAAGCCTACGAAGATTTTCAATGATTATGAATGCTTGGGCTCTCAAAGTCAAATTTGGTGGTGCATCTTGTTCACTTGGTCCGCTTGTGGAACCTTCGAGCAACACCGAACCATCACAGCCCTAACATAAATAAAATAGAGTTAGATATATTAATCTCCAATATTAAAGATGATAGTTCCAAAAAGATTAAGTTTGTCGACAAACATATGTTCGACCTATTATTATTTTCTATATTATTATTATTATTATTATTTATTTTTTTATTTTTGGTTTTTGAGTCTTCTATAAATTATATTATTTATTTTGGCTTATTAAACTTATTTTTATTTACATAGTTTTATATTAGATGTCTGCAACAAAAAGAAAACAAATAAACAAACCAAAAACAACCTAATCAACCTAATCAGGAGGGTGATGGATCTAATCAACCCAAATTCAAATCCCCACCCTTCTATAGCATAAGATTACTGTTCACGTAATTTGTATGTGGTTTTTAATTAAGTTTGTTAAAATAAATTCATTATGAGCATGCATTTACAAGCAACTCTTAAAACTTTTGGTTTACAATCAATTATAATATATCGTTTGACAAAAAAGCTTGCAATTTTATAAGTATTTTATGTTGGAAATGTATGTAATTTGTGTGTGAATCTAACTTTCATTGTTTTTTTTTTGTTTATAAAAGCATTCACAGTCGGTTTGGTATATTTATGTGAGTGTAATCATTAAATTATATGGAATGGTTGTAAGTGGTTGTGAGTGGAGGAGAGAGAAATGTTACTGTTCAATCTGTAAATTTAAGGAATTACTATTCAAACCATTATAATTTTTTAATATTTTTAAAAGTTGTTGTGAGTGTAGGAGAGAGAAAATGTAATGATAAATGTATAAAAAATATTATTTAATTAAAAAGATGAGAGAAAAAGTAGTGTTTTTAGTGTAATTATATGGATAAAGATAAAGAACCAGCTGTGAATGCTCTAATCTCTTAAAATACCGTATGTCTGACTTAAGTTATGTTTTACTTAATTTTGTTGGTTAGAAGACTATCAGTGAGTCCCATATAAATTCTGGTAATATAATCACAACTACAAAATATTATTAAAACATAAGTTTGGGGTACGAACAAGACCTTGTTTGTGTTTTTTATTAAAAAAATAAACATATTCATTTATTATTCACAAACACTTTCTTAACGAGATTTTTTTATTCATGTTTGTTTATTAAGAAAATGAACGTTTTCATAAATTGTTCACGAACACTTACTCAACGTAAACGTATTCAAAAGGACACAAAAAAGCAAATCAACAAAAAAAAATGTTCATGCACTGCACAATGAAATTTCATGAACAGAAATGATTATATGTTCGTTTTAAAATAAAATCTACATTTTTTTATCACAAACATTACGTAAAATTCAAAAAAAATAAATAAATACTTATCATAATTATCTAAAAATAATTGACATAATTATAGTAAACACAAATTAAAACATTTGTCAAAATTGAACACAAACTAAAATTGAAATGAATGGATCGATGATGTTGATAGGAACGTATAATAAACTATAGTTTCATATTTTTAAAAGACAAATTGGATTTTAATAATCCAAACTATTACTTATTGATCGATAATAATCCATACTATTAATTTGGCCAATAATAATCCTAACTTTTATTTTTATTACCAACAACAGTCTCGTTAATATAATTATTAGATATTTACGCTTGATTTTACTCGATCTCTTTCATAATAATGATTATGAATGAAATGAAAAAAACATACAAGGTAAATCCAGCCTAAATATATATAAATTGAGTGTGAATGTATGATAATTATACTATTGCGATTACCATTGACAATAAAAGTGAAAGTTGAGATTATTAGCAGCCAAATCAATAGCATGGATTATTACCGGCTAATGAGTAATAGTTTGGATAATTAACATCCAGTTTGGCTTTTAAAAACTTGACCACTAAAATAAAATTATATAATATAATTTTTTAAATAAATTAACACATTGTTAAACGTTCACGAATAAATGAGCAAATGCGACCATTGTTCATGTTCGTTCATTTAACTAAAGGAACGGAATTTTCTTGTACGATTTTTGATTTCTGTTCATTTATTTAAACCAATAAACAGAAACAAACTTCCCGTTGAATGTTTCATGAATCACTCGTTGAATTTTCAATTCGTATGTAACCACACGTAAGCTTAGAAAACATATAAATCATGATCAATATCGTAACATATAAACCATGATCAATATCATCGATATTTGTATTATTATGGTAATCAAGAAGTGTATCTTGCATAAGGGATTTCTAGGATAAACCAAAATAAAAAGAATGTGATAACATATTGCATTACCGTATCATAAATGCTTTCCTTTAATCAAACATTCAAACTGATGTATCAACATTATTAGCTTCACAACATGAAGGGTAAAGATGTGACTTTTCATGTTGATCTAACATGTATCTCACGTGTCATCATCTCAACCATTTATATATCTCTAGTGAAAATATCTATATTCATAAATGGCTGCAACTTGTAAGTGTTTTCTAGGTTGTAATTGATTATAAGTTTATAGCGGATATATACCATGAATCTGGCAAGTATTAATAAAAGGTACTACTAAAAAATTTAAGCATTTCAATTTGATAACAACCGGGATACAAACTTGTCTTCAATTGATAATAAATAGTGTATTCTAGCTCGGATCGAAACGACCGATTCAACTGGTTGAACAAGGATTTTGAGGACCACCGGTCCGATCTATCCCAGTTCCTTTTGTGGCCAAAGAAACGTCGTTTCAAACTGGCCGGTTGGTTAATGGTCAGAACGGATTTTTTTGATATTTTTTATTTTGATATTTTAGATTTTAATAAATTTAATGGATGAGTTAGATGATGAATTGAAATGTTAAGCATAAGATTATACATATATCTATAAACTAAACATATAAAAAACTTATATTGAATTATATAATAATAATATATATACATACATATATTTACATATACCAGGTTAGATGCCCGTGTATTATACATGTTGGATAAAAATAGAGAATTAAATAATTAGGACTAAAAGATCATTATAAAATACCCCTCGTCTTTGATAGTAATAAAATTTTATAGTATTATAACCAAAAATTAATAATATTTTGAAATAGTTTTTATAAACTGAATTTAATTAATTTATAAAATGGGAATGAAATGAAATAAGTTATTTGAATACTTTCGGGTACAATATATGATTAAAAAATATCATGCGTTTCAACAAATCACAACAAATATTAGAATTTTGAATGTGTAAATATATGATTGAAGTTTTTTTTCGAACACTTTTTGTTTATAAAATCATTTTGGTATGTAGACTTATAAAATATGTGATTTAACAGTTTAGTTGATGATAAAAGGATTTTGAGTTAAAAAAAATATGTAGGTAAAAATGAAAATTATATTTTAATTTAGTTGCCTAAAATAATCGAGTTACTTAAAATAGAAATTTAAACTACTTGCCTAAAATAGAGTAAAAAGTAATTAAAGTATTAAACTAATTAATTAATAATTTTGGGCTAGAAAATAAAAGTGAGAAGCCACCACATTATGACATGTTACGCCCTCTTACTCTTTTACGCTCTCTTTGTTCTTTTATTATGTAGTATAGATAAATATATAATTATACCGCTATCCAATTCTTAATTTCAGCCCAACCATTCGACTGGTAAGATGATAATAAACATTATTTATAAAATTAGTAAATATCTTAAAAGTAAGATAATAATAAAATAAAACATTTTTAATTGATGATTGGCATTTATTTATCTACCTAAGAAATGACTCATAACTCCTACACGCATACATCAAGGCCAAGTCTTCGAAAGATAGATCATTTCTCTAGCTACGAGTTTAGATCTCTTGTTATAATTATATCTGCCAACGTTATATAGTTATAGTGTAAAAAACAATATTAGAACTTATGGTGTATAAAACAATATTAGAACTTATGTTTTAAACTACAATTATATAACACATATGAGAGGTTGAATTTTGACCCGTTAAAAGATTATTTTAAAAGAGGAATGAGATGAATTTGTTTATTTTATAAACATCATCTTTTTCGTTATTTTATTCCCTCGTCAATATGAGATGGAAGTTTTTTCTTTAAACCATTCAAACTTGCATTTTTTTAGTTCATAAATATAACAAAGATAAAATTTTGTTTATTAAAAATGCCCTTAGGTAGTGAAATAGATTTAGATGCCCCTAGTATGATAATCTTGTTATGTATGAACATTTTAGAACTTACAGATATTTTCAAAATTGAGGAAGCTTATACTAATGATTTGTGACTTTAAAATTTTATACTCTTTATATATAGTTAATGTTGTAAAACTCGGTTTAGGCGGCCGAGTACTCGGCGACTACTCGGTACTCAGTAAGGTGCAGAGTCGTTTTTCATCAACTTGGTCAACATTACTCGGAATCGGTTCAACTCGGTCCAACTTGGTCCAACTCGGCCAACTCAGCCTAACTCGTCCAACTTGGCCCAACTCGGCCAACTCGGTCCAACTCGGATTTTCACTGATTTTCGTTGTTTTTCACCGATTTTTGTTGGATTTTTATTGTGTTTTATTAGAATATATTGGCAGATGATAATCAAATGATTACTATGTTTATAATATTAAATAACTGATATTACATTTTAAATATTTTTGTAAGTGTACATGTATTCTTTTTATTTATATATATTTTCATATTTTTTTATAAATCTTAGTAAGTTTATGATATTTGACGTATTTATAATTTCCAAAAAACTAATTTCTTTATCATTTATCACGTCCGAGTACTCCCCGCCTAGGCCGAGTACTCGTAATTTCCCAGTCGACCGACCTGTCAGTGACTATCCGGTTTTGCAACCATAACTATGTATGTTTACATACATAAAAATAATCAAAGTAGTTTTTTATATGTTTTTAAATTTTAAATCGTATGCCTACAAATATGTAAGTAGTATAACCTACAAATAATATACATAATTGTAACTAGGTCACTGTATCAGAGAGGAATATACATCAAATTTCAATTATTTTTATATAAAATATTGCAAAATAAAAACAAAAATAAAAAAATTATTGTTAATAAGAGTACTCGTAGTTATTAAATGCAGTAGTAACTAATAGTTTCGTTTATTTAGACACAATGTAAACAAATTCGATCTTTTAAGTAAATTAATTCTAAAAAAAGGTGGACACAGAAAAGGAGTACTAAAATAAATAAATAAATTTAACAAATATAGCCAATCATGGAAGTGAAGTCGAAGCAAGCCAAATATAAATATATGTTATATATCATCTTCCAAAAATATCATAAATAAAAATAGAAACAAAGAGCAAACGTACTTGAACAAAGCAGTCATGGAAGTGAAGTCGAAGCAAACCGGCAGCTTGGCCAATATCCGATGCGAAAACGGATTGAAGGTTTTGTTGTATGATCGACTCAAGCTGCGGGCAAGTGGTCTGGTAGAACGTATACGACAGCCCCGCTGCTGGTGGCGGTAGCGGGGTTTGAGTTTGTGATATTGTGATCAAGTTACATGATAATAATAGAATGATGAATGTGGGTATGTTTGAAGCTTTGAAGAAAGCCATGGCAATGGCTACTTGGATGTTTGTTTATGTGTGTAGGGACTTGTGTATTATGGCTTGTACTTATAGGCATTTAACCTCGTGAAAGATATATGTATGGTTGTGAGCATATTCCTTTTATACATTTTATATTTATATTTTCTAGTACAATAAAATAGTCGCCCTTCTAAAAAGGTACAATAATATATAGGGGTGTTCAAAAATATCCGAATCCGAAACTGTATCCGAAATATCCGAAAATCCGAATTTCGGATATCCGAAATTTCGGATTCGGATTCGGATACTGATTTTGAGAATTTTTGGATATTTCGGATATCCGAAATATCCAAAATATTTTTATAGAATTTTAAAAATATTAAATATTAATTAAATATTTCGTATGTTTTTAGATATTTAGGATATTTTAATAAAAAATTTCGAATATCCGAAAAAATTTCAATAAAAACTATTATATTTTTATAAAATTTATTAAATAATACAAAATTTTTTTGAATTTGGATATCCGAACGGATACCCGAATCCGAATCCGAATCCGAATCCAAAATTTCGGATATCCGAATTTCGGATATCCGAAATTTCGGATTCGGATTCGGATTCGGATAGTGAAATTCACTATCCGAAAATTTCGGATATCCGAAATTGAACACCCCTAATAATATAATCTTCCCATGAGTCCATGTTTTAATAATATTTTAATTGTGTGTATATATTTAAGAGTTTTAAGTATGACCATAAAGGTATATAAAATTGGACACATAATATTGGAGTTTATACATATAACCAAAGGGAATCTATACAAGTCACAAATTTGTTGAGCTACTATGTTAAGTTTTATTGTTTTTTTTTATAAAATAGAAAAGTAACTTACATGTACCGTAAAAAAAAAAATCAGGATGACATGAATCGAACCCCGGCCTTTGTATGGAAGTATAATCATGGTTGGCTTCCTTTTGTTGTTTATGTTAAATGAATAAAACACAAAGTCTATTTCATTTAAAAGTTTCTTATTGAAAGAGTTACTTTATCGTTCGGTTCTAAGTTTTTAGTAATAGAATTTTCACATACTCTTTATTTGAAGATATATACATCGTGTATAATAAAACACTACATCGTTAACCGCATCAAGCAAACATGCATTTATAATTTAACAAGTCCGAAATACTTGTTTATCATTATTGATCGAAAGAGAACTTCTTAGTTGAAAGTTATCATAAGATTTTCTTTTCTATCGTTTACAACTAAAAGGTTGAAGTCGTAGTTTTCGAACTCCACTTTTTATAGCTATAGGCTTTATATTAATTATTTTAACAAAAAACTGATAAATGGTGGTGAGCGGGGTCTCGACAGACCATCTTGACCCCCCTATGAATGTGACCATATCTTATCACCAAACTCGACTTTAATACTTTTATTTGTGTTTCGATTGAAAGGGTTTACTACAAAACAAGGGGTGAGTCTCCTTAGTTATCTGGCAATGATACGCCGTTTTAAAAATATATGTATAATGTGTTTATTAATCTGTTACTAACCAAATATATTGGAGGATTACCATTTAGTATTAGCGACGACATAGAAGGAGTTTAGTGGCTATTATATAATACATTACTCCCAGTCATAATAACCGTATTTTAGGCTGATCTTGGCCATTGAAAGTACCCAGGAGAAGATCTTGACCGTTCAAAGTCGACGGTTATTAAAAAAATAGCAGTTTTCTTTTGCAGTTGACCAGGTCCATAGCAAGTCACATTCTCTTTGAAAAAAATACAAAAATACAACAGATTCTTCTATTTATTCTGCTGTTGACCTGGTCTTTAGGAAACCAACGTTCTACTCTCTACTCAACCTCTAAAAACTGAGCAGAAAAGACTAAAAAAATTAACTGTGAAAAATTAAACTGAAAGTTAGTGGGAGGTTTTTCTTAATTTTCGATGGTGGTTGTGGGTTTTTGTGAAATCAGGCACCTATAAATAGCAAATAAAGGTTCATTTGTAATAACTTTTCATCTCAAATCCTCTGATCCTTGGTAAAAAAAATGGCATTTCGATGGACACCTGAGAAAACATACCTGGTTGATGGCATGGAGAAGGAGAAGGAGAAGCTTTGTTACCCGATGCTGGTACTCTCTCTTGCCTCATATGTTTCTGCGAAAGTACAGACCTCTACCAGTTCAGCATATACATTGTTATACAACTAATATTTAATCAAATTTTATTCTATGGATATGTGTTATGCAAATAGACTCACCACTGCAGAATCTGTCGAAGGAGGTAATGATACTTATATTGAATCTCTGCTAAGTCATAATTATTGTTGATTGTGTTTGTGTCTCATGACCAGGATGACAACCTTGACATCGACACTGGTGGGCGACACTTCAAACCCTGTTATTGCAAACGAAAACTACAAATAAGTCCAGAGGCATAACATAAAATGATGCTAAAAATGTTCAAACACCTAATTTTTGTTACATGTTATTCATTGTTTTTTTGTTTGATCAAGCAGGGAAAAATAATAGTGCTAATAAAAGATGAGCAAAATGTATGCTTTAGATTGCAGCTTATACTTACTTGTCCTAATACTTTTTTTCAATTTAATGTTTTAACACTTGAATGTATGTTACTTATGTACTAATGTATCCTCTGTTATTTCATTTGTTCAAACAGGAAAAAAAACATCAGCCTAATTAAAGATGAGAAAGCTGAGAAACAGGTGTCCTAATTCCCTTTTCTATTTAATGATTAAACACTTAAATGTATGTTAACTATGAACTAATGCATCCTCTATTATGTGTGTGTTGTTGCTTACTTTTCCAATTACCTAATGCTTATTTGTTGTTTTGGCTTAACACCTATTTTTAACCAGGATCATCAATCTGCAAAAAAATATAAGAGGGCTACAAATCTGTTAAATTGGAAGTGGGATGAAGTTATTGAGGTTGACAGCACAGATGACACGATCGATGATGACATAGGAGACACAGCAGATTCTTTCAAAAAATTCAACGAAAAACTTAAACTTCCAAAGATTGTGATTAACAACCGCAATCGTCCTAAGTCTGTTTAGGGGTGTGAAGTTGTGTTCTTGCAAGTATTTAGTAGCTTTTTGGTTATGGGACTTCCATCCGTGTTGTTCTTTTTGGGTTGAACTCTTTTGACTTTATAATTTTAAGGATGTAGGTTGTTTTGTGTTTATGTTATGTAACTGTGTGACTTTTTCTTTTCATGTTTATGATATTGTCTATCCATTTTTATTTATTCTCTGATAGAAAGTTGGATAGAAAAAAAAAATATATAGTGTAGAAGCAAAATCAAAATTTTAAAAAATAACCCAATTAAAGATGACCACAAAGATACACTATTCACGTCACTTTCCTAATTGTTATTATATAAACAATTCTAGAAAATACAGAAAGTACAAACATCTTAACTATTGTCAAATGAGAAATATTCAAAAATCTTAACGATTGTCAAATCTTAGCAGAAATTACAATATAATGTTTTTCATATAACGTAGCATATAGATATAAGTAATACCAGATAATACAATAAAATTACTAATAATGTCAAATGAAACTTAATAGTTAGAGTAAAAGTTGTATCCATGATACTAATAATCATAATAGTCATAGTAGTTTTAATAATAGTAATAATATTAGTAATAATAGTAAGTGCATAATATAAAACAGTTGTGTAACTAGGGAAAAAACATGTGCAAGGACATTTTAAAAAAATGTTTTTTTTTAATTTCAAATTCACTAATGATTTAAGTGAGCATACAAGTAAGATCAGCAGTGTCAACTAGAATGAAAAGTTTTAAACAACCTTATTTTAATAAGAAATATATGGTTTGCCTGAGTTATTGGATTAGTAGATTTACTTATACAAATATTAAAATTATAAAATTTATGGATTAAGATTAATATATTTCTTAATTCAGTGAGTCGTAGCAATGTTTCACGAAAGTTGATCTTGGTTTTAAACAGTTGCAGGGGTAGTGGGTTAGTTAAGCACACTATTTCCTGAATTCTAGCACCGGTTTTGTAGGTGTATCATGTATGGTCTTATAAATTTAATATTAGGCAATTATTTCATTAATTGTTTTTTGAACTTCATCTCTGAAGGAAACGAAGGTACTTTACTTATAATTTCAAATTATTAATCTGATATGTATATCCTGTGGAAGTATGTAGTGTTTGTTAGGTTTGTATGAAAATAAAAACATCGTTCCTAACATTTGTGTTTCACATATCAGTTCATAGGTGGATCGAGGTCTGCACTTTGCCTGTTTCAGAATCTTTAACATCATACTCTCATAACAAGTAAGTATTTCCTCACATTATAAATGGCATGCTTCTTTGGTTATGTTGTTAGTATGTATGCATATTAATGAAGTTTGAATCTTAATACCTTAAATTTATGAGTTATGTTGTTACAACTTATATGCTAAATCTAACCCAAAAAGGTGAAATGAATCATCTACTAAGGTGGTGAAAGGCAGCACAACAGGGTTGTGACGTTATACAACTTTCACACATACAAAAGTGAGAGTAATCATCACAAACCTAAACCAAAAGAACAGGGGAAATAGCTATACATCCAGCATGCAAAACAACCAACTAATACAAAGCAAGCATGACGCAACACAAACCTGAATTCAACCGGAAAAACACCAGAATAATGAAGTACCCAAACACTGCCTAGCAACCTGCTTGAAGTCACCGAGAACAAACCTGCATTATGTAAGATTAAAAGCATCAATACCCATAATAGATCTAGCAAAATACAAATGCACATTCACAAGCAATTTACAATAAGCAAAAATCAAACAACAATCAAAAATAGTAATCGGAAAAAGATGATACATTCATGTCGTTCTCCTTCATCGCCGCTCATTTGAGTTTTGGCCATGGATGTTTCCTTGCACACATACAAAACCAGAATCACACCATTATCTTCATCTGTGTTTAATAATGATTAGTATATCGATTAGTGCTCTAAACTCAAAAATCATGATTTGTATATGTTGATTCTTGCCTTCATAGAACTAGATACATAGGGGTTGAACCGTATAGATTAGTACATTAGTAGTGCCTTTCTCTTCTCATAAAATTCTCGATGAAGAAAAAACAAATCCTTATGATCTGTAATCACAAAGAAAATGACCAGTAGATAACCAATAATGGTCCTATTAACTTTAGAAAGATTGGTAAAATATTCAATTAAAAAGAAACAAAAAACTTATCATCAATCTACAATAAGTACCTCCATCTCCTTTAGCATCAAGAATAATCCTGTAATGCCAACCTCAAACCAACATTTTTTCATCTGCCATGGCTGTAACCCTAATCGAGATCCTTACATGGATCTAACTGGAACAATCCATGGATATAACATGCACAAGAATATATGTAAGAATCATACAACAGAAGTGTATCTTTAAGGCAGATGAAGATGAATATTAACGAAAACTTTCGAACCCTAACCCCGTAAAGACCGATTCTTACCAAGATGCACATAGAAATTCAGGTGCACAAGAGATATTACTATTTCCGAGATAAATAGGTTATGAATCTGAACTCGATATTTTGATATCACCGGATACGGCTTAGATCTAGGAAAGACGACGATGATGCACGCGGTAGGGTTTTGATGACCTGAAGCTTCTCGAACTGAAGGTGTGAATTCCAATAACTTTATATATATATATATATATTAATAATTCACAACTGACCCTTTCAGATTGAAGTATTCCATAAACACCCTTCATTATATTAGTTTTTCTTACTAAGTACTCGTAACCTCACACTCTACTAGGGTTCAAAAATTATGTAAAAATCCAACTTAAGTTGTAGAGTAATATATACTTGGCCATCAGGTCTTTAATATATATATAATAATAGTAATTGCCTTTTATTATTATTATTTTAATTATTTTAATTATATTATTATTTTTTATTGGTACAAGTTGTATTGTGAGTATAAAATTTCATTTAACATTATTAGTAAATTTTGATATTTCTTGGTATTTGAAACCATTATCTTGCCAACTATTACAACACGTCGTCCTTAGTTATGAAATCACCTACTACTTTTCTTTTGTGGTATCACTCTTTCGGAATATATAATCACATTCAACATTTACTAGAACATGGATGGTCACCAAACTGTCGTCACATTCGAATCACTCAAACATAGTGGAGTATGGTATAATCTCACGGCTGTCCGGGTTGTTCTTATGCACTATGACTCCACTAAAAACATTCTGCTCATGATTTGGTTGATCAAAATGTAAGCTCAATTGTCTTAATATCTTTTGCTCTCTTCAGTTTTTTTTGTTACAAAACTTAGACGTATGTGATTTGAATTTTAGCGACAAACAATGGCGGCCTTCGTCCCAGGACATCTAAGTCGGCGGTATAATGATTTGAATTTGGTTGGTGGTGTTTTTTTGTTGACTCATTTTCAAGTCGACTTATTTCAATATGAAGAGTACCCAAAGTACGAAAATTACAAATTAATTTGCGGGGGTTTGAAGATTGTTGTAAGTGAAGACACTAAGTTGACTGCATATGGTAGCTACATGTCAAAACGGTTTACGCTTTATCCATCTGTGCCATCAATTAAAACTTTAGCGTATGACAGGCGGTCATAAAAACTTATCACTGGTATATAGATAGTTCTTATTTCAAATTTCAATTTCATATGTTTTTAGAATGATATAAGATCTATAAACATTATACTATAAACGATCCGTATTTATCGTGTAGATGTTGTAGGCAGAATCATCATGGGTGAGCGAATAAAGTACAGATTTATGTTTGTTATTTTTTTGATGGATGCAACGTAAGCCCCATTTACATCTTTGTTATATTTTTTTGTGGATTATATATATACATTTATTATAAAAATACATTTTAATCTAAATAAGAGTTAAATACTATTATTAGTAATTAAGATAATTATTAAATAAGAGAGAGAAACATAAAATTTTTGATGACAAAGAATGGGGTGTTGTCACATGACCTCTCTAGATATTTTTTTATTAGAGTAAAAAGATGATTATAATCTTCCTTATTATAAATAGAATGAAATTTTATTCAAACCAAACGGCTAAAAAATTTTCATTTTTAGAAACTTTCTTATTATAACTCTTAATGTTCATTATTTTTTATAAAAAATTAATTTTTAAGAACTCCAACTTTAAAATTTTTATATTTTTAAAAAGGTTTGATGTTTTTAAAAATTTCTTATTTTATAAAAATTTGTTTCTAATCATTGATGTAATTTTAATGTATCAGACATGGGATTATGAATTGATTTATATTGGTGGATGTAACAGGTTTAGCTAACGATTTGTTAGTCTATGGTGTAATTAAAGTTTTGTTGGCCTTTTAAAAAAATAAAAAGATCTTTTTTTGATTTATTAAAAAGCTATTAAATCTAAAAAAATTTAATAATATTATTAATAATTAATGTGATTATTTATTAGTAGAAGAAACGGAAAATTTTTGATAAGAAGTAATATGATACTGTCACTTGTCACTCATAATTACTATTTTATTTTATTACAGTAGAAAAATAAATTAAAAGGTTTTAGAAGTTTATCTTTTTATACTCTTTGTTTCTAATATATAGGAGAGGTCGTTGATACCTGGTAGCTACCGATGGTAAATTAAAAATAAATTAAAAGTTTTTATTATACCCGTCAGTATTATTCCATCAGTGGTACTTACTTTTGGAATTGAAGGTAATATTTTTCAACAGATGATTGTTTCAACCAATGTTTTTAGAAACATATCGGAAAGTAAACCAAACGTATTACTGGTTCATTGCTCGGACTGGTTCAATCGGTCGTGCCAGATATAGGAAGCAGATAAAATTATAATTATTTTATAAATATATATGTAAAAAATAGTAAAAAAATAAAAAATATATATGAAAAACCAGTTCGACCGGTCCAGCCCCGGGTTCATCCGGTTCGGCCCCCCGGTTCGACTGCCGTCCCACCAGTCCGACCACCGGTTCAATGCCAAAACGGTTTTAAGCACCGAACCGGTCCGGATTGGAGTCCGGTTCCCGGTCCAACCGGACCGGTCGGACCGTTCCGATCCGGTTTTCAAAACAATAGTTCCAACCAAACAAAAGTTTAGAAAATATTACAAAGAGATGTTCAACGTTATTACTTGTGTTCTCATATCAAACTCGTGCCTAATGGTTATCGGAGTTGAAACTTTAGTTTATTAGTTAAGTATTTGAATTTGGCCGATGAAGATATCTATTTTTGCAAAAAAACACAACAAATTTTCACACTTGTTTACAAAAATATGTTTGATCATTAATTCTCACATTAAATATAGAAGATTAACTGGGTTCAGCCTCAAATAGTAACCCAGGTAGAATACCTAATGCTAAACTTGTATAATACCTTGAGAGATTTGTATAATACTTTGAGTGATGAAAATAATAAATGCTTTTGGGGTGGTACTTTAGGCAGCTACCTTGGGAGGTACAGTCCAACTAATTTGCATCCACTTAACGACACAAAGAGTTAAAAACCTTTGATATTTAGACTCGGGGAAATAAACTGAACCCCAATATTCCATTCTAAACGGTCCCTGTATGTTAATCGTTCAAACTTCTACTGTAGTTTTGCAATTTATTTTTCTCTTAGTAGCATAATTTTATCCATCTAAGAAAACAAGACTTGCCCCAACACAGATTTGTAAGGATCAGCAAAATACAATTAGATCGATCTCGTAATGAGAATACGGAATGTAATCATCATGGTAACAAAGATTGAATTTAGAAATGAAGAACAAACAAGTAAATAAACTTCCAAATCTATTGATCTCTGATTCGATTACAATACAGTAGTACAAATCAGGAAAATGAAAAATCTCTCTATCAAAGTGCTAACTATTACGAAGCAAAACTTCTATTTATAAACAAAAGAAGTTCTCGCTCGAAAACATCAGTTCTCGTGCGACTAGTAGTTGTCGCACGATAACTCTAGGTTCTCTCGTGACTTGATCTTGATCTTCATCTTGATTTGATTTCCCGAGACTCTTAGGTTCAACCCCTACAATCTCCCCCTAGGCTTGGTAAATCAATGTTGTTAGAAGTCCACGTCTGCAACCTAATAACTGCCCCGATATGGATACATCTTGTTGTCCAGGGCCTTCGTAATCATCGAACCGAACTGTGCCGCTATGAAGTGTACAAATTCATCAGCTGCAATTGGACATGCCTGCAGCTTCATCAAATCTTCTTTACCAAACTGTAGCAGATCCACAGGATCCATGATACAGAACTCTTTATCTTCACACTTAATCACTGCATGACCACTATCCTTTTCACAACTCCACCCCTTTAGCTTAAACAAGCTGTTAATTGGCAGAGGAGCGTGAATAGGAATCTTCTTAGCATATCTTGGATGTTTATAAACCCTTATCTTCATTGGTTTGTTAGTGTTCAGGTCCATCATGGTCTCATCTTCAATAACTTTGGATTTGGCTGTCTTAAAGTCTTTGAAGTTGGTTCGGTTTTGTCTATAAATCATATTACGTATCCAGTTTGGCTTACTGTAATTACTAGGGTAAAAGAAAGGAACACGAACCATAGCATATAAATCTGATGCTCTAAGCGTATGAAAGTCGTGTTCGTCCTTGAAATACTCTATGGCTCCGCCCTTTCTCTTCACAATATACATCTTCTTCTCTTGATCGTAAGCCCAACTAATGATAAGTTCATAGTTTCCGTACCTTGTGAAAGGTTTGGAATGCCTCAGCGTATGAATATAAGTTGGGGGAGGAGGAGCACCAACTGTTAGGTTACCGACCTGACGCACAGCACTTTGGCCTGTAACATCTACTGTCTCGTCAGTCGTCTGTGTGTTACTCGACTCCCCCACGATCTCACCTTCTTCAATCAAAGTATCGGAAAACAAGTCTTTGAGACTGTTTCCGTATATATCAGTATACTCAAAACCCTCTTCCAAATCGTCAAACGCACCCAACTCTTCTTCTGTCTCCTCAGCATTTACACTTTGCTTGAATGTATAAAACTCTCTCTCATAAGCTGCTTTTGTCTCAGGGTCTAGTGGTGTGTAATCAACTGAATCATTGGGACTTGGTTCGGAGACATTGTCAGTGCCCGATGTTCCAACATCACCTGTAGCTGTAGAACCAATGTCACCACCCTGATCATCATCATCATTTACCCCATCATCATCATTTCCCTCATTACCATCATCACTATTATCATCATCATCATCCTCATCATCATCACCATCCTTAGACGAATCATAGTTAATCAAATCTAATCCTTCATCTTCATGATCAACTGGGTTTGAGACAGACATCATGTGTTCAGGCTCAATAAACGCCTCTCCAGTATAAACTATAGGTTGGTCCTCAGTAGTCATATGAACATCAGTAGACGGTGACTCTTGAACAACTTCAGCAGTCTCTGTTGTCCTCTCCTGATCAATAGGATCAATAGGAAGTTCTGTAGACACTATGGGATCATCAACATGTTCTGGATCAGCAGTTTGCTGTCCGCTACTCTCTCCAACTTCAGTAGTCCTTTGATGAGTAAACTGAGAAGACATACTAGAAGTGAAATCCCTCAAGTTATGCTCAAGGATCTAAACATAACTAAATATGAATGTTTGCTGATGTTCGAGATTCCTGATCCGTTCATCTCTATCCAACAACTGTCTCTACAGATCATCTATAACTTTTGTCTTCTCGAACATCTCTCCCTCAAGATTACGTACACATTCTTCCAATGTAATATGTGTAGGTGAACTAGTTGACGTACTAGCACCTTGTCTAAACTCAGGAGGTGTACGTATAAAGTCTTCCATGCTAATCGTCTCATCTACCATCTGTTCTCTAGGAGAGGTCCTTAAAATGTCATCATTAAAAGTGGGCAACTCAGATGGAGTTTCAGTTGGTGTTTCCTCACTTACTATGACAGGAGTCTCTGTAGCAGTAGCCTCCTCTATAATCGGCTCAGTGGTCACCAGGGTTCAACGTTTCCTTAACACACCACGTCCTCTACCCCTACCACGAGGACTTTCACCTGCTCTCCTCGCCATCCTCTTTCTTCTCCCCCTAGTCACAAGAGTCTCTTCAGGAATAAAATCAGAATCACGCTCCTCAGCAGTGCGTTTTGCTGGTGTTTCACGCACTCTGGGACGTTCCTGTAACACGTACGACATGTTCCCAATATGATCACTGTCAGTCTCACTCCTACTATTGCAGAACCATGTATCTATCTCAGCATCCACTTCAGATCTGGGAGCACCCTGAGAACTCTCAGGTGCTTCTGGTGTAGTACTAGCTGATGGACCGGCTGTATCAGCTTGAGCAGCCTGAGTAGTAGATGTAGATGCACCAGATGTGACATCTCTTTGGAAATGAGGAGTATCAGTCTCTTGCGGTCTATCTTCAGCTTGAAAATCATCAAAAAATCTACCCAACTTAGCGAAATGTGAACCATCCTATGCATTTCCACGTGCACCCATCAGATATGTGAATATATCCTTCTTCATTGTCATGACCACATATGTAGGTGAATCAGACATAGCTAGCTCAGGGTGAGCAGCATTCACTATCATCTGTATAAAACGAGGGTACATGATAAACTTCTTTCCCACTGCAGCAATGACGTTCTTTTGCATCTCAGAAAATATTGCCTTGGATATGCTATAAGGTAAATCATCAACGAGTGATATCTGCAGGGATCCGAACAACGCACTCAAACTATCCATGCCTGCTTTAAGATTGCTAAGGCAATGGATGACAACATGAAACAAGTACTTCCAAAAGGGTGGAAGATACTCCTTCTCCAGAGATGGGCATCTATGACTGTAACCCATACGTGTCAAACAATCCTTGACAGTATCATCATCAATCTTTACAGATGCATTGGGTACATCCTCAAGTAAATGCACACTGTTGATTACTTCAGTTGTAATCACTACCCTTTTTCCCTTAACCACAACAGTAATACAATGTTCCCTGTCCTCGTCTATCTCATTGGCAGCCGTTTGCCAAAACTGATCAATTACATCAGTATAAATGGTGGGACTAGCAGATAAGGCATAGTGAATATAAGATGTCTTTATCCCCTCGATAAGTGATCGGAATAATGCTTTGTCTTCAGAAACATCACCGAGATAAGCTATGGCATTATGGTTTTTGTTAAAAACCAATGGACGAGCCATCTGAAATAAGCATGAATATCAGTACACAAGGAAAAATTCAAAAAAAATTTTAGAAAAGAAAAATAATCACTTAGAAAAAAATTTTGAAATTTGAACTTCTCGCGCGAAAACTACATTTTTCAGATTTATGCGATAAGTCTCAACTCATGCGACAAGTCCAAGTTATCGCATGAATTTAAACTTGACCAGAAGTCAACTTCTCGCATGACAAGTTTAACTTTATGCAAATAGTTTTGAAAGTTTTTGTATCTGTTCATATGCACAGGACCTTTCGCATGCGAAAACTCTGTTCCACTTCAAATTTTCAATCCGTCAATTTCTAAGTGTTTCATTTATTAAAACATGTTTCATAGGTGTCGACTAATTTATTATTAAGGTTTATGATGATTAATTTGTCCAATTTTAACGTATTTTAAGTCCTAAAGTTTCGGTCTAGTTCAAATACATTCAAATCAACGTTATAATCATCAATATACCTTAATGTATGGTTAGAAATCAACAGGCGACCACAACAAACAATGTTTTCTATTTTGACAGAGTTTCTACACTTAGAAATTTGAGAGTGAAAGTTTTAGAATATAGTATGCGAATACTTGACTTTTCGCACACTGTACTTTATATAGCACTCTGACTTCTCGCATGATGAACTTTTCGCATAAAGTTGAACCTTTCGCATCAGTTAATCCATCCGCATTTGTTTTGAAACTTTTCGCATGAAGTGAACTTTTCACATCAGTTTATTCATCCGTATTTGTTTTGAAACTTTTCGCATGAAGTGAATTTTTCGCATCACTTTATTCATCCGCATTAGTTTTAAACTTTTCGCATTTTGTGAACCTTTCGCGTGATATGAACCATTCGCGCGATAAGTTCAATTTTCTTTGAAAAATTTTAACCTTTTATTTAATAATAATAATTTTTATGTTTTGAATTTTAAAGATTTTATTGAGCCTTATGATTTGTTATGAAAAAAATGATTATGTTTAACTAAGTATTTACAATCATTCATACACCCTTAATTTTGAACGTTTTGTAAAAACGAAAACTAAAACAAGTAAACAAAATATTAACTTAAATATTTTTGATAAATTTTCAAGTATAGGATCATATTTCTTAGAAATTGATCATTACCATCATCCAGCTTTATTATAAATAGAACTAGTTATGTTGATTGTCAATATATTGTGTCCGATTTAAACATAGACTTCAAGTTTACTTAGACACATAAGCTGTGATTTTATTATGTTTTGATTAAATTATATGTCTTCAGTGTGTCCTACAATCAAAAATCCTGTAGAACCTTATCCAACTTCAAGACACTTTCGAGATTTCAAGTCACCCCAATTTGACTTAAACCTTTTCACTTCTGATCAGCCTTTTCAAAACGAATTTTCTAATATAATATCTATTATGAGCATAACTAGCCTGAGAAATATTTCTGAACACAGAATATTAACAAGTTTTAGGACTTATTTAACAGCCAGTCGGACTTATGTTTTTGCCCTCGCAAGACGTTTAGGAGTTACATGCCAAGTCGGACTTACATGCCCCATCTTTTGATTTTGCCTCCTGTGTCAGAACATATTCTCAAAAAGAAAAATATTTATCATATAGTATGTATGTCTTTGACATATCCTTTATTAATGTGCTCATTGACATCTTTTATTCCCATATGGCCTTTTAGGCATTTTTTTGCTCATTTTGTTTGTTTTTCTCTTTTGTATTTTGTTTTCATTTGTATATCTATATATTTTTTTATTTGATTTTATACATATATATACAATTTCTGAAAGAAGCTGAATCAGAAAGTAACTGGCTTGAGTATGACCAGACTATAACTCTCAGTCTGTTTTAGCATGGAATCAGAGTTACCACAAAACCTTGATGAGTTACCCACTTCAGTCATAGAAAGTTACTTTTAGTGCATCACAGAACATAGTGCTTTTCATACTTGAATATCCAGCCTATCAACATATCAAACATAATCCAAGTCAGTTTCTTGTAAGCTTTAGGATGTAATGATTCAAAATCAAGAAATGTACTATCATTTCCTATGTACACTTGAAAACTTAATTTTCTCAAATTTTATAACCAAAATCTTTTTGTAATTTTCTTCAATCTTTTTACTCCCCTTAAGAACAAAATATTTTTGTATTTTCAAATTTTCTCCTCCTAAAATTGTGATTATCTAGACTAGAAAATAACAATTTTAACTAAAAAGAAAGAAAAAAAAATATTTTGAAAAGGGTGTAAGAATAAATGTTAACCAAAGTTAATCATTCCTAATGATTGAACTAAAAAGTCAAATCTGGAATGATCAAACGCCTTAGTGAACAAATCAGTGATGTTGTCATCTATAGAAATTGACTTCAAATGGATAAGTTTTCTTTCAAAACAGTCACAGATGAAATGCATTCGGATGTCGATGTGTTTAGTCTTAGAATGTTGAATAGGATTCTTCACAATGTTCAAAACTGTAGTATTATCACAATAGATTTTAGTATTGTGACATCCCGAAATTCCAGGTTAAAGCCGTCAACTCAAATTCGGCAACCTTTCTTTCACGGTCTCTAGTCTCCGGCGGTTTTCCCCTTCGCGTGACGCTTCCCCTAGCGGCGGCTTTCCCCGTGATCGGGCGACTGTTACGGTTACGGTTTTCTATTTCGAGAGCCTGACGGTAGTGAGCGGCGATCGTAATAAACTTGTATCTCGTTCGGTATGTTCCTTGGCCCTTTACTCATGTTCGTACAGTTACGGTTTCGAGTTCGGGCCGCGATGATCGGGTTATGTGTTTGGGTCTTCGGTTGTGTGTGTGTGAGTGAGTGTTAATTGTGTGTCTGTCCTGCCATGTGTGATGATTTGTATGTTGTGTTGTGTGTGTGAGTTTCTGCTGTGTGAATGCATTCTGTTATATGGAGAAATCGATAATGGAGTTATATTAATGGTTGTTTGTGTATATGCAAATATGAATGGTATGCGTGCATATCGTATGCATGAGTTTGATGTGTTCTTGTAGATGATCTCATAGTGGGAGCATCCATTTTAAAATTATATGAGTGTGTGTGGACTGCGTTTAAATGCGCACAATATATAGAATATCATGTGTGTGGATATATTAAGTATTCATATATGTATGGTAGTGTGTGAAAATATATAGTGTTGGTGTAGGGACTCACATGCATATAGTGTATCGTATGTGTGTTTTGCATGGGTTTTCTTTTATTGTAAAAAAAAAATTCGTATAGTTAGCATGTATAAAGGGTGCATATGATCATAATGATTGAGTTTTGTTATACTTGGGATGTGAATTGAGTTTTGGTGGTGTTAATGCCCAATGCGAACCCGAGTCGTGAACGCGAAACCGTACGATTCATTATTAATATTTAATATCTTAATATTAATTATATATTAAAACGTGCAACCAGGTTATTTGGAAACTTAATCGTACGTGTTTGCACTTATTGACATTGTTATGCATTTAAGGTGAGTTTTCACGGCCCCGTTTTACATTTTTCCTTTTGGGGGAGAAAACATGCAAACACTATTTCTTGTTATGGTTGCCAGTATTATTGATATCGCCTGTTACGTAGTGTAGACACATTTGAAAGTCCTTGCAGTATTAAACCGTTAGTAATGGGATTAGCGAGCTGATTCTGAGTAGTATTACTGGGTTTGACAAACCCCACCCGGGCTAGTCGAGCTAGCTTGATTGGAGGTCAAATGGGTGCGAAATTGACCTAACAATTGCCACGGTCTGTGGTAGACGTGGTGGAAAGGCATAAAACACACACAGTCAGCTTCGGTTTGAAACACTAAGTAACTTGTTATAGGCTAGCTACCTATCGATATACTTTATATACTAAACCAAATGAAACGCTTTCTGACACATTACTTGTCGTTTAAACCTGTGGACTTACCAACTCTATGTTGACATATTTTAGCATGTTTTCTCAGGTCACAAGAATGCACAAAGTTAGGGACTCAGCTAGGGATGCATTCATGGCATACATTGCAACTCAATCAGTTCATTTTGTCAAACATTATTAACTTTTATTGTTTAAACACATGTTGACACAATTTATTGTTGACTTACTGTTCTCAAAATGCTTCCGCAAGTATGAAACATTTATGGTTGGTTTGAAAGTCTAATTTTTAATATGATGTTTTGCAAATTACTGAATCTGGTGTAACTGGTGCTATCTGAGATCCTGGTGTGTCACACGCCTGACGGTAAAACCTCGTTAGTGGATTTTGAGGGTGAGACAGATTGGTATCAGAGCCCCAGTTATAGCGAACTAAAATGAGCATTCATATGCACTGCATTTTAGACTATAGCTAGATTGCATTAGTTACACACACATAGATTACTGAATTTTACTTGCTTGATGTATTACTTGCTCGAACTAATTTCTGTGACGTGGAATACAGACATGGCACCCTCTTCTTCACATTCTGCGGCCTTGGGTAAGAGGCCTGCACGTCCTGACACTCCTTCCCCTCCTGCTCCTCCTGATAGGGATCAGGAGTGGTCTCGATTTCCCTATCCATCTGATGAGATGGATCTGGACCAGCCATTCGCACTTCTTGAGCGGGATCCTCCAAGGGATTGGTCCCACTATCCTACTTACGTGGACCGTATGATTTACAGGGAGCGCGTTCCCGCTCCAGCACCCAGTGGACCGAGGACTAGGTCGGCGATGACATCTACTACGCCTAGCCTCCCTTCTTTATCTTGTTCACACGAGCGAGCACTAGCAGCCACAGTCACCACTCTCGATACCGAACGATAGCGTATTCGATTCCTCATTGATGAGAACTCAGCCTTGCGACACGAGATGCACCAGCTTTACCTGAAGGTGGTGATGTTAGAGGACCGGTTATCTATGGCCATTAACCGTCATTACACTCTAGCTCGTGAGGTCGTCGAGCTCACCGGATGCTTTGATACTGTAGAGCTTCAGGGCACCGAGACTGGACTCAGGATGACTGACCTAGAGGCCCAGGTGACTACATTAGAGGTACAATTAGCGGCACTGCAGATTGCTGATGAACCAGTACCAGAGGAAGATCCCGAAGAGGAGGCACCAGATGATGGTACCGACGACGATGACGGCTCTGTCATGTCCAACTCATGTCTGATGTTCTGCCTACCTTGGATTTTGTTCTATTTTTAGTTACAGTTCTTGCGTCGTTTCATATTACACCTAGATGGGTAGGGTTGTTCCTATCCAACTGATATATTTCGAATTTTGATGGGTTGATTTGAATACATTGTGCTCCTTACAATTTATTTTTATCAATGATTACTATTTGAATATTGACTGTTGTGATTATATGAAATGCCTGATTATTTACCTTATACCTTATGATGATTATATATGATATATTATCTCATGGGCGTGTATTGTGAATATGAAGAATCATGTGTGGGCGAAGAGATGGACGTCCAAGTGGACGAGGCAACATTAACCTGACACAAGCTGAGCTTGACGCCATTATAAGTGAGCGTGTTGCTGATGCGCTCGCTGCATACGAGCAGGCCAGGAACCAAAATCAAAACAACCATACCAACCAGAACCAAAAACAAGGAGGTAAACCTCTATCAAGTAGATTTTTGAATCAAATCCTATGATACTCTACTTAACAACTATCAAATCATTATCATATATCCTCTCATACCAGGTCAAGCAGTCTACACTTTCAAGATGTTCATGGACTGCAAACCCCATTCCTTTAAGGGTTCTGAGGGTGTCGTTACCCTCCTCCGCTGGATTGAAAAGCTGGAATCTGCTTTTGCGATGTGTAGCTGCCCAGCAGAAAATCATGTCAAGTATGCTTCTGGCACCTTAGAAGGATCTGCTTTAACATGGTGGAATTCCCAAGTCCAGAACCTAGGACTGGAAGCTGCTAACAACCTACCTTGGGAAGACTTCAAGACATTACTAAAGGAGGAATATTGTCCCAGGAATGAAATCCAGAAGCTGGAAATAGAATTTTGGAACCTAAAAATGGTTGGATCTGAGATAGAAGAGTACACAACTCGTTCACACGAGTTGGCTGCCTTATGTCCTCAAATGGCGACCCCAGCCTACAAAAGGATAGAAAGGTACATTGATGGGTTAGCTCCTCAAATTCAAGCCAGTGTCATAGCTGCTGACCCAGTCACTATTCAGTAAGCTATCCGTCTGGCTCACAAACTTACTGATCAGGCGGTGGCTCAGGGCACCCTGCCTAAACGTGGAGCTGCAACTGGTTCATTTGATAACAAGCGAAAATGGGATGGTACATCTAGCAAGTCATCCAACTCAAATCAGCCTCAGCAACAAGCCAGGAAATTTGATTCATCCTGAAACTTCACCAACACCAACCAGAATAACAACAGTGGTCAAGGATCAAGTAACTATGCTGGCAAGAACCCGAAGTGCAACAAATGAAACTTCCATCATTATGGACCGTGTGATCGTTTTCGCTGTCAAAGATGTGGCAAGACGGGTCATATTGCTAGAGACTGTAGGGGAGAACTTATGACTAAGCAACAGTCTCAACCGCAACGACAAGGAGAAACACCTAGGGGTTGTTTTGAGTGTGGCAAGGAGGGCCACTATAGGAAAGACTGTCCATAGCTGAAGAATGGAAATAAGGGTAATAATGGAAACAGTGCTAAGGGTCGTGCTTTTATGATTGGATCTGGTGAGGCAAGGAATGATCAGAATGTGGTTACTGGTATGTGTCCTCTGAATGGCTGTTTTGCTTCTATACTATTTGATACTGGTGCTGATAGAAGCTTTATTTCTACCAAGTTTAGCAAACTTCTTAATGTAACTTTAATTGATATGGAACCTAGTTACACTATAGAATTAGCTGATGGGAAACTGATTGAGGCAACTCGTATCATTAAGGGATGTAAACTGGGATTATCTAGACATGAGTTAGATATAGATCTGATGCCTTTCATACTTGGTAGCTTCGATGCGGTTGTTGGTATGGACTGGTTATCTAAGAACCAAGCTGAGATCATCTGTCGTGAGAAGGTCGTCCGTGTACCACTTCCTAGTGGTGAAGTTTTGTCAGTTCAGGGGGAGAAGAATTGTACAGTCTCTGGGATCATCTCCTACATGAACGCCCAGAAGTGCTTACGCAAGGGTCACATAGCTTTCTTCGCTATGGTCACGGAGAAAGAAACCAAGGAAAAGAAGATTGAAGATATCCCCATTGTACATGATTATCTCGAGGTTTTCCCTGAAGATCTGCCAGGTCTCCCACCGCATCGCCAAGTTGAGTTCCAGATTCACTTGGTACCTGGAGCCGCACCTATCGCGAGAGCACCGTACAGACTAGCTCCAAATGAGCTGCAAGAGCTGTCTACGCAATTGCAGGAATTGTTGGATAAAGGGCTTATCAGACCTAGCTCGTCACCATGGGGAGCCCCAGTTTTGTTTGTCAAGAAGAAGGATGGAACCTTTCGTATGTGTATTGATTATCGGGAATTGAAGAAAGTGACGATTAAGAATCGTTACCCTCTCCCGCGCATTGATGATTTGTTCGATCAGCTTCAAGGGTCGAATTTTTACTCCAAGATAGATCTGAGGTCGGGATATCACCAATTAAGGGTTCGAGATGAGGACATTTCAAAGACAGCGTTCAGAACTAGATATGGCCACTATGAGTTTTTGGTTATGCCATTTGGGTTAACCAACGCGCCAGCGACTTTCATGGACCTCATGAACCGAGTGTGCAAACCCTATTTGGATAAGTTTGTCATTGTCTTTATCGATGACATTCTTATTTATTCAAAGAATAAGGAAGAGCACGAGGAACACCTTAGACTGATCTTGGAGCTGCTGAAAAGAGAACAATTGTATGCAAAATTTTCAAAGTGTGACTTCTGGATGCGAGAAGTCCAATTCTTGGGTCATGTGGTCAATGAGAATGGAATACATGTTGACCCGGAAAAGATAGATGCCATCAAGAACTGGGCTACGCCTAAGACTCCGACTGAGGTACGATAATTCCTTGGGTTGGCTGGCTATTATCGACGATTCATCGAAGGGTTTTCAAAAATTGCTCAACCTCTCATGGCGTTAACTCATAAAGGCACTACATACAAGTGGGGTGACAAACAGGAATTTGCATTTCAGGCTTTGAAGCAGAAACTCTGTAAAGCACCGATTCTATCACTGCCTGAGGGAACAGATGATTTTGTGGTATATTATGATGCTTCCATTCAAGGCCTCGGTTGTGTGCTAATGCAACGCGAGAAGGTAATCGCATATGCTTCCCGCCAACTAAAAGTTCATGAGAAGAATTACACGATGCATGATTTAGAATTGGGAGCTGTTGTATTTGCACTCAAGATATGGAGACATTACCTGTACGGTACCAAGTGCACCATATATACTGATCACAAGAGCCTCCAGCACATCTTCGAACAGAAGGAGTTAAACATGAGTCAGCGTCGTTGGGTCGAGCTGTTGAACGACTACGATTGTGCAATCAAATATCATCCGGGTAAGGCTAACGTGGTAGCCGACGCCCTAAATCGAAAGGAGACCCCTAAGCCAAAACGAGTTCGAGCATTACAACTTACCATCCACACCAAATTGCCTGATCAGATTCGTAATGCCCAACTTGAAGCTTTGAAGGAAGAGAACCTGAAAGCAGAATCGATGCGAGGCATGGAAAAGCAATTAGAGGTTAAATCTGATGGAGTTCGGTATTGTGACATCCCGAAATTCCAGGTTAAAGCCGTCAACTCAACTTTCGTTACCTCGACATTCGCTCGTGATTTGTTTAATTGTTTAACCTTGTATTGCAATTAAATTAACGGGATTAAGTTTACTATTTCAGCTTGAGGGGTCTCGTGTGCCAATTCACTAAAGTTGATTTAAATGAGTTGAGGGGCCTAAGTGCCATTTCTTCAAACTTGATTTAATATAAATACCATATCCCATGCAACTTCCCCGTAACCCTACTCCCTTAAAACTGCTTCCTGCCGTCGCTCTCGAAGATCAACCTGCTGCCGTCGACCCCTCTTTTTCTGCAGAACCTCTTTCGGCAACCTTTCTTTCACGGTCTCTAGTCTCCGGCGGTTTTCCCCTTCGCGTGACGCTTCCCCTAGCGGCGGCTTTCCCCGTGATCGGGCGACAGTTATGGTTACGGTTTTCTATTTCGAGAGCCTGACGGTAGTGAGCGGCGATCGTAATAAACTCGTATCTCATTCAGTATGTTCCTCGGCCCTTTACTCATGTTCGTACAGTTACGGTTTCGAGTTCGGGCCGCGATGATCGGGTTATGTGTTTGGGTCTTCGGTTGTGTGTGTGTGAGTGAGTGTTAATTGTGTGTCTGTCCTGCCATGTGTGATGATTTGTATGTTGTGTTGTGTGTGTGAGTTTCTGCTGTGTGAATGCATTCTGTTATATGGAGAAATCGATAATGGAGTTATATTTATGGTTGTTTGTGTATATGCAAATATGAATGGTATGCGTGTATATCGTATGCATGAGTTTGATGTGTTCTTGTAGATGATCTCATAGTGGGAGCATCCATTTTATAATTATATGAGTGTGTGTACTGCGTTTAAATGTGCACAATATATAGAATATCATGTGTGTGGATATATTAAGTATTCATATATGTATGGTAGTGTGTGAAAATATATAGTGTTGGTGTAGGGACTCACATGCATATAGTGTATCGTATGTGTGTTTTGCATGGGTTTTCTTTTATTATAAAAAATAAAAATTCGTATAGTTAGCATGTATAAAGGGTGAATATGATCATAATGATTGAGTTTTGTTATACTTGGGACGTGAATTGAGTTTTGGTGGTGTTAATGCCCAATGCGAACCCGGGTCGTGAACGCGAAACCGTACGATTCATTATTAATATTTAATATCTTAATATTAATTATATATTAAAACGCGCAACCAGGTTATTCGGAAACTTAATCGTACGTGTTTGCACTTATTGACATTACTGTGCATTTAAGGTGAGTTTTCACGGCCCTGTTTTACATTTTTCCTTTTGGGGGAGAAAACATGCAAACACTATTTCTTGTTATGGTTACCAGTATTATTGATATCGCTTGTTACGTAGTGTAGACACATTTGAAAGTCCTTGCAGTATTAAACCGTTAGTAATGGGATTAGCGAGCTGATTCTGAGTAGTACTACTGGGTTTGACAAACCCCGCCCGGGCTAGTTGCGCTAGCTTGATTGGAGGTCAAATGGGTGCGAAATTGACCTAACAATTGCCACGGTCTGTGGTAGACGTGGTGGAAAGGCATAAAACACACACAGTCAGCTTCGGTTTGAAACACTAAGTAACTTGTTATAGGCTAGCTACCTATCGATATGCTTTATATACTAAACCATATGAAACGTTTTCTGACACATTACTTTTCGTTTAAACCTGTGGACTCACCAACTCTATGTTGACATATTTTAGCATGTTTTCTCAGGTCACAGGAATGCATAAAGTTAGGGACTCAGCTAGGGATGCATTCATGGCATACATTGCAACTCAATCAGTTCATTTTGTCAAACATTATTAACTTTTATCGTTTAAACGCATGTTGACATAATTTATTGTTGAGTTACTGTTCTCAAAACGCTTCCGCAAGTATGAAACATTTATGGTTGGTTTGAAAGTCTAACTTTTAATATGATGTTTTGCAAATTACCAAATCTGGTGTAACTGGTACTATTTGAGATCATGGTGTGTCACACGCCTGACGGTAAAACCCCGTTAGCGGATTTTGAGGGTGTGACAAGTATCATAAATATTAAGGCCATAATCAAAAAGTTGTTGTTGAATCCAAATGATTTGTGAACAACAGATTGATGCAGCCACATATTCTGCCTCTGCAGTCGAAATGGATACTGTCTGCTGCTTCTTACATTGCCAAGAAATCAACCTATTGCCAATAAATTGACAACCGCTAGTAGTAGACTTCCTGTCCAAGTTACATTCTGCATAATCACTGTCAGTATAAGCAAATAAATTAAAATCATAATTTTTAGGATACCAAAAACCAAGTGTGGGTTGACCCTTGAGATACTTAAAAATCCTCTTGACATCTTTCATGTGAGATTCCTTTGGATTACTTTGATAACGTGCATACTGACAAACAGTAAACATGATGTCCGGTCTGCTTGCAGTGAGATACATCAAGGATCCAATCATTGATCGATACATGTGTTGATCAACATCTTCTCCTGTGAGATCTGGAGTCAAAGTAGGATGAGAAGACATAGGAGTAGGAGCTGTCTTGGAGTTTTGGAATTTGTCCATGATACTGTGAATATACTTTCTTGATGTATAGCATCTCTTGTATAACAATTTGCAAGGAAATGTTCAGTGAGAGTGGCATACCAAGCTCGAGGTGCTTGGTGTAAACCATAAAGTGCTTTGTCTAACTTCTATACATAGTCAGAATGATCAGGATCTTCAAATCCTGGTGGTTGACAGGCATAGGTTTCTTCCTTCATTTCGCCATACAAAAACGTAGTTTTCATATCCATTTGATAAACTTTGAAGTTCTTGTATGAAGCATATGCCAGAAAAATTAGTATAGCTTCTAGTCTTGCAACTGGAACATATATTTTTTTATAATCAAGTCCTTCAATTTGATAGAATCCTTGAACAACAAGTCTGGCCTTGTTGTGGACTATCTGATCTTTTTCATCCATCTTGTTTTTGAAAATCCATTTCGTGTTGATTGGTAACTTACCCTTTGGTAATTCACACAGATGCCAAACATTTAGCTTTTTGAATTGCATCAGCTCGTCTTGCATTGCCTCTACCCAACTGTTTTTTTTTCAATGCCATTTCAACATTCTTCGGCACTATTTGAGATAGAAAACATGAATATAGACATGTATTTATTGCTCCCGATTGACTTCGAGTTCTGACGCCTTGGGATAATGGATCGATAATTGCTTCCGTTGGATGGTTTCTATGAACTCTCAGCTGTGGAATAACATCTTTAGAGATAACTTCGTCTAAGTTAGACATATGACCAACAGGTTCTTCAAAGATAACATTAGTCACTGTACCTTTATTTGTAGTCTTACCTCCCTTGTCCCCAGCAAAGATAACATATCCTCTGTTGTATGGTTGTATGTTGTTCAACAGAGATATATTACCAGTCATGTGTCTTGAACAACCACTATCTACATGCCAAACACTGTTGATAGCTTGCCCTGGTTGTTCCTGCATAATAGGACAAATTTAATTATTTTTAGGAACCCAAGCCATGGTTGACTTGAGCTCATTGTTTTCATCTAAATATGATACATTTTGCAATATCATATCTCTTTTGTCATCAAAAATATATTTTTCAACAACAAAAGGCTCAGGAGTTTTGCCTTTAATTTTCCATCTTTTCACTTGTTTGATTGGTGTTGTGGTGAAATTGTTTTCATCAACTTGTACCGATTTTACTTTTGTCTTTTACTTGTTTAAATCAGTTTTATTTTTAACAAAAACATTTAATTGATATAAGTTTCTTTTAAAATTTGCATTAACAAAGAAACGTTTTCTGTAGTTAGCAATAAAATTATGAAACTTTTGTTTGCTAGTTAACTGATGTTGATGAAGACAATTTCTAGCCATGTGACTTGGCTTTCCACACACATAACAACATCTTTTACTATATGCATTTGACGCTCGCATGTTTTGCTCAAACTGTCTTGGATAACTTCCATAGTTATCATAGAATCTAGCCTTAGTATGTCCTTGGCCTTTTGATTCTTTAACAGTCTCTCTTCCTTTCCTCTCGTGTCGATTATCTTGAATTGATTTTGAAGGAATTGAAGCATTGGTCCTAGCTTTTGGACTTATTATAGATGCTGATTTAGCATGATTTGTGGCTTTAACTGTATTGACTGGATTAGGACTAGTGTCTTTTGAACGTGTTCTACACATATCTTGTTTCATATTATTAGCAATAATAGAAGATTTATTTTTAAAGAAACTTGCATTTGCTTCTTTAAAAATATGATCCTCATTATTAATGTTGTCTGTAAAAACAAATCTGTTCTTGAAATCAGTTTTCAAGTCAGACATAGATGTTGTGACACGTTTGTTTCTTTGTTTTTAAAGTTTATTTTTGATTCTCGTTTCTTATCCTTATTTAATAATTTTGGACAAACATTTGAATCAACTGAAACTTCCAAACTTTCATTTAACTTTGATGATGAATTACACGATAGTTTTTCATTACAAATCTTATTTTCTATAAAATCTAATTCATCATCACTCTCCCATTCTTCAACCAAACCATCTATCTTCATACTTTCTGCAAAAGAATTGTCATTATTAATATTAGTTTATGTTTTTATGACAGGGTCAACAGTCAATGAAACATTGGCTGAAGGTGTGAAGTCAATTTTTGGTTGAAAACCTAAACCATAGGTCTCTTCTTCATGAGTTGTGATTGATGAAGGCAATGAGGTATAATCATGATTAATTGGTGGTGCAATGTTAGCATAGCCAATACCATTTTTACCACCATTAATCTTTTGTATCATCTGTAATTTGATTATACCTTCATCCATGTTTGATGAAAGTTTGAATTTTTCAACAACTAATTTTACAGATAAGAGTTCACTGGTAAGTTTGTTAATTTCTAAAGATAATTCATCATTGCTTTTTGTCAAATCTTTTATGTTACAATCTTTATCATGAAGACTCAGTTTTGATTGGTAAATGGATTTGTTCAATCCATCAATTTTATCTTTAAAAATTTTATCATCTGTTTTATATTTACGAGCTTGATATTGAAGTTTTTCAACTTCTAATATCAAACGTTTGTTATGAACTCTGTATCTTTGTACCTTTTCTTTGCACATATCTGAACAAAGAGAAATATATACCTCATCGGTTTCTTCATTCTTATTTATCTCTTCATGGTCCACATTCACCATGAAGGCCTTCAACATTCTTGGTTCATCTGCTTTAGTTGCTGGAGTGATCTCAACAACACTTTGCTCTTTTGCACTTGCAAACGCTGGAGCAAGCTCAACAGCTTTAACTGATTCTTCAACTTGGACTGGAGTGATCTCAATTGTCTTTTCTTTGACCTCTTTTTCTTTTATTGGAGTAGACTCAATAGCATTTTCATCACTTTCAACCACTGCTTCAGTTTTCACCTCTTTCACTTGTTCCTTCATAATCTTCTCAACTATTTCTTCTTCAACCTTCTCTTCCTCAGCAAGCACACCATCTAATGCATCTTCATGCATAAACTCAGAAAACAAGTTGTCTTCAAGAGGCTATTCAACTGGTTCAATCTCAGCCAACAGAGCTGTAGACAGCTTAATGTCTAGAATTTCCATTTGGTCTGACCAATCATAATGCTCATTGGTTTGAGACACCAAAGCTTTGTTATTAGATGTGTTGGCTTAATCTTTCTTTGTTTCCACCTCCACTGTTACCAACTTCTTTCCATGATCACTCTGATTTGATCTGGGTTCAGTGAATTCTCTGGCAAAATGATCAGGTTTGTCACAGTTGTAGCATCTCAAACTGGACTTATCAAACACTATTTTGCTGGAGTTGTTCATCCCAAACACTTTCCTTCCAGTTCTCCTAGCAAAATTCTTGGCTCTATCACCACCTTAGCCATTTGGTAATTAATATCATTTTCTTCGACATCATCAGGGTTGATTTGTTCCAAGTCATCCACCAAGATGTTGGCTACACTGAGTCTTCCAGCTGAAAATGCTTCATAACTATTCATGAAAGTAGTGAATATGGCCAGGTGTTCTTCAGCTATTTGGATGGTTTGTTTGTTTGGTTGGTTGTGAGTTAACAACAAAAGCTTGTTGTGTAGGCTGAGAAGCTTGAATCTATGGGTAGGTTTGAGGTTGGGATTGAATTTGAGCTTGGACATAAGAATTTTGATGAGAAGCTTGATAATGGGGTAAGTATCGGGGCAAGTTTTGATCTTTGATAGTTGGATGAGCAGAAGATCCTGATGGTTGTTGTTGACACAACTAAGAATAGCTGACATAATAGTTCAGATTACTAGCCATCTTGGCATACAATGCCGACGCTTCAGCTCCCATTGAGTTGATGTAGTTTGCAGCCCTCTGCTTATCATCCATATCATAGGATTTAATAGTTGAGATGAGATCACTGAGTGTCAAGGTGAATAGATCCTTGGTTCTCTTAATGGTGGTGCAGTTGTTATTCAAGCTATATGGTAGAGAATTTAACAGCTTTTTATTAATTGTTATATTCTCCAAAGTAATTCCCGCACTCTTCATTTTAGTGACTAGTTTCACGAACCTAGACATCTGAGCCTCCAAAGTTTCACCCAGTATATGACTAAACAAATTGAACTCTTGGTTCAATATGTCTTTTCTGCTCTCTCTCTCTCATATATTTGTTGCACATGATTTGTTCCTCCATTGCATCCCATAAATCCTTAGCCTCGGTAAATTCTTTAAATTTCTATGCAATCTTAGTTGTGAGTGCCATAGTGATGGCAGCATAGGCTTTATCATCAAGTTCCTTCATCTTCATGTCTTCCTTGTCCCATAAATGTTCAGGTTTTGGGACCAAACCACCCTTATCATTTTTATACACCGGAATATATGAACCTTGCTTGATAGATCGCATCATCCAGGGTTTAGTATACATGACATGATTTTCAAACCTAAACGCCCAATCCAGGTAATCTTCTTCACTGAGCAAACGTGGTGGCTCTGTGCTCGTACCAATCTCATTGTCGAGATTCAAAGTGGCAGTGATGTGCTTCAGATTAGCCATTATTTTTACTTGAAAATCAAATTCTTCACAAATTCTTCAAACCCAAAGTTCTCGCGCGAATGGTCAACTTATCGCGGGAAATCTTCAAAGTTCTCGCGTGAACAAAGCAAACTTCTCGCTCGAAAACTTTTATAACTGAATCTTTCGAAAACTGAAAGTTGTCGCGCGAGTAGATTTTGTTGTAACAAACTTAGAACCAACTTTTGCGAAATCCTCAACTTCTCGCGCGAAAGGTAACTTTTCGCGCGGAAAACCAAGTTTTCGCCTGAACGTTTCTCTGTGATTCTGAGTGTTACAGCCTTAAATTTTTCACCCAATTGATTGAAATTTGATTAATTAAGTGTTCAATTAGTGATTTAGGTTCAAATTAGATCCTAATTGTCTCTAATTGATTCAATTAATCTCGTTTTAAGCTCAAAAGGTCATCAAATCAATGAACATGAAGTTTATCAGCTTCAACATCTTCAAATGATCAATCTCAGCAAGAATAAGCCTCGTTTTAAGCTCAAAAGGTCATCAAATCAACGAACATAAAGTTTATCAGCTTCAACATCTTCAAATGATCAATCTCAGCAAGAATAAGCCTCGTTTTAAGCTCAAAAGGTCATCAAATCAACGAACATGAAGTTTATCAGCTTCAACATCTTCAAATGATCAATCTCAGCAAGAATAATCAGAAAAACTTAGAATAACCGTGAGTTTAATGCTCACTAGCTCTTCAAAACACTTCTGCAAACTTCAACAAATCGATCTAGAGCAACAAGGCTCTATTACCAATTGTAAGGATCAACAAAATACAATTAGATCGATCTCGTGATGAGAATGCGGAATGTAATCATCACGGTAACAAAGATTGAATTCAGAAATGAAGAACAAACAAGTAAATAAACTTCTAAATCTATTGATCTCTGATTCGATTACAATGCAATCAGGAAAATAAAATTCTCTCTATCAAAGTTCTAACTATTACAAAGCAAAACTTCTAATTATAAACAAAAGAAGTTCTCGCGCGACTAGTAGTTGTCGCGCGAGAAGCCGTTTTCGCGCGATAACTCTAGGTTCTCGCGTGACTGGATCTTGATCTTCATCTTGATTTGATTCCCCGAGCTTCTTAGGTTCAACCCCTACAAGATTAAAATGCGTATTTGCTTGAAAAACCACTTAAACTCGACGAATTTTCTATGGAAGAGAAATCACATGTTAAATAAGTAGCAAAAGAAAACGCGTCTCTAATTTCCAGTGAAGACCTCGCTTATAATGAATCGGTACGCTCTAGTAATCCGGATGGCCTAGAATAAACACTAATCAAAGAGAATGCACCACTTTACTATTGAAATATCCTCTTAGAGTCTTAAGGACTAAAATAATTTTATTTGATCCATCAATTATTAAAAAAATCTATTTAAAACTTATACAAATGGGCTTGCATCCCGATGATATTTGATGTGCATATAGCGATGTCCATTCTATGAGATTAAGGGTTCAAGTATTATAATAGATAATGATATAAATGTTAAGTACAATTACATGGGATGTGTGTCTTGCATTAAAAACTGTAAGAATGTTGGAACCATTCGTGTACAAAATTAAAATAAATAATATTATGCTATATCATAGTATAATAAAGTAAAGGAAAGAAGAAAATTACATGTACTATTATAACTGAAATGAAAAAGAAAATACAAGAACATAAACGAAACAGAATAGTTCTTAGCTATAGATATATCATGTTAGACACGGATCCCCGAAACAATTTTCAAGTCTCCTAAAAGAATTCATTTGTTTCTCAAGACACAACAGTTGCTACTGGCAGAACTGTCCCAATAACTTAAAAAAAATACATCCAAAGAAACTAGAAAAGATGAAGAACACAAAATTGGAAGTAATCAGGAGCTATTAAACTAGCAAGAGAAATTTAAGCAGGAGAAAATTGAACAAAGAAATGAGGTATAACATAACATAGGAAAGCTAAATGGATGGACGCTACAAAAACTAATGGCTAACAATCTAATGATAATGGTAAAAGTATTATTGTTAGAAAGCCAAGGATAAGCGAAAACGAAGAAACAATTGAAGAAGAGGATCAAGAAGCGAAGGTTTTTCAGGCTTATATGAAAGGGTACGCGAGTAGCTAGAACCATTCTTGATATTTACTAAATAACTAGTATTAAGTCACCCGCGTTGCGTCAAAGACGTAAAACAGTGCCAAGTAGCATCAATGTCACATCACCATCAGCGAGCATCAAAACCGAAAAGCTCTTATTAAAAAAAGCACGCACGTGAATCATAATACATTAAAAATATAAATAAGTCGATCTAGTACCCGCACGTTTCACCGGGATATTAAACGGGAAAAAATAAACGTAACGATGTTTGTGTTAACTCTCAAATTATAGACCGTAAATCGAAAATTTTGTAAAAGATGAAAAGGTATTGGGCACTAAAGTTGAACGTGAAAAATTATAAAGGTTAAATTGTGAAATATGTAAAAGTATTGGGTTTAAAGTAAAAAATTAATTGAGAAAAAAAGATATGTACAACCTATTATGAACATGGTACAACAATTATTGCATCTAAAAGTTGATAACTATAATATATAAATATAGTTCTTTTTTTAAAAGGGATGATTTTATAGAATTGTGATTTTTTAAAATAATTTAATTAGATCAATTAAGTTGAAAAAATATTTTAATTACATCACTCAGCTTTTATGAATTTTATAAATTAAAGGTTTTAACATGTTTTTCTTTTAGTTTCAATTAGAAAATTTTCTTCTTTTTGTGCGGACATGACGTGGTGACGTGAATTTTAGGTATTTTTTATTTTTTTTAATATAATCAACATGTGTTTTTTTTTATTATAATTAGGGAAATCTCAACCCTCACATCTTCTTTTCCATTTATTTATTGACTCAAAATAATTCGATAAATACTCAATTTGATAGTTTAGTGATTCAATTTGGACGAAAAATAAATGAGTGACCTAAATAAAATACTTATAAAACTTGGTTACTATTATGTAACTTTCCCAAAGAGTTTATAAAATACAAGTGTTACGTTACTTTGTTGTCCCTTAAAATGGTGTTGGAGTTTAAAATAGAGGTTTGAATTTCTAACACGTAATTAATATGTTGGATTTAGTATAAACGAGTTCGGTTCAATTTGGGTCGAACCCTTTTAGCTAAATAAGTCATGTTCGTGTCAACCCAATGGGTTCGCCGGTTGACCCGTTTAACCCTGTTATTTTTTATTTTGATGTTTTAAACATGTTTATCTTATAAGGTCTTTTAACCAAAATCTAAAACTTAAAAGAGAAATTGTCTTAAGATTTTGAGTTAAATTCGATTTTGCTCGTTATGATTTGATAAAAATAATTATTTTTTCTCTAAAAGTATAAGAACATCTCAGTCCAAAAGTTGATTCATTTGTTTCATTTTTAATTTGAAATTTCATTGTTTAAAGGTATATTAGACCGAAGTTGAAAGAAATGATTAAAATTTAGGTTTAAATTAAAACAAATAATGAAACTTTTAGAGATAAGTTAATATTTTATCTTTTGAAGCAACATGATTATATTCTACAAACCTCAGGGGAGGAAAGCCGAATTTAACTGTAATATTTTTAGCTAATATATAATTGTTATATATAACATTCTATTTTTTGTTGTAAAAGGTAATTATAAAGAACTAATATGTGAAAAATTAAAAAATTAAAAAATTAAAATATTCAGGATTGAACAGGTCGTATTCGTATCAACTCATAAATTCCGTTTCATGTTCGTGGTACATGTGTCTAACATGTTTTTTAGATTTGGTTCATATTTGAGTTGGACCTGTAAACGGATGAATAAAACTTGTTTAACACCCTTAGTTAAGAATTAGGCACCTTGTTATTAAACCATTTTGGGCAAGGGAATTCCCAAAGTTAGTTGTGGTTTACTTTTACTAAGGTTGGTTAAATAATGTTATTTATTAAAGTAATAATAGCATTCACACATGCATCCTATTTTTCGTATTATTGTAAGTATGTATCCTATATTATAAATAATGGTTGTGAATGAAGGGGAGAGAAAATGTTAATATTTATTTATATATTTAGTAAAACACTATTTATCTTTATAATTTTTTAATATTTTTTAAAAGTGGTTGTGAGTGAAGGAGAGATAAAATGTAATGATAAATGTATAAAAATATTAATTAATTGAAAAGTAAAAAGAAAAATAATAATTTTTAATATAATTATAAAGATTAAGATGAGCAATGGAATATGAATACTCAAATATTCTAATATTTTATAATTAAGTCCAATACTAGCCAACAAAAAAGACTGACGTGATATTTATATCGGAATGCAAGACAATAAAATACATGACATCACATAAACACAATCACTCCGAAAACATCGTTTCATGAGATCATACATATTATTTCGACAAATGATTCATAAAAACAAGATCACACCTAATACAATGCCAACTTCCCATCTTGATTGATTTCCATATTTGGTAACATGAACAAGTCGTTTGAGTTTACACGTGAGCAATTTGCACGTATTTCCCCTTGCGTACCCGTCAACACATTTAACTCGCTCATCTTTATCATTGCACTTACAAAGTCTTGGTAAAACAGTGTTTGGTTGATTGCAAAGTTTGTGACAATGCTTTGAGTCCTGTTATCTATGAACAAGTCTTGGTCTGAGGTAAAAAGCCCTTGACGATTCATGAGGTCAACATAATACCTATTGTCAAACACATTAGGGGTCTGAGTTTCCATGAAAGTGGTGTTTGTGGAGTTTGCTGTCGGACATGTTACTCTTAGGTTGTTGAAAAGGGTTTCATTCATGGTTGGATCTCTGGATGGGTAGATCCGAGAAGTGAAAGAGCGGCATTGGGCTATCCCGATGGTGTGCCCACCGGAGAGTGCTACTACGTCGGTCGGAGTGAACCCCTTTTCACCAAGGGAATTCAATAGGGTAGTCGTGTTTGCAGTGGGTGGTGGAAGGTTGGCTAGTGTTTCATTTCTTGTTGCAAAGGTAAGTCCATCACGTCTTCCCAAGGGTATGTTGTAATAAGGACCACCTGACTACATGTCAACAAGTTAGTAAATCATTAGTTCGTTTAACTTTAACGTCATGTCATATGTGTACATGTTCATAGAGTTGATATAAAGACAGGACTATAGGAGCTTTTTTGTGTTATGTAGTATGTGATGCTTTATTTTAATGTACAAACACTGACACAGAACACACATTCAAGGAGTAAACCCCGATAGCAAAAGCATGGTACGCCAATGGTTGATATCAGGGCTCAAAGATCTTACCAAAAATACTGCGTCACGAGCAGCAAGTGTCGTGATATCAGAACACGAGACTATCTGACCACACGCATTGTGAACAAGCCTACGAAGATTTTCAATGATTACGAATGCTTGCGCTCTCAAAGTCAAGTTTGGCGGGGCATCTTGTTCACTTGGTCCACTCGCGGAACCATCGAGCAACACTGAACCATCACAACCCTAACACAAATAAAATAAAATAGAGTTAATTCTATTAATCTCCACTATTAAAGATAATAGCTATTTAATTACATAATCAACGTGTTGGTAAAATAAACAATAGATACTCCAAAAAAATTAGGTTTGTCTAAGATCATATGTTCGACCTATTTTTGTTTTCCATCTTATTTCTCTATTTTTTGTTTTAAATCTTCTGTTAATTATTTTTATTTTTATTTTGGTTCATTAAGCTTATTTTTATTTACTTGGTGTTTTATTAAATGTGTGTAATTTGTGATTTTATATGAACGTTCTTCATGTGGTTTTATAATTAAGTTGTCTAAGTATTTCATTATGCGGATGTATTTACAAGCAACTCTTAAAACTTTCGTCTTTTAATTTACTAGTGGTTAGACCCGCGTGTAGCTGCGGAGTCTTTCTTGCTACATTCATATAACTAGTTATCAATCTCACTCTTTTTACATCTATCATGACTAAACAATTTTTTTGTAAAGTCTTGTTTTTCTTTTTCCAAAATAACTACATATATAATTATGTCTAGGCTAAGACATAAGAAAAACCTTTGACATTGCTATTTAGAACATAATTTTAATGTTTTTACGTTTAAAAAATGATATTGTTATAAATTTTTAATAATTTATATAAACAATACTTACATGATAATTTATAAATCATTATTGTCAATATTAATGAAATTGATTAAGTTTATAATATTCTCTTCTTCAAAGAAGTTGAGAGAGATGGTAAAAAAATATTGATGTTTGGGATTTACCGATACATTTTTTAAAATGTATAATAAAAAGATGTTTCTTGCACATTTAAAACACGATATGGTTGTAAATTTTATAAATATTAATTTATATAAATTCAAATAATAAAGTATATAAATAATACTTACGTGATAATTTATAAATCATTATTATCAATATTAATAAAGTTAAATAAATTTGTTAATGAATACTTAACATTCTTTGACTATTGACTATTTGTACACCAAATGTGCCAGCATCAATTTTACTATCTCCCATTAACTATGCATATATTAATTTCATAAACGAGGGAAAAAAATATTATAACTACATTGAAATTGCAAAATAAGATAATTAATGTAGTCAATCAAATAATATATTAATTATTGGCTAATTGGCTAATGAAATAGATGAAAAACTGGAATAGAAAAAATGATTAAAATGAATCATTAAATTCTATTGTCTTGTTTGATTATCATATAGAAAAAAATTGAATAATTACTTTGTGTTGTGTATTAGTTAGGAAAATATAAAGGAATGTAATACAAAAATGGTTATGATTATGATGCCCGGTGGAGGTGGTGGTGGTCGATGGTGCTTCCTGATGTAGTGGGAGGTAGGGGCCTGTGGTAATGGTGGTCGTGGTGGCTAGTAGTTACCAGCGATGGTGGCAAGTGGTGACGGGTGGTGGTCATGGTGGCGATCGTTGGTGGTAGTGGTTGCTTGTGGTGGTGGTTGTGGAATTACTAGTGGTTGTGGTTGCAAGTGGTAGTGGTTGTGGTATTGGTGATGCCGTTGGTGATTGGTGGTTCTGGCCAATAGCGACCGATCTTGGTGGCCGGTGATGGTGGTGGTGGTCGATGGTGATTGATGGTGGTGGTTGGTGGAGATTGTTGTGTTGGTGGTGGTGATCGAGGGTGGTGGTGAGCGGTGGTGGTGGTAGTGGTGTGGTGGTGGTGGCGGTGGTGGGTAGTGGTGGTTGTAGTGGTGGTGGTGGGTGGTGGTGGGTGGGTAAGTAGGAATGAAATGAAAAAAATAAGGGTGAAGTGAATGAATTTGATGTGTTTAAAGGGAACGAGATTTCTTATCTAATGGTTCATTTAATTCTATTCACCAAATTCATGTTTATAGGAAATTTGTTTTATAATTTAAAAATTATATAAATAACAAAGTTAATTTCAATTGTGTTCCCTAAAGTTTGACAAAAGTAATAATTTTCCTCCACAAGATTAAAAACATCAACTTACCTTTAAAAGTTTCATAAGTTGTTTTAATTTCAATTCAAAAGTTTCATTGAGACAACTGATGAAATTTTTGGACTGAAATTGAAACAACTTAAAAACCGTTGGAGATAAATTGATATTTTTAATCTTTTAAAGGAAAATTATTATTTCTGTCAAACCTCAGAAATCAAAACCGAACTTAACTCTAAATAATATTATTAGCATTTAATGTGACATTAAATAATTAACTTTCATTATAGTAAGAATGTATGTTTAAATCATAGGTGGATCATAGATGAACAATATAAAAATATATCATATAACTTCTAAACATTTTGGAATAGCTTGCATGGAGAGCTACCACCTTTCTTTCTTGACTTTGCTTCGAGTAAACCAACTTTCTTTAGTCTCTATCCTTCTACTAGTATAGAAAAATATTATATCGCTTCTAAATATTTTGGTTTATTAAAAGTGTTTTCTAGGTTGTAACTATAAGTTTATAAGAGATACATACCATGAATATTGCAAGTACTAATACATGTACTACTAAAAAGTATTAAGTACATCAATTTATTTAACAATCTGGATAAAAACTTGTCTTGACTTGATGATAAATTGTGTATTCCGGCTTGGATCAGAACAGTCGATTCCACCGGTCGGATGGGGAATCGGAGGGTCTATTGAACGGATGAATTAGAGTGTGGGCATAAAAATATTATTAAGTTTAATATGCAATTATAAAATACGCATATAAAACACTCAGACTGAATTATATATATATATATATATATATATATATATATATATATATATATATATATATATATATATATATATATATTGTTATCAGATTCTTAAATCTTGTTCGACCAGTCGACTAGTAAAGTGACCGGTTCGTCATCCGTTCTGATTCTAAACACATTAATAATAAAAATTATTCATAAAATTAGAAAAAATCTTAAAAGGAAAATAGTAATATAATAATATAAAAAAATATTTTTAATTGACATTTATTTATTTACCTAAGAAATGACATATAACTCCACCCAGACATCAAAGTCAAATCTTCGTTAGCGAAAATGTTTTGCTATTTATACCTAGTCTACTAGTAGCCTACTCCATGATTATTGATTATTATCTAATCCTTCATTAATTAACTATGAGACAAACATTTAAACAATTTAATAGTTCATTTATTATTATTATTATGATTTGAGTGTCTGGTTATTTAGACACCCCCCATTTTAAATCAACACCCGGGTGTTTTATACGTCGCCTATGGATCCATACGCGACGTATAGGGTGCGAAAACTTTCCCTGACGTGTGACCCTATACGTGGCGTAGGTCCACCGACACCTATACGCGGCGTATGGGCCCATATAGGTGGACCTGCACTCTTCACCCATACGCCACAGGGCTATACGCGGCGTGTGGTACCATACGACTCGTACAACCATGCTGAATGATTGATTAGACTTAGTTCAGTTTTGTCGTCTGAAAAAGGCTATACACGGTATATGGAGCTATACGAGGCGTATAAACACCACGACTACGACTGATGCGACATGAAATGTCAGACATTTATTGTGGATACCTATACGCCGCGTATGGACCCATACGCTACGTATAGGTGGGTGTCGATTTATCTGCAGGGGTGTCCCTAGATTAGAACCCTTATTTGAACAATATTCATTTATTATTACTCAATAATTAATAACCAATCTAACTTTCTTTTATTTTATTTTTTTTAACGGCAAATAACCAATCTAACTAAAAACCTTGCTTATACATTATTAATGCAATACTTTCTTTAGAAGAAAAATAATAATATACGTATGTTCTGCAAGAGTTTTAAAAAATGATTTTCACTTAACTTTATTTTATTCTCTTGCCAAATTAGGTTCTTTATTCAAGGGGAAAAAAATAATGTGATGAGCTTTTCAAAACTTAATATTTTATTTATCTATTTTTCCAAACTATGTTTTCACTATGGACATTTATTATTAATAATCTCTCAAAACTTATCTATTGGAACAAATTGTACTGCTGTTATCATAAAAATTTATTTGCACTAATATAGAAACACCGATTTTGCTAAACTGAATGAATTCATTTTAAATTGGCTGTTGTTAAAATATTGCTATTAAGTGGAAAAAACTATAGTAATTAGATGATGCATTTAATAACACCTTAATTAAAATGTTACAATTTATGTATTACTCAGCTTTCATCACTTTAAGAATGTTGCAGTAACTTTAATTGGTTTGTTATGATCAAACTAATGATTAAACATAATTAATACATAGAATAGGGTGTAAATGGAACTTAGAATATGGTTGATTTAGAAAAACCCTAGGCAAAAGTTTCAAAAGATCATTTCTCTACAAATTTAGGTCTCTTGTTATGCTTTATATGTCTTGCCTACGTCATATGGTTATATTGTATAAAATAATATTAGAACTTATGTTTCTAGAACTTATGTTTTAAACTACAAATTATATAACAAATATATCAACAAAGTGACGCTGGACGGACTTTTGACCTATTAAAAGATTCTTTTAAAAAAGAATTGAGATGAATTTGTTTATTTTATAAACATCATCTTTTAGATTATTTTATCCCTCTTCAACGTGAGATGGAAGTTTTTTCTTTAAACTATACAAACTTAGATTTTTTTAGTTCACAAATATAACAAAGGGATTGTATTAATCTTAAATTTTTGTTTATTGAAAATGCACTTAGGTGTTGAAATAGATTGAGTTGCCTCTTACGATCATCTTCCAAAAATATCATCAATAAAAGAGTTCGTTTTTCCTCCTTGAATTTTATAAAAATAATAATTCTCTTTCAAAAGATTATAAACATTAATTTAACTCTAAAAGTTTCATAACTTGTTTTAATTTCAGCCTAAAAGTTTTATTAGTTGTTTTAACTTAAACCCAAAATAATAAAAATTTTAGATTGAAATTGAAACAATTTATGAAACTTTTTGAGGTAAATAGATGTTTTTAATCCTTTGGAGGAAATACATACTTTTATCAAACATTATGGAGCAAAATTGAAATTAACTGTAAATAAAAATAAAAACAAATAACAAACGTACTTGAACAAAGCAGTCATGGAAGTGAAGTCGAAGCAAACCAGCAGCTTGGCCATTATCTGATGCGAAAACGGTTTGAAGATTTTGTTGTATGATCGACTCGAGCTGCGGGCAAGTGGTCTGGTAGAACGTATATGACAATCCCGTTGCTGGTGGTGGGAACAAGGTTTGAGTTTGTGATATCGTGATCAAGTTACATGATAATATCATAAAGATGAATGTTGGTATGCTTGAAGCTTTGAAAAGAGCCATGGCAATGGCTGCTAGCTTGGATGTTTGTTTATGTGTGTAGTGACTTGTGTATATTAACATCGCCTGTATTTATAGGCATTTAACATCGTAAAAGATATGTTTTGTTAGGAGCATATTCCATGGTTTATATATTTTATATTTTTATTTTGTACTATAATAAAATATACCACGAGTTCATGTTTTAATTATATTATAATTGAATTGTGTGTATATATATTTAAGTATGACCATAAAGGTATATGAAATTGTACACATATGGGAGTTATATACACTTATAACCAAAGGGAATAGATATACGTCACAAACTTGTTGAGATGCTATGTTAAGTTTAATTTACTGTTTTTTATAAAAAAAAATTAACTTAATTGTAAAGCAAAAAAATAGGACGAGTCATGGTTCGAACCCCCGACATTTTTATAGAGGTATACATACGCGTCCAACAACCATGGTTGGTTTCCTTTTGTTGTTTATGTTCAAAGAGTAAAATATAAACTTTATTGCATATGGAAATTCTTATTGAAAGAGTTGCTATTCATCCGGTTGTAAAAACATTGCATAGTTAACTGCATCCAACAAACATACATATATGATTTAACAAGTATGAAACTCTCGTTTATCATTAGTGACAGAGTTAAAGCTTTTTAGTCGGAAGTCATCATACGATTTTATTTTCTATCGTTTATAACTAAGAGGTTCAAGTTGTAGTTTTATTTAAGTCAACTTTCATATACAGTAGCTTTTATTTTATCCTATATAACAAACCAAAAAATTCTGGTGAGCAGGGTGTCAGCGAATCATGTTGACCCTCATATGATTCTGACCATACCTTATCACCTAATCGAAGATGATAATGACAAATTATATATATTATTAAAACCTTATGTCGGTTTACAATTTAAGAGTTTCTGAAATAAACCACAATACTATCTTTAATTGCAAAGAGGTCATATCAATTGTGTTATGAAGTCGAAGATGCTTCACCAAATTGGATGAGACCCTTTATGTCTCCGGCTTTTTATTTTTATATACGTTTTAAGTCGGTTTACGTTTTATCGTAACTTTTGTTTCGAGTCAGGTCAAATATTATAAATTTTCATTTTACGGTACAAATTTGAAATACTTTACGTTTCAACGTAAAGTTAGTTCGAAAATAACTCGGGTCGATTATAATTTATACTTTATTACGCTTCATACGCCGCCGCAGCAACACGCGGCAGGTTAAAATACTCGTTTGATATGTTAATAAGTTTCCAAACGCGGTTTTCTATGTTTCTTTATAACGCAATCACGTTTTATTTATTTTTATAATTTCAAAATAAATAAAACAGAACTTTATTGAGTTTATTTTGTATACTTTGTATAGAAATTATTTTTAACTAAAAAGATTACTTTAAACAAAAACCTTGTTTTTAGTCCAGTTAACCAGTTTGGTTGTTGGATATATAATACCCTACGTGGTTTGATTGGGTAGGGTTTGGACCTCAAAGAACCGAACTGGTTTTTTCTATGCGTTGACTTAATCGGTTCAGTGGCTTGTTTTTTAACCGGCTTATGCGCTCTTAATCGTTTACGGATACCATTCACGCTAGGACAAAACATGAACTTACAAATAGGCTAGTAACATGCGTCGATGAGCCTATAATAAGCCATTATAACAAGTCGTAGTATTTGTATCAACATATAAATACGCTAAGAATTCAAATTATCAATACATAAACACAATCACTCAAAACCATCATTACATGAGATCTTACGATTATTTCGAAAAAGGTGTTTCACAAAAACAAGATCACGGGTAATACAATGCCAACTATCAAATAGTGTGACCACTAAAGAGTGCTTACACATATGTGGGATTAAACTTTTTTTTGTAGTAGTGTGTGTATTGAGTGGAGGAAGGTTGGCTAGTGTTTCTTTTCTTATAGCATAGGTAAGTCGATTAACCTTTTCTAATGGTATGCTATAGTTAGGACAGTAGACTAGAAGTCAGTAAATTGTTAGTTAGGTTCATTATAACGTCAATTCATGTGTGTATACATTGATATAGTTGATATTAGAGCAAACCTTCTACTATTCAATACTTGTCTTTTATGTGTAATCTACAAAAAGGGATCTCGGTTCACTAGAAATGTTTGAAGAGTTACTCCAATAAAAAGAATTTTAGATCTGTCTTCGATTAAGATTAAATTATTAGAGTTTAAAGATCTTACCAGGTTTACAGTTTCATGAGCAACAAGAAGAGTAGTATCAAACCATGAAACTATCTAGCCACATGCTGCATGCATTGTGAACGAACTTATGTATATTTTCAATGATCGCCAATGCTTGCACTCTTAAAGTCAAGTTTGTCTCCAAACCTTGATTTCCAAGTATAGGTGGGGGACTTTGGATTAAACTTGAGTAAGAAAATACTATTGCATATGGACATTGATTATTAGCCTTCAATGAAAAATAAAACTTAGAAGTTTGCATGTTGATGTAACGGTTGCCAGCAACTATCAGTTCACTAGACATGTTGAAACTTTTATGGTGGTTTGTCTAATTTTCTACACACTTTAAAACCATCATAACCTTACTTTAACTGAGTGTAGGATTATCATCCTCTAAAGTAAAATTTTAATGTGTTTTCAAACTTTTTTAGTATGTTTACAAGTTTAAATCTCTAATGTATTCATTTAGGTTTGTTAATGTGTGTTTGATGTATATTTTCACGTAAAATACCCGAAATGTGAAGAATTGTAGAAACGTCTCATAGCCTCATGATGGATTGAGATGTTTATTATTTTTTCAACGAATAAATATTTCCCAACATATCTTATCTCACCTAATCTGCACTATAATTAATTTACACCAACTCGTCATAGATAGAGCTTGAATCCATTGGCCTAATCACCACAAATGAAATATTTAATATAAAGCTTGTTTTTGTAATTAACAACTTATCAAGCTTTCGAAGCATGTTTGATCTTAACTCATACCGGGTACTTAAGTTTCTAAATGGTAGTTTGACATGTTTTTGGGAAGTTTTAGAAAAGCCCAGTTTAACAGATCACGATAAGATCTTAACTCATATACCTTTGATGGGGTATAAAATGACTCTATATATAGCCTCCCCCTTCTCATTGACCATTTGCAAGCCATTTATGATATTTAAATTAATAATATAATTCTTTTATAAAAAAGTTTATAAAATACAAGCATTACATTAATGTGTGTTCATGAAAGTGGTGTTATGAGTTTAAAATAGAGGTGTGAAATTCTAACATAACATGGCACGAATAGAAAATTAGATGGTCGAGGTTTAATATAAATGAATATTAGATTAATTTCAGGTCAAACCCATTTAGTTAAACGAGTCATGTTCGTGTCAATCCTACGGGTTTGAAAGTTGACTCCTATAACGTATTTATTTTTCTAAATATGTTTTATGTCATAATGTGTTTTGTCCAAAATGTAAAACTTAAAAGAGAAATTGACATAAGATTTTATAACTGAATATAATGGTTTTCTATAATACTGTTATTTTTTTAATTAAACACTAACTATAAAGTACAATATGCGAAAAAAATATAAAATTTAACAAATTCGGGTTAAACAGGTTGTCTTCTTATTGGCCTATGACTTTTCATGTTGTGTTCGGGTTTACGTTTGTAACACGTTTTTATAGTTCAGATTTATGATGGGTTTGACCTTGTCAACCTGTGAACACAACCCGTTTAACGTCCATGTTTAGAATGAGGTGCCTTGTATCGAACTCTTTTTTGGCAAGGGAATTACCTAGCTTAGTCGTGGTTTAATTATATTAACGTTGGTTAAATATATAATAATTAAAGTAATAATTCAAATTTTGTAAGCCCAAAAATTAGCCAAAGAAAAAACGAGTTTTTATTGGCATACAAGAGACTAGATATAGATATCACCACATAAACAAAATCATTCCGAAACATCGTTTTATGAGATCTTACATATTATTTCGACAAAATGATTCATAAACACAAGATCACATCTACTACGACGCCAACTTCCCATCTTGATCGTTTTCCATGTTTGGTAACATGAACAAGTCGTTTGAGTTTCTACGGGAGCCATTTGCACGGATTTCCCCTTGCGTGCATGTAAACACATTCAAATCGCTCATCTTTATTATTGTATTCACGAACTCTTGGTAAAATAGTGTATGGTTGATCGCAAAGTTTATGACGATGCTTTGAGTCCTAGTATATGTGTACAAGTCTTGGTTTGATGTGAAAACCCCTTTCTCGGGTATGATTTCTTAAGTTTTTGAAAAAGGTTTGGTTCATGGTTGGATCTCGAGAAGTGAAAAATGTGCAAAGAGTTGTCCCGATAGTGTGGCCGCCAGAGAGTGCTACTACATCAATGGGAGTGAACCCCTTTTGGGCAAGGGGATTCATAGGGGTAGTCGTGTATGTAGTTGGTGGAGGAAGGTTGGCTATCGTTACATTTCTTGCTGCAAAGGTACTAGGTCCATCACGTCTTCCCAAAGGTATGTTGTCATTAGGATCGCCTGACTACATGGTCAACAAGTTGGAAATTCATTAGTTCGGTTAGTTTTCATGTCACTTCATGCATTTATGTATTGACAGAGTTAACATATAGCAAAACTATAGGTTCTTTTATGTGTTATTTAGTATGTGATATTTGTTTTATATGTAATATTTTAGCACCAACTCAGGTTCACCCTACATATTAAAAGAGTAAACCTGATAATAGTAGCATGGGTACACCACCGATTGATATTTGGGTTTAAAGATCTTACGAGGAACATTGTGTCACGAGCTGCAAGAGTCGTAATCTCAGAACACGAGAATATTTGACCACACGCATTGTGAACAAGCCTACGAAGATTTTCAATGATCACGAATGCTTGAGCTCTCAAACTCAAGTTTGGTGGCGCATTCTTATCACTTGGTTCACTCGCAGAACCATCCAGCAACACCGAACCATCAAAACCCGAACATAAATAAACAAAGTCAATTTTACGAAACTCCAGTTTTAAAGAAAATTAATATTTTACTATATGTTCGGTAAAGTAAACAATAAATGTTTAAAAAACTTGTTTGTGTACCATTTTATGTTTGACCTTTTTTTATTTTCCATCTTATCTTTCATTTTTTATTTAATATATTCTAATATAAATCATATTTTATATTTTGGTTCTTAATTTGGACCTATTTTCTTTCTACTTACTGTTTTATTAGTAATTTGTGATTTTATATGAATGTTCTTCATGTGGTTTTATAATAAACATTGTCAAGTAATTCATAATGCGCTTGTATTTACATGTGTTAAAACGTTCGTTCTATAATTTATTATTATACCGTCTTTAGAAAAGAACTTATATTTTACAAGTATTTTTATGAAGACAAGTATGTGATTTATAACAAGCTTTTTATATACAAATGTTAACATTACTTTATATGTATCTAACCAAAATTAAATTGATAAAACGTTACTAGAAGATTCAAAGGACTGCATAATGGTAATAGTTTGAGTCTCTTAAACGAAAAATCAAATATGAATCTAGCTTTCATTAGGTATTCTCTCTCTAATCCACTTAAATGTCACATATCCGACGCAAGTTACGTTTAACCTATTATCGGTATTTAGAAGATTATTAATGGGCCTACAAGTTTTGTGTAATAGATTACGATGCATAAGAAAACATCATTAAAAACATAAGATGAGAAAACATATAAACTACGATCAGCATCATCGATATTTTATTTCATAAGGGATCCATCTTCTAGGATAAACCATAATAATAATAAAAAAAATTGCGATAGCATATTGCATTATTATTGTATAGATAAATGCTTTCTTTAATCAAACATTATTTTTACACTAATGATTCCTAACGTTTACTTAAATCGATTGCAGGTAGACAAAGACCCATTTGCTCCTCGATGGTTTAACAGAAACTTGTGAATTGTTATAGCGAGTTAATATTAATATTATATCATGAATGGTGTGTGAATTGTTAAATGGGTGGGTCCCATAACGGTAGTCGTAGGTAGTGGTTGTCGGTCGGAGAGTAGGTGGTTTGCTGGAGTGGATGAAGAGGTAATGGTCGGTCGTTTAATTCTTTAATTCTTAAGTTTTTTTTAACGGCAGATTAATGGCTGTTAATGTTAATGTTTAAACCTTGAAACTTTAAAAGAGACAAAGTCTCTCACCTTTCTCTTGACCACTAGAACAAAAATCGTTGACAATTCTTAAGTAAATTATAAATTTTGTTGTTTAAGTATACTCAACGTTATGAATCTCGTCTTTAAATTTTAACAATTATGACCAGAGCCTTTATTTAATTATTTTAAAATTTGTCATGTTTTTCGTTAATTCTACTAACAAAAGTAAATTTCGTCGTTTATATTAAACGACTTTTGCCTTTATTTATTAAAGGACAATATGTGTACTTCTCGCTAATCTTTTATTTTATTTCCTTTGACTTTGATTTTATTCAATTTACTTTTCTTTTTTTCTCTTTTTTAATTGGTTTATTTTATAAGAGCATTTACATATTTTAATCTTTTTTAAATTATTTGTTCAATTTGATCATTTACATTTCTAATTAAAAGAACAAAAATTAGAGAACTGATAATAATTTTTTTATGTTACAAAAGTTAAGCTAGTCGGTTTTGTTTTAACATTGATTTTTAACATTTTTGGTATAAGAATTTTCATCCGTATTGAAAGGCTTGATTTACGATTTATATGCGAAACTTATCGGGGATCATGGCTTTAGGCCGTGACTTTCTATATTTTGTTTAATTGTGATAATCATGTTGCACTTGCATGTATGACAGGAATTTCTATATTTTATTTAACTATGATAATTATAATGGCTATTTAGTTGTTTGTATATATTTTTAGTTTTAAGTGTTAAGTATGTGTTAAAGCTAAAAGTTGCAAGTAAAAAACTTAAAACTAAATGTTTATTTATATAATGATTACTGGCAAAGGTTGTAACTAAAGTCGTAAGACAATATAAAAATATTTATATTAAATCGTGAATAATGGCGTACTTAATTAAAGAACATATGGATGATTAATTGATATTTTTAATTTAAAATTTTATGTTATTTGCAAAGGTTGTTTAGTACAATTTGTTTAAAGTTAAAAAAAATTACTTGCTCTCAACCTATATTTATATTTAATAATTCCCTTGATTGAACATGTAAAACTAAAATTTTAAACCATAAAACAAAATCTTATAGTCTATGACCGGTACAAATATAAACCATAAACCAAGCCGAAAGGATAAAGAATGTTGTATAAAGAAACTAAAAAAAACAGAGTTCTCTAATTTTAGTTGGTTTTATTGGACAAGTTGACGAGTGAGTTGAACAAATAAAAATAGATTTAAATTGTATTTTATAAAAAAATTAAATTAACTAATTAATAATACTTAATATGAGTTTATAAATAAAAATTGTTAAAAATAAAGAAAGAAAGAAAAGTAAAGTAAAGTAAATAAAGTAAAAAAAGGAAAGAAAATAAAAATATTAAAGAAAATTATAGATTCCATCATTTAAGAGTTAATGCTAAAGTAGTCATTTATAGAAAACTAACAGAAAAATTTAACTTCTGTTAGCAGAAAGAGCAGAAGGCATGACAAATTCTTAAATAAAAAACATTCAGTGTAATTATAAAAGTTTAAAAATAAAATTTATAATTTTAAGAATATTTAAAGAACAAAATTTATAGTTTACTCTTAATTCTTTAATGTTTTTGTTTCTTAGTGTAAGGGCATAAAGGTAGTTCCCTCACCCACTTAATGGATCAAGCCAGGGATTAAAGTTGTTATCTTTTTTCAAACCTTGTATTAAATCTGTAATTTTTAACTCTTAAATATAAAAAGTAAAATCTGAGTACGCCTGAGAAACTATCCTTGAAATTTGTTCTAACAAGTTTTTTAACCCGCGTGTTGCGACGGGACAATAGATGTTATTCGTGTAGTTAAATACAAATTTTCAAACTCCGTTACGCATGTTGTGATGATGACATACACGTGTTTAAATACATAAAAGAAATATTACGACGGATTGGTTTAGAATTAAAACATAAATAGAAAATGCAATTATGTAAGAAAACTGAAATGTAAAATAAAAAAATACATCGAAAGTAAGGCGGAAGTTTTGTGGTTGTAAAAACGACTATTACCAAACACAAATTTGATATTTTTTAGCCGCCCGTTGCGGCATAATTATTTAAGTTAACTAACTTAAAAAATATATATAAGAAAAGTATTGAAACAAACGTTAAAAAAAATTGTTGGGTGGAAGGTTTGAACCGGCGACCAAGTAAGGAAAGTTATTGTTTGTAATCGAAAGGTTTGAACGTGCATGCGTGCGTGTGTAGAATTGAAACCAAATACGAACATAAAAGAATTTTGTCATAGGGGTGTGGTTGTCATCAATGATCATTAGTTTAAGTGGTTGATGTAAGTTATCTCAAGGCTTCATTAAAATAAGTGGAGGTTTTGGATTCAAGTTACAACTATAAAGAAGGTTTTAGGTTCGGACAGATGGTTTTTTGTCTAATGTGAGTTTGTTCTCGATGATGGTCTCAGTTTTTTACTCAAGATATATAGATGATCGGATGAGCTAGTAGCCCGTTAGTGATCATTTAGCCGTTGAAGAAAAAATAGGGGTCGGGTTGCCATGCTAAATCGTAGCAAAGGCTGACTTCCTTAATGGGTTATACTCTGTTCGAATTTGTTTTTGTTTATCTTTTATATTTTATTAATTTTAGTTTTTTAATTTTTTTTATTAATTGTACTTTTTCGATTCTCTTTATTTTTTATAAAATTAACTAACATTAGTCAATTTTTTCTCTTGTATTTTTTATAATATAACATTATTTATGTTTCAAATATACCGTTACGATGAAGTTAATTTTATCTACGTTTCAACGTAAATAAAATTCAAAACTAGGTCCGGTCGAATCTAATATATTTCACTTCTCTTACTTTTAAATTTGTTATCATGTTTCCTAATGTTATTTTTATAAAAACTTAATGTTCTCTTAATCTTCAAATATACTGTTCTGATATGGTTATTTTTATTGAAATCTGGATATAAGTTTTATTTAGAAATGAATCAAGTCAAATATAATATATATAATCATTTTTGTTTAAAATTATTTCTGTGATCCTTAAGGTTTGTTTTAACAATAACGTAATGTCTATTTTAAATTCCAAACATATCATTACCATATACTTATATATAATTGTTATCTATATTGTGATATAAATTTTATTTCAAACTAAAACAATCAAAAAGTGTGAAAATAGGCTAGGGGTGTGCAAATAAAATCGAAAACCATAAAACAAAAACCGACCCGCATTCGTAACCGAGAAAAACCGAACCGAACTATGAATTCGGTTTTCGGTTTGGTTTTCGGTTATATGTAATTTTTGAATTCGGTTTATTTGCTTAACCAAATTCAACATGTTATAATTTATATATATTTTTGTAATTGTATGTTTAGTCTAACTATGAAAGCCTATGTTTTCCAAAGTGGTTTATTTTTAGCCCATGAACAAAAATTTTACATTTTATGTTGTTCCTAAACTCAATCTTAAATTTTAACTCCAAAAAGTCAAAGTCGACTAATTATATTTTTAAGAAACAAAATTCTTAACATTTTTAGAGTTTAATTATTTGATATGTACTTTTAAGAAATGTATATAAAAGGTGATTCTAATAAAAATTATTTCATTCAGTAACATTTGAAATGAAAAACAAAGGGTAAATTCGGTTGAATTCGGTTTTTAACCAAAACCGAACCGAATTGAATTCTGCTGAAAACGGTTGAATTCGGTTGGGTTTCGAATTCGGTTCGGTTTGGTTTTCGGTTATGCCTAAAAAGATTTCAAAACCAAAAAAATCGAACCGAACAAACTGATAACCGAACCGATGAACACCTCTAACATAGGCTGCTAGCTTAAATTAAAATCGACGGAGTGAGAATAGTATCCCCTCCATTATCTACTCACAAGTGTGGTGTGTGACTATATGGTTAAATATGAACGTTTACGAAAACGTGTATGATAAAAGTGGAAATGTCAAATAAGGTGGCTATGAGCAATGTTTGTAATTAAAACAGTAGCAAGTATTCAATTTTTCATGCATGAGAATCCACTTTATCATCTTTTTCCTTTTCTTTTTTATTTATTATAGGACTAAGTATCATCACACAATAAATAAGAATATGGGTAAAAACATTAATGCTATATGAAGACAGAGGTAACGTGATTAACAGTTGTTTTATTATTTTAATAGGAGTAAAATGTTATTTTGGTCTCTCATGTTTTGTTGAATTGTCATTTTCATAACTGTAGTTTACCAAATGTTGTTATTTTCATCCATTTTACTAACACCGTTAAAACATCCGTTAAATATGAGAGTATTTTAATCTTTTTCAACACCCTAGTATCCAATTATAATAAATTAATCAATTAATAGTTAATTAAAACTAAAAAACACATGAAGCAACTAGTGAGACGAGACACTTCGGTAAAACTTTGATTAACTCTAATTCATGTCATTCGATTGAGATCTGGCGTGGGTTTAAATTAATCTTCATGTTTTGTTCGAACACATATTGTTGTTCGATTGACCTCTGCTCTGGGATTGAGATCTGTTGTTGTCATGCTTTGTTTGATTGAGGTCTACTATTATCGCGTTTGCTCGAACATGACAACAGTAGACCTCAATCAAACAAAACGTGACAATAATAAGACCTCAATCGAACAACAGTACACGTTCGAACAAAACGTGAAGATTAATTAAAATCCCACAACAAAACTCAATCGAACAGCATGATTTAGAGTTAATCAATTGTTTATTAATTCATGAATTTGTTTTAATTGGATAATTACAGTATTGAAAAAGACTAAAATATCCTCATAGTTAGCGGAGGTTTTAACGGTGTTAGTGGAGTGAATAAAAATGACAAAATTTGGTAAACTATAGTGACTGATATGACCAAAAAAAAAGTTTTGGATTGAAATGACAAATTTAACAAAACGTCAGGGACAAAAATAACATTTTACTTTTTTAATAATTAATATTAAAACTATTTTACATACAAAACAAAACATAAACGGCGATCATTTATGATTCGCTCATTGGCGTGCCTACGAGTTACCCATCAAATATAGGTGAGGTTAGATATAATATATTTTTAGATTCTTCCACAACAATATGATATTTTTTTTAATTTTAAAAGTACTGTTGTTACATATGTTTCTATATAAAATTTTATTTAACATCAAGCCGTCGCAAAAAACGACAATGCCCACTACATATCAAACATTATTAGCTTCACGACAAAGAGGTTTAACATGCGACTTGTCATGTTGATCTAGGGTAACATGTACCTCCCCTTCTCATCATCTCAAAAGTCTATATCTTATGATCCATACATTCATAAATGCTTGCAACTTGCAAAGGTTTTCAAGGTTGTTTAATCCAACGACCCCATCCTACACTTGGAAATCAAGGTTTGGTGAGTTAGACAAACTTGACTTTGAGTGCACGCATCCGTGATCACTGAAAATACTATTAAAAGTGTACGAGGGTTAGAAATTTATAAAGTTCAGTTGATTATAGTTATATATCAATATCTTTACAGTTTTATTGGGTCAAGTCAAGCCGATCACACAATTAAAACTAGGGCTGCAAACGAACTGAACGTTCAGCAAACAGTTCGTGAACTGTTCGACGGAAAGTTCGTTTATGTTCGTTCGTTTAGTAAATGAACGAACACGAACAAGAAAATTTCATTCGTTTAGTTAAACGAAAGAACACGAACACAAGCCGTGTTCGTTCGTTTATGTTCGTGAACGTTCGATAATGTGTTCGTTTATGTTCGTTAATATCCGTTCGTGAACGTTCGATAATGTGTTCATTTATGTTCGTTAATATGTTCGATTATGTTCTTAATTTTTGTGTTAGTTATTTTTATGACAAGTATGTCAAGTGTTTTTGGATATTTATGTTACATGTTTATTTATTTTTTGTAAATTTTGTGATGAATATGCTGATTTTATTTCTTAAATAAATATGTAATAATTTGTATTTGTTTGTGTTTATGGACTTTTTTGTGTTCGTCATGTTCATGAACATTTGTTTGTTTTCGTTTGATTTTGTTTGTGTTCGTTTGCGTTCGGTAAGTGTTCGTGAACAGTTCATGAACATGTTCATTTCTTTAATGAACGAACACGAACAAGGAAACCCGTTCGGTAAGTGTTCGTGAACAGTTCATGAACATGTTTATTTCTTAATGAACGAACACGAACAATATTTTTCGTGTTCGTTCGATTCGTTTGCAGCCCTAATTAAAACAAAATACCAAGTTAAGAGCAAAAAATACATGATAATAGTAATTTAATTTTTATACTTGGCAACATATGCAACACGGAGTGTAAGTTTTCATATTCCTAAAATTATAAATCAAAATTTACATCAATCAACAAATTCAACTATATAAGCCTAAATTCATAATAGTCTCTTCCATCAGATCGTCTCACCCTCTTCTCTCATCGATATAAATGTTTTTTATTAGTGACAAAGATAAAAGTAGTTAAAATTTTATGCCCAAACTAAATAAAAAAACTAAAAGTTTAACCAATCAGTGAAGGAGGAGGTGGTGACCATCTTGCCTACTGTTTTACATTGCCTTTAAGGCAAAAACACACTTTACAGCCATCATAACCTTATATTGATTGAGTGTAGGGTTATCGTCCTCTAAAGTAAAATTTTAATGTGTTTTCAAACATTTTAAGTATGTTTATAACTTTAATTCTCTAATGTATGCATTAGGTTTGTTAATGTGTGTTTGATGTATATTTTCATGTAAAACGCCTAAAATGTGAAGAACTATAGACAAAACTCGTAGCCTCATGATGGATTGAAATGTTTATTATTAATTTGTTATTTATTTAACTGCTAAAAGTTACAATACTTATCTTATCCTATCTAATTTACATCACAATTATTTTATATCAACTTATCATAAACGAGTCTTGAACCCACTGACCTAATCACCAAAAATGAGATGCTTAGTTTAAATTTCATTTTTGTAACAAATAACTTATCGATTTTTTAAAGTATTTATTTATCTCAATCATACCCGGTATATTAGTTTCTAACTAAATGGTGGTTTGACATATGTATTGGGAGGTTTAGAGCCATTTCTGATATTTACTAAATAAAATAATTCCTTTATAAAAAGAGTTTATAAAATACATATAATTACATTATTGGGTGTCCATTAAAGTGGTGTTGTGACTTTAGAATAAGGTGGTGAAATTCTAGCGCGATACAACGCTAACAGATCGTTTGTGTTTAGTATAAATAAATTCGGGTCAAACCCATATAGCTAACGAATTGTGTTTATATCAACCCAAAGGGTTTGCAAGTTGACCCGTCTGACCAATATATTTTTTAAACATATTTTAAGTCAGAAGGTGTTTTGGCAGAAATTTAAAACTTAAAAGAGAAATTGACATAAGATTTTTATAGTTAAATATGATTGGTTTTTTTTAACGTTGTATTTTTTGGTGTTAAACAATAATTATAAAGACTAATATTTGAAGGAAAAATATATAAAAATTAATAAAATCTGGTTAAATGGGTCGTATCCTTGTTGACCTATTAGCTTTCATATTGTGTTCGGGTTCTTGGGCAAGGGAATTCCCTAGCTTAGTCGTGGTTCAATTATAAGAAAGTTGGTTAAATATATAATTTATTAAAGTGATGTTTTAAATTTTATAAACACACAAACTAGCCATAAAAAGACGACGTAAGCTTTTATTGGTATACAAGAGACTAGATCAGCACATAAACACACAATCACTCTGAAACATCGTTTCATAAGATCTTACATATTATTTCGACAAAATGATTCATAAACACAAGATCATGACTAATACGACGCCAACTTCTCGTCTTGATCGTTTTCCATGTTTGGTAAAATGAACAAGTCGTTTGAGTTTCTACGTGAACAATTTGCACGTATTTCCCCTTGTGTGCCAGTCAACACATTTAGCTCGCTCATCTTTATCATTGCACTCACAAAGTCTCGATAAAATAATGTCTGGTTAATTGCAAAGTTTGTGACGATGCTTCGAGTCCTGCTATCTGTGTACAAGTCTTGGTCTGAAGTGAAAAGCCCTTGGCGGTTCATGAGATCAACATAATACCTATTGTCAAACACATTAGGAGATCGAATGTCCATGAAAGTGGTGTTTGTGGAGTTAATTGAGGGGCATGTTGTTCTTAGGTTGTTGAAAAAGGTTTGATCCATGGTTGGGTCTCGGTTTGGGTAGAGACGGGAAGTAAAAGAGGTACAATGGGCTATCCCGATGGTGTGGCCACCAGAGAGTGCTACTAAATCAGTGGGAGTGAACCCTTTTGGGCCAAGGGAATTCAATAGGGTAGTCGTGTTCGCGGTGGGTGGAGGAAGGTTGGCTAACGTTACGTTTATTGTTGCAAAGGTAAGTCCATCACGTCTTCCCAAGGGTATGCGGTAGTTAGGACCACCTGACTACATGGTTTACAAGTTAGTAAATCATTAGTTCGACTAGTTTTAATGTCACTTTATGCAGGTATACATTGAAGAGTTAATATCATGGCATACTTATAGGTTTTTTTACATGATTATTTAGTATGTGATACTTGTTTTATGTGTACTAATTAAACACTAACTCAGATTTACCATACATTCTTAAAGAGAAAAACTTGATAATAATAGCATGGGTACGTCGCCAATTGAAATTTGTGTTAAAAGATCTTACCAGGAATACCGAGTCACGAGCCGCAAGAGCCGTAATATCAGAACACGAGACTATCTGACCACACGCATTGTGAACAAGCCTGCGAAGATTTTCAATGATCACGAATGCTTGCGCTCTCAAACTCAAGTTTGGTGGGGCATCCTTTTCACTTGGTCCGCTCGCAGACCCATCAAGCAACACCGAACCATCACAACCCTATCACAAATAAAATAAAGTTAATAATATGAATCTTCGCTATAAAAAATATTATTTAATTATATCAACGTTGGGTAAAATAAACAATAAATTCAAAAATAAAAAATTTAAGTTTGTCTACGATGATATTTTCGACCTCTTTTTAGTTTATTATTATAAACTCTTTTAGAAAAGAACTTATATTTTATAATTAATTTTATGATGACATGTATGTGATCAATGACAAGCTTTTTGTATACAAATGTTAAAATTGCTTTCTACATATATCTAACCAAAATTAAATTATTATTAAAAGATTAAAGGGCAGCATAGTGATAATAGCTTGAGTCCCACAAGTGGAGAATCAGATTCCAATCTAGATTTCATGAGTGATTAATTATCATGTTTAAGAAAACATCATTAAAAACCCAAGTACAGAAAACATATAAACTATGACCAATATCATCGATATCTTATAATTATGGTAATCAAGAAATATATTTTTTTTCATAAGGGATCTTCTAGGATAAACCACAATAAAAATTTGTGATAGCATATTGTATTATTTATCCATTAATGCTTTGCTTTAATCATACATTATTATTATTACCATATACTTACAAAAAACCGTTGTTTATGAAAGTATTATATTATCTCTTTATTAATTTTTTTTGAACGACATATATGCAATCCTGCTTCGGATAATAGGTGTTATTTTAACCGGGCCCACCTATCTGTTTTTCAGTCGGGACCGCAACCACCAACCCCTAAGGAGGAAACTCATTGCTAATTGAACCCATGTTATCCTCGTATTTACATGTCAAAAATATCTCAATTTAACCATTTAGGCTAAAGATCCTTAGTATTTATTAATAATATATAGATATATAGATTTGGAAAACAAATATTATTATCATGCCTTGCTTTAGTCATAGGGTTCTGGATGCCGTGCAAAATCGCATCAAGGCTGATCCAAAGTTCCTTAATGGGTTTTCCTTTTTCGATTTCTTTTACTTTTATTTATTTTTTATTCTCTTCTTTTCTTTTATTTTTTATTAATTTTACTTTTTCTTTTATTTTTTTAACTAATTGTACTTTTCCTATTTTCCTTATTTATTTAATTATTAGTTTAACCAATTTTAGATATGTTCTTCCTGTATTTTATAATATAACATCTTTACACGAAGTTATTTTTATCTACGTTATAATGAAAACATTAATTCAAAATTGAGTCGAGCCAAATCTAATATATTTCTCTTTTCTTATTTTTTAAATCCGTTATCGTGTTTCTTATAAGAACGTAATGTTTTCTTAAACTCTGAATATACTGCTACGATATAATAATTTGTATCTACGTCTACATATAAGTGTTATTAAAAAATGAGTCGCGTCAACATTATATATATATATATATATATATATATATATATATATATATATATATATATATATATAATTATTTTTTTATTTTTAAATTCATTTTAGTGTTTCTTAATGTACATTTTAACAATAACATAGTGTTTTATTAAATTCTAAATATATCATTACCGCGTGGTAATTTTTATCTATATTTCGATATTAATTTAATTTAAAACTAAACAGCCACAACCACAAGCGTAACCTACTAGTTTATATTAAAATTGATGGGTTGAGAATTATAGTGTCTATATTTACCGTCTATAAGAGCATTCACAGCCCGTTCTCTAAATTTATGTGAGTGCATTTCTTATATTATATGGGATGGTTATAAGTGGTTGTGAGTAAAGTATATGAGAAATTTACTGTTTAATCTGTATTTTTGGGAAACACTATTCAAAATTCTATAATGTTTTTAATATATTTTAAATGGTTGTAAGTAGAGGATAGAGAAAAAGTAATAATAAAGATATAAAAATCATTATTTGATTTAAAAAGAGAAAAAAAAATTAATGAATTTTAATGTAATTATATGAATGAGAATGAAAAATGAGTTTTGAATGCTTTTAGACGTGATTCAAACAGTAGCAAGTATTTAATTTCTCATGTATTGACAATCAACTTTACCATCTCTTTCCATTTTTTTTTCTTTTTTATTTACAGAACAATAGACTGGTATCATCAAAGAAAAGATAAGAATTAATATGGGTATTAAAAACGTTAACGCGCAATGAAGACAGGGATTAACGCAGTTAACAATAGTTTTATTGTTTTAATATTATTAACGTTTTACATATATATACATAGTAAAACAAAATATAAATAACAATCAACTTCGGTTCATTGATTAAAGCATTTACAACCCGTTCCTTAAATCGATGTGAGTATATTTCCTATATTATATGGTATGGTTATAAGTGGTTGTGAGTGAACGATGGAAAAAATTTATTATGCAATCTGTATGTTTGGGAAACACTAATCAGTTCCTATAATTCTATTAATATATTTTAAGTGGTTGTGAACGTAAGAAATAGAAAGAGTAACGATAAAGGTATAAATAGTATTATTAAACAAAAAATAATAATAATAATTTTTAATGTAATTATATGAATGAAGATGAGAGTGAGTTGTGAATTACAATTTTTCATTTCTTTGACAACAATTTTGAATTACGAAAATATTAGTGATAATAACCTACGTTTCATAAATTTTTAAGTTTTTTCTAGGTTGTAATTGATTATAATTTTATAACGGATATATACCATTAAGGTGTAAACGAGCAGAGCTACTCGAGATTGAATCGATAAAAAGCTCTAAACGGGCCGAGTTTTATCAAGCTCGAGCCGAACCCGAGGCTAAAAAAATCTTATTAATTTATCAAGCCCGAGCCGGAGCTTCACATATCGAGCTCGAGACGGCTAGCGAGCCTAAATAGCTTTTCATTTATATAAATATTATATATAAAGTTATTAAAAAACAATCAAACAATAAGTATAATGTTATTTAATTATATTATATATGTTAATATAGATAATAATTATGTATAAAATTATGATAAAAATTTAAAAAGTAAGTATAATGTTATAATATATATATATATTGTAAATATATATATACATATATATATGTAGATATATGTATATATATGTAAATTAACTGTAAATATATTAAAAAATAATAATTATATAATAAACAAGCAGAGCTCGAGCTTGAAAAAGTTTTTGACGAGCTGAGCTTAAGCTTTAGAAATAAAACTTGAAATGAGCCGAACTCGAACCTATACGAGCTCAGGCTTTGGCTCGTTTACACCCCTCTATACCATGAATCCTACAAGTATTAATAACTATACTACTAAAAAGTTTAATTGTTACAATTTATTTAACAACCGGTATAAAAACTTGTCTTAAATTGATAATAAACATTATTCATGATATTAGTAAATATATTTTGAAGGAAATAGTAATATTACAAAAATATACCATGAATATTTATAATAGACCCTCTTAATCATTAGTATAAATATTTTTAATTAACAATTGACATTTATTTTTCTACCTAAGAAATCACTCCTAGTGGCGTGATGTTAAAGCAATTTCCTTCAAGGTGAAAGATCCGTGTTCGATACGGCATAGACGTAATTTAGGTTTTGTAGTTTAGATGTAGATTTAGAAGGTATGTGTGTTATCTGTTCTAAAAGTAAAAAAATAATAATAAAAAATCAATTAAACTACTACCCTATTAGATCAACGTTCAAGTCTTCGCTTGAATGATTTAGGCTAAAGTTTCAATGGATAAATCATTTCTTAACATGTTTAGATAATTAGATCTCTTATCATACTTGCATGTGTTGTGTTGTAGAATTAGGTTAGGGTTATAGTAATGAATATTTAATTTAAAAACACTAACAAAAATTACGGGTTTTATACGTGTACTTCTATTGTTTTAAGGAGCAAAACATTTTAGTCTTATGTCAAATACATCAGCTCATTGTGTATAATTCGTTCATTGTGTAAATAATCAGTTCATTGTGTCATATATTTTACATTATTTGTTATATGTATTTATTATTACAGTTGACTTAAATCATTTAGTGTTTATTTAATTATTTTATAGATTATATAAAATTGTTATCTATCATTGTGTTTTACAAGATGTACACAGTGATGTTATTTCACTAATATATTTTTTAAAACTCATAGTGTTCAAGATAACACAATATGTTATTTTTATCTTTGTTTTTATAGATTATATATATACTTGTTATCTATCATTGTGTTTTACAATAAGATGTACATAATTATATTATTTCACCAATGTAATTTTTAAAACTAATAGTATTCAAGATAATAAAATGTGTTATTTTTATCATTATTTTCTTATAGATTATATAAACTTTATTATCTATCATTGTGTTTTATAACTAAAAATACACAACGATTTTATTTCACCAATGTATTTTATAAAACTAATAGTGTTTAAGATAACATAACGACGATAAAAATACAATAAGACATTTTATCATTGTATTTTGTGTTTTATATTATTTTATGTTATTATGTCATTATTTTTAATGTATTAGATTAATTAGTTAGTTTATTTGTGTTTTACATACAAAAAATATAAAACAGTGTTATTTCATCTTTATATTTTGTAGACATCATCATTTTAGAAAAACACAAGAACTAACAGAAAAACACAATAAACTGCACTAAAGACATTATGACGAGTAGAATCATATGAGCTTAGAACATCAAATAATTACTATCTTTTTATATAACGATATTGTACTCACTTTTAAAGATAAAAAACGCTCATTTTTATGTTGTAGTTTTTATAATAAAAAAATAATGTCGTATATATAAGTTAGAAACGTTTAAAAAAATAGAGGAACTTGAAAAAAGTCAACAAAAATAGTTATGGCTAAAATATCTCTCTAACAAACTTATTTCTTACAATTTAATCTTAATCAATGATTAAGTAAATTAAAGATTGAGATTACTTAATTATACCGTATAAAACAATTTTAGAATTTATATATGTTTTAAACTACAATTTTATAACATATGAAACGTTGGACTTTAGACCAGTTAAAAGATTATATTAAAAGAGGATTGATATGAATTTTTTTTTATTTTCTAAACATCATCAATTACATTACTTCATTCTCTCGTCAATGTGAGATAGAAGCTTTTTCTTTCCACTATACAAATTTACATTTTTTATTCACAAACATGAACAAGGGGATACGGTATTTTTATCTTAGAATATGCTGATAAAATGCACTTATGTCGACTTGAGTAGTATCTAATGCTATAATTAGGTTAAATACAAAATTTTCGACCATTGGTGGCGACAAAAATCACCGCTATGAAGGGCCAAAATCATCGCTAATACTTTTAGCGATGACCTGTTGCCGCTAATAAGTCGCGGCTATTAAATTGTCGCTAATGACTAAAGTTTCACAGCTAATAATGTCGCCGCTATTAACGTTATTAGCGGCGACAGTATCTCCACAATTTGCTTAAATTTAAAATTTCATGGGAGACTATTAGTAGCGATCATTTATGATCATTCAAGAACTCACTCGTTTTTAAAGTTGTAATAACTTTTATCAATAGTTTAATTTTTTAAATTTTGTACTTCTATATACTGACGTGTAAGATTACATACATAAAAAAATCATCAAGATAATTTTTTATATGTTTTAAAACTTTTAGTTGTTACCAACATATATGTAAATAGTATAATTTATATAATATAAATGCATTTTGTTCATTATTTTTCTTTTTGAATTCCATGGGACAACAATATACATTATATTCCATCATTAATAAAATATAAAAGAAAATATGTTATTGGTAGGGATTCTTGTAGTTTTAAAAATAATCATGTGTTATCAAATGAATCTAACTAGTTGTTTTCCCTCGCCCTACGCGGTGGGAGTTTGGTGCGTTTTCCCCGAGCTAAGTGGCGTGAGTTTGGCCGCTATCTTCTCAACTCGTTGAAAACCACTAAAGCTAATACTAAAATCAGTTAAGATAATATCAATATCGCAACGATGTTTTCCACTCATAATCGATTCGGTTCATCACGCTAATAATACTTGCAAATAATATAACTAAAAGGGCTAAAAACATTTTATAGAAAAAAGGGATAAAAATGGCATTTCACCATTCACCAAAAAAACAAATGCCAAAAACAAGTGGCAAAAAAATTGAACATTGGTGGCTAATACTAAAACAAAAAAAATTCTATGTGGCAAAAAATTAAACATTAGTGGCTAATAGTAAAACTCAAAAAGTAGTAAAACTCAAAAAGTTACTGTATCACATGAGTTGGTTTTTAATATATATGTATATATATACTTGTTAATTACTAGTTACGTTTATTTAGAAGCAACATAAAAAACTCTCTTGACTAAAATTACTTAACAAAGATGGACACAAAAAAAGGATTACTAAAATTAGAAATAAAATCTAACAAATATAGGCAATCATGGAAGTGAAGTCAAAGCAATAAGCCAAATATAAACATAAATTATATGCCATCTCTCAAAAATACATGTATAAAAATAAAACCAAAAAACACAAACGTACTTGAACGAAGCAGTCATGGAAGTGAAGTCGAAGCAAGCCAGCAGCTTGGCCAATATCCGATGCGAAGACGGTTCGAAGGTTTTGTTGTATGATCGACTCGAGCTGCGGGCAAGTATTCTGGTAGAACGTATATGACAACCCTGCTGCTGGCGGTGGCATCGGGGTTTGAGCTTTTGATATTGTGATCAAGTTACATGATAATAATAGAATCATGTTTGTTAGTATGGTTGAAGCTTTGAAGAAAGCCATGGTCAGGGTGTGATGGATTTGTGTTTATGTGTGTAGGGACTTGTGGATTGTGGCTTGTACTTATAGCCATTTAACCACGTGAAAGATGTATATATGGTTGTGAGCATATTCCGTGATTTATATATTTTATATTATATATTGTACTACAATAATAAAGTATTACCATGTGCCATGTTTTAAATATTAAACGAGAAATATAGGATCATTCGAAATGACGGGGTCGTATAATGACATTAACGTGGTTAAGAGCATGTTTGCGAACTTTGTAATGAGGTTAAATACATTAAAAAAAGTACGGACAATCCCAACTAATAATTTATAAGTACAATAAGAAAAGCCAAAAAAACCTAAAAAACGGTTATTGGATTTTAATAATCCCAACTTTTATTTATTGGCCGGTATTAATCCAAATTAAACTCAAGAAATATTTAAAGACAATCCCAACATTAAGCTTATTTTTCTCCAACGATCCCTCACAAACTGAGAGTTAACCCCGTTACTTTTTTGATAACATGGAATACTTATGTGGCCAAAACATTAAGCTAGCCAAAAGTTGAAATCTACTATTAGGTCCGTCATTCTAAAACTTCTGCACCCCTGATCTGAACCACTTGACTTATTTGAAGTAGATTTCAAGTGATGATGGAGGCTAGATACAAAAAATAGACCTGATTGAGACCGGACGGCGACGGATTTGAAAAAGGGCTCAAAGTTGGCCCGTTTTATCAAAAAATACTAAAGAATATTAACTCTCAATTAATAAGAGATCATGGAGGAAAATAAGCTCAAAGTTGAGAGGGTATGTAAATATTTATTGAGTTGAAATTAATCTTAGCCAATAAATAAAAAATTAAATTATTAAAATCAAATAATCCAAAAAAAAGTAAAGTAAACAAAGACAAAATAACCAAAAAAAAAAATACAAGAAGCATGGTTTGAACTATTGAAGAGGGAGGAGACTAACCACGTAACCCATTTAAACTTGGTTGTTATATATATTAAAAGAAAGTGATTAAGTCACATGACGAGATTTTAAGCATTGTGTTGTCACGTGACACTTATGTAGCATATGATTGTCACATGGTATTTTTATTAGTAATATGGTTTTAAAAGAAATCTCGTGAATTCTATTTAAATAGTATTTAATGTCTAATTAAACAGTACTCTAAAATTAGAATTTAAAATTTAATGATTAAAATCGAAATTTAATAACTTCAAATGTTAATTTAATTTGCAATTTAATCCGAGATTTTATCTAAAAATAACTAAGTAAATTAGTAAATATTTGAACTTTAGAACAAAAAATTTGAGTATTAAAACGAATCATATGCAATTTACAAATTTAAAATTTCAATGATAACAATCAATTTGAGATTTTTGAGTTATAATTCAAATTTTAAAATGTTTTATATTTTAATAATATCGTATAATATTTGTCTGCGTTATATAACATTATACAATTATTTTATTATATAAATTCAACAACTATTTTTCTATTTATTGTTTTCACTATCAAGAACATTTGCTTAAGATTATGTTTTTTTTATGTTTCAATGAAAACATCCTGGTCATAAAATGTATTCTTTATAAGATATCAAATGTTTCAATCTCGTATGAAGTAGATATAGATTATTAATAAAAGTATATCATGAGTTGTCCTTAAAAAAACCCTAGTCTTTTCATTAATTTTAAAATTGAAGGCTTTATCTTAGCTATATATCGAAATAAAACCATACCCTAACCAGATTTGCACGTAAGTAACATAAAAATTTATATCTATCATTTGATATACACCATTTACTACTAAATTGTCTTGTCAGGGGCGTTACTCTATTACTCTATAATTAATTTGAAAAGGAAATGAATAGTATTATTCTATTTTATTTTTTTAAGTTAGACCACATTAGTTTTATAAGTTTTCATATTATTTGACTTTGACCACGAAATTTATTTAGAGCGAATCTTTATTTTCCCAAGTTTTACCACTAGATTTTAGTATTTTTACAATTTGGTAGCCGTTTATTATTTTTTTTTTAACTTTGACTACTAATGTTTAGAAACTTAGAGTCTGGCCCTTAAATTTTTTTAACTTTGGGCACTAAGTTTATAATTTTAGAGTTTGATCTTGAATTTGTTTTTTTAGTTTTGGTCACTAAAGTTTATGATCTTTGATTTTGGCCACTAAAATATTTATAGTAAAGTTTTAGTTTTGATTTTAACCACTAGAGTTTAGTATTTTTTTTAGTTTCGCAATCAAACTTTGATTTTATAGTTTCTGACGAATTGGTCAGATAACGACCAAAGGAACGTAGCATTATGTGTTAGAAATTTGACTGGACTCCCTCGTAGCGCGAAGAGGAAAATCTAGTTATTAATGAAGAAGGGAAATGAATAGTAGATTTTTGGGTATCTTCAAATTAGCACAATACTTTTTGTTTTTTTAATTGACCCTTGAATTCTCTTTTTCCTTCGCTTGATTACAAGTATAAAAAAGAGCAGAAACTAACCGCTACGAGTTGAAGCGATTATAATATATACTTTATCACGCTGCATATGTTTCGACATAGATTTGTTTGGAAAAGGGTTAGGTCAATATAATACGTTTTCATTCAACGGTATAAATTCGAGTTACTTTACTTTTTGTCGTAAATTTAGCTCGAAAATATGTCGGATCGATTGTAATTTGCACCTTATCACGCCATGTACGATTCCACTGTAACACAAAAAAGTTTATTATTAACATAGTAAGCAAAAAAACTATATAATTAATAGAAAAAGTTTCAGATAAAAAGGCCCTTAAAACTAAAAAATATAAGAAGTAATCTTAATTGTAAAACACAATTATAGATAACAAGTTTATAATATATAGAAACAATGACAGAAATAACATAAAAATGATCTAAAACGTAAAACACAATTATGAATACATATAAAAAATGATGTTAAATATATGACATAATGAACTGATATTTGACATAATAACGTATAGTACATAATGAGCTGAGTTATTTGACATAATTACCAATATGCTCTTACTCTTGAAAACAATAGAAGAACACATGTCAAGCACGCAATTTTTTTAAAAATTTTAAACTAAAAACTTTTTGTAATATAACCCTACTCTAATTAACAAGTAGCAATGTTTTTAGAACCGGATCAGACGTCGAAAAGGACATCGAACCGGACGCCTTACTGGTCCAGTGGTCGGACCGCTCGGACCAGATTTAATAACCAGATGACGTCATAATTACATATATAAAATATTACATAGTATAAGCTATTTATATTTGCTTTTTATAGTTATATATGACATTTACAAATAATCTTATGTCTAAAACATGAATTTATTGTTTAACCCTTAGCCTTTATCTATTAAAATTCAAAAAAATTATAAAAAAGAAAAAACAAAATCTGGTACAACTAACGGTCCAGTTCTCGGTCCGACCACCAATTCGAGACGGACCGGCCTGTCGACCCTCCCAAAGCGAACTGATGCAGACCGGTTCGAACACCCCTCCGATTTCTGATCAAACAATTTGAACCAGCCGGTCCTATTCGATCTTCAAAGCACTTACAAATAGAAATGTAATTGCAATTATGTGTTTTAACCATTTGAATATTCTTCGTCGCTGCAAAGCGTCGGTGAGTTCGTTAATGGAAGAACGGGTCGGATGTTGACACCATAGGGATGTACACGTGGTTGGTTTCGATAGTTCCATGATTTTCAAACATGTACTGAAATTTAATTAATTCAGAGCAAGAAATATTATAAACATAAACAGTGTGAAGTACAAGCTTCTGGCTTTGGACTTTGAATTATTGTTATTTATTAATTATTAATTGTAGCGACCGTAAAATCTATAGCAATATATAAAAATAAATATGGGCATTTGTTATCATTCGAGGGCATCTAATAATTAGTTTTCTCGCATCTCTCTACTCTTAAATGATAAAAAATTTTAGAAAATTTTTTTATGTAATTATTATATTTAATATTTAATTTAATTACGAATGATATAATAACTATTCATTAATTAAAAATTATCCATAATTCATTAATTAATAATTATCCATAATTAAAGTTTTAAATATGTTAACTTTAAATTTTAAAAAAATGTGTAACACATGGGTTTATTTAATTCATATAATACACAATATTTAAGACATAATTTTTTATATTATTAACCATGTAACACTAAATTTATTTAACCCGTGTATTACACGGGATTGTAATATAATTGTATAATTAATAAAGATCCTGCACACATCATTAGGTGGGGGTGAGGTGTAATGTTAAATACAATAGTAATTTGTAGTTACTAGTTTTACTTCTTGCTCTTCACGGCGAATAACTGCAATCAGGCTTTTCCTGTGCAACGAAGTGGGAGTTTGACCGTTATCGGTTCGGCTCGTCAAAAATCATAAATCCAAACACTGATGTCGGTTCTAAGAATACCGAAATTAACGTCACTCGGGTCTAGCGTACGAAACCTCAACAATAACATCAAAAGGGGTACCTCAACAATAATGTCACTCATAAGCGGTTGGGTTCGTCATGATATCTCAACGCTAACGTCACCCTCTCTTGCGTACGATACCAAGAATTTATTCGACTTTGAGTACATGTATAAACAAAATCTAATATAAGATTTTTGGATTATGTAATGAAATAAAAATTATGAATCATAATGATTGTATAGGTGAAAAACTTAAACCCAAAAGAATGACCTATTTTTAAAATAAAAAAGTTCCATGTAGCAACACAAGTTGTTTTTTGATATATGTATAATGTTGAAGCTCGACATGAAATTAGAGATTCAAACCGCACCTATTATTTGATGTTGTAATTCAGGTTAATGTAAATTAAGTGAAACATGATAGTATAACATCTAAACATTAAAAAAAACCTATATCAAAACACATCCACATGCATCCACATGTATTGTCTACCAGTAAAAAGATGGTTTGATGAGTTTTAGAACTACCCACGCATCACCTAGTGATTAAAGAAACCCCGGAAAAAAAAACCAAAAATTTAAGTTAATTTTAATCATCCATTGGTAATTACAAACGCATCTATAAAAAGGGACTTAAGAACAATATATTTAAGGTTATATCGTAATAGCAGACAACTATATATTTGCGGATATGTCCCAAACTTTCGAGTACTTGTCAGTAAAATCTTTTTACACTCAAGGTCTTCATGGACTAACTTACCCTGACATATTGTATTTTACAGACTACCAATAGATTCGGCTATCAAAGAAAGCCCTCTGGCTTGTTTCATATGGGTAGCAGAAGAGCACTAAATATCTAACAATGATAACATCAAAATCTGATGGCGGAACCAAAGGAGGGTCAAGCGGCCCTCTAAGCATCGCAATTCACGTGAACTTGTCATATAAAAAGTGGTTTTTTTTGGAAACACGGGTTTTGATCTTATTATATGTGAAAAAAAAACTATTCTACGCTAACTCTTAGCCGAGCGATTTTGGTTCCATCGCTCTCAAAGTCCCTTAATAAAATCATAATCGCATCCCCATTATATTAGATTGATTCGACCTTTCGCCTTTTGATATTCAACATGCTTCATATCTTGGTCCCTTGATATACACTTGTGCTTTGATACCTTATTCATCTTACTTTAATTGACCTAAATTTGGCATCACAAGTAGGTGGTATTCATATTTTTTTAACTTTACTTCCCACCTTAGTTTTAGATTCAAGTCTAAAAAGAAAAAGCTACTACCTTTCTTTTCTTTTCTTTTTGAATTTTGGTGTTAAACAATGTATGGGTAGATTCTCATTCTAGATGATTATTAGTAGCTTAAACAAGAAACTTAAACGCTTTTGACCAATATGTTATTCATTTTGACCTTTTTGTTATTCGGTTCATGTACTTGTATTGTTTTTATACATGGAAAACACAATCTTTAAAAGTATATTGAAAACACATGGCCGCCCTCTTAAACATTCTATTAATATTGATGATTGTCTCTCACGAACATGGTATATGTGAAAATATTTACAAGTACAAGATAAGATAATAAATGGTAGTATAATATTATTGTTGAAAAATATATTTAAAGTTTAAAAGTTGTACAATGGGTAATGTAAGAAATAAATCTTACTATACGCTATAACTTTACATATGCCATGCATACATACATATATCACATACATCACATATAGAAGGATTATGTGTTGACATACAGAATATGATGTCGGTATAAATATTTACAAGTACACAATCAGATTCACACACATGCATGCATCCACATACATACATATATTAATAAAAAGATGGTTACAAGCAATACTAGTAGGTTGTCCTGCACAATACGGCGGGTGTCACCGAATCTCTTTTGAAAACTGTTATTTTACCCGACTTGTCTTAAATATTATTAATTTTTTTATAACTACAATTATTATTATTATTATTATTATTATTATTATTATTATTATTATTATTATTATTATTTAGTAATTATAAACTTAAATATTTAATTAAGATAATACTTGATTAGAATATTATTTAGTTATAAAGATATAATTGTAATTAGTAAATATAGATTTGAATATTAATTTAAAAAATAAAAATAAGATATTTCTTAATGTAGTGAGATATAAAATTTAATATGCATTAACTAATATATTAATTAAAAAAAGTTTATTAAATAAGAGGATTATAGGAACCATTGCATAAAGAATTTGTATCTTAAAAAATTGTCTTAGGTTTCTTAAACTTTAAACAAATTACAATTATATCTTCTTTAAATGCTTTATAAATAATATAGATAAAAATCAGATTAATCCTTCTATTTATTGCTACAACTGCGCTTCAACTATGACTCACTAACTAATATATTTTCAACAAATATTGAAAACTATATTATATTTCTCTCTCTATAACATCTTCCACAACTAGGGGTGTTCAAAAATATCCGAATCTGAAACCGTATCCGAAAATCCAAAATTCGGATATCCAAAATTTCGAATTCGGATTCAGATAGTGATTTTGAGAATTATCGGATATTTCGGATATCCGAAATATCCAAAATATTTTTATAAAATTTTAAAAATATTAAATATTAAATAAATATTTCGGATTTTTTTAGATATTTTGGATATTTTAATAAAAAACTTCGATCGGATTTGGATAGTGAAATTCACTATCCGAAATTTTCGGATATCTGAAATTCGGATATCCGAAATCGAACACCCCTATCCGCAACAATATTTAATGCACATGTGCTCGGAAGTTAGAATATATAACTTGTAGAAAACTCCTAATGCACAACAAAACATCTAACGGCAGGTAGGATTTTATAAATAAAGTACTAAAAAAACCGACCCATACTGATAAATCAAAATGCGTAGAAGTTACATGATATTTTTTACATTAGCCACCTACATGTCATTTAGAATATGAACACGTGTCATTACTAATATACAAATTAACCCTTTAATAATACATTAATGATTATTTATATATTTTCAATATTATAAAAACATATTTTTGATAAATTTAAAACATGTTTTTATTAAAATAACAATTTTATTTATAAAAAGAAAAATTTACGAATAAGGTTTTTTAATACAAAGAACTTTTAAACAATGACAATGTTAAAAAATAATTTAAAAAAAAAAATTGAAGTGTTTAAAAAAACATTTTTTTTAAAACAAAAGTCGAAAATATTTTGTTGTTATTATAATAGCTAAAAACATTAATTCTACATAATTTTAATCATATTTTATCTCAAAAAGTTATTTTATAATTTATAAATATTAATAAAAAACTATTGTTTTAAAAATTTTCATTCAACTTGTGTACTACACGGGTTTTAAACTAATACTCTAAATATGGGAAGTTACAAAGCAAGAAAAACATATTCGAACTTCAACACCATATTACCCCAACGTGACCAATCCTACCGATCCATAGAAATGTGTTGATTTTGGTTTCTTACAGTACTGTTGTGTTGATCATGTTATTTCTATTTTGATCGAAAATTATTACATTTCCAACCCAATAGTTAAATTTAAAATTTCACCCACTAAAGTTTTCCGTGACATGCACATGTGCTTGAAACAATAACATAGTTACTCGCATAACAAAAAGAAAAAATATGTATGAAGATGTGCATGAAATAAAACAAACATGTGTGTTAACATGCACGTATTGAAATACACGTGATGTGCTTACTAAGTTCAAACCATAAACACACTATACACATAAGCTTCAAAATAAAAAGACTTAACACTACCTTTTCACAAACAATCAATGCACTACAACGTTTCAGAGCTATAGTGACAATTATGTGTCAGTCACTATAGCATAGAAAAATCGTCGCTATAGAGTCGTCAGTAAAATTATTTTCAAATTAGAAATAATTATTTATTTTTTAAAATAAAGGCCTAGATCGACGACTATTTAGGGTTTTTAAGATGTTCATCTCTATACTGACAACAAGTCATCGTTTTAGCCTCTGAAAAACTTTATGTTGGTTGTTTAGGGTTAGGTTGGTTACATATGCATTGTAAATTCTATAGATTTTGAGGCTTTACTACTCGAGCTTGCGTTGGCTGGGAGTCGTCCCTGTTAGGAGATTGGAGAACAAATGAGGAGATGAGGTGGAGGGTTGTGATTGGAGGGATGTGATGAGGTGTGGTTGTGAGCGGTGAAACCCGATGAATATTCATCGCGTAGGACAAAAACAAAAAAAAAAAAAAGACGAGAGGGTAAATGAAAATTGCTACTTTGTAACTATAATTCATGTATTTTATTTCCTTTTCAAAGCATATTTAACTTTATACCAAACACTATGTTGTCATCAAATTGATAATCATATTTATTTAATGAAATCAATGACTCGACTTTCTAGAAATTCATTTTTATCATCTTTCTTTCTAATAACACACTCCTTTAAGTAATAAAGAATATCATGATAGTTAAGTATTAACTTACGATTAAAATATTAAGAAAAAATATTGAATGTTAATTTCTATATGATCCAAGTTATGATGTTTTTATCATACAAAGTTTAGTAATCGCTGTCAAAAAGAAAATAGAAAAGTCAAATTATATTACGTGTTTATGTGTGTGTTCTTTGAGAAGCGGCCATTTGTGTTGAATTTAAAAAATATCATAATAACAATTTATTGAGGTAAATGGTCACTTTCATGATACAAAATTCATAAACAAACATTTTATATTCTATGTCAAATCTTTCTGCCAATTGAAAAATCACGTCTTGAAAGCCTAAAATTAAGTTGACATATATTCTTTATCATCGATTCTTTTAACATTTATAATAAATTGAGCATAAAACTTGGTCGGATGACAATATACCGATATAAATAAAAGGCAAGAATTTAAATAAAAAGGTACTAAATTTAATAAGCATAAGAAATAATCTTAATAATCAATTTTATTAATCAACGATTAAAATCAAATTATAAAAAAGTTAAAGAGTATTTTAGGCATGATCATTTTTTTTGGTTTTTTTTCATATTCTCTTATATTATTTAAATATTTATAACTTTTATATATGACATTATTTATTTATAAAAATTACATCACAAAAGCGGGGATTTTTTATCTTTAAAACGAGTAAGTATCGTTATATTAAAAGATAAAAAATTGCCTTTTTCAATTATATGAGTTTTTTTTGTCATCGTGTACGTCTTTAATGTAGTTCATCGATCTTTTTGTTTGTTAGTGTGTTTTTCTGAACACTATTGTGTTTTCCTATTATGATGAATTCGAAAACTACATAATTGTAAAATAACATTGTTATGTATTTTTAATATGTAAAACACAATGACAAAACAAAACAAAATGATATAAAACGTAAAACATAATGATAAATGTCTCTTTGTGTTTTTTCTGCTATCATTCTGTTTCCTAAACGCCATAAGTTTTAAAAAAAGATATTGTGAATAAGCATTATTATGTACTTCTAATTATAAACACAATGATAAAGTAATAACAAATATATAATATATAAAACAATAACAAAAATAACACAAATGATCTAAAACAAAAAAAAAGTGCTAAAAAAGTATAACAAATAATGAAAACTATTTGACACAATAATCTAATATTTAATACAATGACCTAACGTATTAGAAAATATGACCTAATGCATTTGACACAATTAATAAAATTTTCTCATATTTAAAAACAATAAAATGACACGTGTTAAAATTAAAATTCATATTTGTCTTTTTACATTAAATATTTTTTTGTAAGCTTACCCTGAATAAGAATTGTTTTAGTTACAACTTTAATAAATTGTAAATACATATAAGAAACATGTAAAGTGTCAAAAAAAAAAAAGAAAAAAAAAGCACGAGGGGGCTTGTCTTCCTTTTGTTAAAATTCTTAATCACAAGATATTCCTTGAAAAGAAATCCCTTTATTCTCTATTATATAAATAATAAAAAATCCGTTTAAAAAATATTTGTATATTCATCTGCGAAACCAGTAAGCGTCTTTTGGATCCTGGAACGGTCAATATTTTTTTAACTAAGACATCTAATGTCATAATTTTGGATAGTTTTTACATAATATTAATATGGATTAGGTTTAAATACAAAAGCTTTTAAAACTAAAAAATATAAAAACTAATCTCAACCATCCACCTTAATCAATGGTTAAGATCAATTTGTAGAAAAAATTTTGTTAGAGTACTATTTTAGGAATAACCACTTTTATTGACTTTTTGCAATTTCTCTTATTTTTTAAACATTCATAACTTTATGTACGAGATTATTTTTTTTATAAAAATCACACCATAAAAACGAACGCTTTTTTATTGTAAAAATGAGCACAATATTGTTATATAAAAAGATAAAAAAAATATGTTTTTAAGCTTATATCTCGTCATTGTGTCTTTAATACAGTTTATTGTGTTTTAGTATAATTCATTGTGTGTTTTTGTTAGTTGTTATGTTAATGTGAATGCTATTGTGTTTTTCTAAAATGATAAAATTTAAAAAATATAATGACGGAATAACATTGTTGTATATCTCTAATATGTAAAATACAATAATCAATAACAACTAATTGATCTAACACATTAAAAACAATGACAAAATAACATAATGTCTAATTGTGTCTTTTGATCATTATTATATTATATTAAATACTATGAGTTTTAAAAATATATTGATAAAATAATATCATTGTGTACTTCTAATGGTAAAACACAATGATTAATAACAACAAGTTTATATAGTTTACTAAAAAATAATGACAAAAACACATTGTGTTATCTTAAACACTATGAGTTTTAAAAAATATATCGGTAAAAGTATATCATTGTGTCTTCTAGTTGTAAAACACAATGATAGATAACAATTTTATAATCTATACAAACAATGACAAAAATAACATAAAATTATCAAAAACGGAAAACACAATGATTAATACATGTAACAAATGATTTTTAAAATATATGATACAATGATTTGATATTTGACACAATGAACGTATAAAACACAATGAGCTGTTATATTTGACACAATAACCACAATACACTCCTCTTTAAAACAATAAAAGGACACGTGTCAAACCCACAATCTTTTTTAGGCATTTTAAATTAAAAATTCTTTTACTATAACCTTACCCTATTAATATTAAACTGAGTTTTTAAGTATTTTTTAAACTCACTTAAAGTTTTTTTCTTTTTAAATTCATTCCAGTTTTAGTTGGTATTCCAATCTTATGAAATAAGTTTATAAATAATAAAGCAAAATTAAACTAAGTTATCCAAATTAAACATATATAAATTTTAGTTATTATTTACTGATTATTTGTATCCAACTTTTACATAAAGTTATGAAATGTTTCTCCTCACTATTACCCTTTAATTCAAATTTCACTTGTTTGTAATCAAAATTCCTATATGTTTCTAACATTACCTTCTAATTCAAATTTCATTTATAATCAAAATTTATACATGCTTCAAACTTCACAATTACTTCATAATTCAAACTTCATTTAATAGAAAAAAAATATCTTCACTTATTAGTAATCAAAATACTTATATGTTCCATCTGCCTAAATTAATTTTTAAAATTTTAAACATTTGTAAAAATATCACTTAAGATTGAAACACACTATGAAAATTGAATGATTTAGATAAACAAAAAATTTAAGTGAGTATAATAAAACGCTTAAGAAAAATTTGATTACCATTACGTGAAGTTTTCCGTAATATCATCACCCATAAAAAATTAAAGAGACACTAGAAAATATAAAGTTGTGACCAATTAGCGGAAAAACTTGAATTCCACCGCTACGTATATAACACCCTACTCTAGAATAGGATCATGTGTTACTATTATAGAACCAAAGACAAAGTGACATGTTTTATTACTTAAAAATATCAATAATCCAAAGTTATTACTAACGTTTAAAACATTAATAATAAAGTTTCTCATTACGACGTATTACTAGCTTTTCAAGCTTGTGCTTTTTATTTATTTTGTAATATACACACATATATATTTAGAATGTTTTAAAGCACATATCATATGATATATACCATTTTTAAGTGAAAATTTTTGTTTTTCTTTAAAAGTAATAACACGCATAAGTTCATAACACTATATCGGTTTCATTATTTATACGATTTTCCTTTGTAGATATAAACAATACCCATACGTACGAAGATTTTCAACATAGAAAAGTCCGAGTTCTTTTAGTTGTGTGCTTATCTTAAACTCATGGTTTATGCAAAAGATGACAAGTAGAAACAAAAGTAAACGAGAGCATAAAACATCAAATTCAAAATCACCAATTAATGTTCTTCTTCTTCTTCTTCACACAACGTCCGTCACTAGGTTCGAAAGTGCGTGTGGAAAACACAAGATGTCAATAATTACGTCTGTTTAACGGATGTTCATTCAAGATTAGGTGTCCTACTTTATGACTTTTTATAGCTTAGATGACGATCTATTTGCAATACGTGTTGCCACTTTTGACAAGTTTCCTCCAAAAGGATAAATAATAATGAAATTTGGAATGTATTCAAACTATGACAAAAACAAAAAAAAAGGTTTTTTCAACTTGGGAACGGATTCAGAATATGAAACAAAATGAAGTGGGTCCGTTAAGAACAATCATATAAATCATAACAAAATTTGAAACATTTTAATGGTCTACGCTTCTGCTTCTACGGATAACAATAACACTTTTTAGAGCGTGTTAAAAACATACAAAGCATGTAACATATTTTTTGATTTTAGAAAACTAGAAATTTTATTAAACCGTCCTAATCTACTTCTACCCTACAATTATAAAATGACAAAATTACAGAAAAAATCCTTTAAGTTTATATAAAATTACAGTTATCATCATTTTATCTTTAAAAACTGTTTTAAACATCCTTTATCTTAACATTTTATAACAGATTTCATCCTTTATACTCATTTACATTAAGTTTTTCTGTTAAGTCAAGATCAATTTGGTTTTTTTACGTTTAAATGACTATTATTGTAATTTTTTCAAACATAAAGGACGTTCTCTGCAACTTTTTAATCTTTTACTTAGTTTATGTATTTTTACATTTATACATATACATATGATTTTTTATATGACATAATATATGTTATTTTATTATTTTCATCCACCTATTATACATAAATATAAATTAATTTAATTTGTATTGTTTAATTATTTATACAATTTATATAATTTAAAATACGTGGATTAAACAATAATATATGTATATATATATATATATATATATATATATATATATATATATATATATATGATACGTGTATGAAAATAGTTAAATAATATATATTATGTTATATTATGTATAATTCTAAAAATATATATTTAAGTTAAAGATAAAAAAAGTTGTAGAAAATGTCCTTTATGTTTGGAAAAAATTACGCTAATAGTCCTTTAAAGCTAAAAGGTTCAAACTGTCCTTTACTTAACAGAAAAACTTAATGACAACTAGTATAAATAACGAAATCTGTTATAAAATGTTAATATAAAAAATATTTATAGTATTTCTTAAAGATAAAGGAAGATACCTACATCTTTATATAAGGTTAAAGGATGTTTTTTTTTTTTTTTAATTTGTCTAAAAAAATTGAATCTATTCTAATTTTTTTTACTTGACCTAAGGTTTGCCCCTTCTTAAGGTAATGTACTAGAGGTGTCCTGGCATCAATCCCAGCTGCCGTGAACACAAGGTTACCTTATGAATGAACCTTGTCTTTTTTTTCCTTTTATTATTATTCTCATTATTATTATTATTTTTAAAAGTATATTCATTTATCCTTCAATTTGGTATGTCTTAAATAGCTTGTCCTCATTAGTCTTTTTAGTAAAAAAAAAAAAAAAGTACACAATATCACTTATTTTTCTCTGAACATTTAGCTATAAAGTTTTACGAAAACGAATTCAAAAAGTGGTATCAACACATATTTGAATCGATGTTTAAGATAGTAATGAAACTAACATCCGAGTAATTTTCAAAACACATTTTAAAAAATAAGCTTTTTATTTTTTTAGGATTGTTATTATTTTCTTATTATGTAATGAATTTTAAATTTTTATTTATTAACTAATATTAACTTATATTACGTTCTATTCACTAATAGTTGTTTTAAATAAAAAAATATTAATTATATTAAAAAATTAAAAAATGTTGGGTGAGATTTCACTCTCCGTTTCTCACGTTAATAAGTAACTAAATGAAAGTTTTTGTCCTATGTGACATCTGCCTGATAGTAAGCGAAATCTCACCATCACTCACTACAACACATAGAAAATGTAGATACAGGTGGTGTTTGTTTTTTTAAAAAACATCTGCGAAGTTTTTTCTGTCTGTGTCGCGCAGACCACGTGCAAACATTAGTGTCTGCAGACTTTTTGTTTTTTTGAAGAGATTTTATTAAAAAACGCCTGCGCGTGGTCTTCTTGATGCAGAGATAAAAATATAACTTCAAAACACTTCTCAAACCTCTTATTAACTTATCAACCCTGTTGACAAAACCCTTGCCATCACCCCTCAACATCCACCTCCCTCCGTCGCCCTACCTCTTCTAGCTGGCCACCCCCATTCGCCGCCACCTCCACTTGCCATCGCCTGCACCGCCGCCTGCTGTCCCCATCTCGCCAACCCGTCGCGCAGACAGAGCAATGGACACCCAAGCCTCCACTCCCGATGGCACCTTCCTCCCACGCGAAGCTGCAAACGCATTCAATTTCTAATTGATACACGCACTCGACGGCGGTTATGGTGCCAACACAATTGTTTTCTGATGGTGGTGATGATGAAGAGATGGTGTTGGATTGAGGTGGTGCCGGTGCCAAAGCCGATGATAGCTAGCGTTCATAGAAAGAGAATGGAAAGAGAATGGTCATTTCCACCGGGATGACTACCGGATTGTGTTTGTTGGTAGAAATGAATTAAAGCAAGATGAAATGAGATGCCAAATTCATTCATAAAATATTATTGTTTAAAGTCTAAACAATGATCCTTGAAGGTTGATGAGAGGTGCTTAATATTTCATTAAGCAGAAAAATGTGGGTTTTTAGTGAGTTTTTAGTGAAGGTTTTAAGTTAAGACTGTGGGCTTTTAGTGAGTTTTTTTTACTTAAAAAATCAGTTTATTTAAATAATTTTGCAAAAATTAAAAACCAAACAGTATTCTTCTTGCAGACTGTAAATCTTGGTCCACCTCTTCTTTTACAGATGTCTGCAGATATGGTGCGCAAACTGCAAACATTTTACATTTGAAAAAACAAACTGTACCATAGTTGTGTTCCAACCAGTAATAACAATAATTAGTCCAAGATATTTTTTATAAGTAGGGCGCTAAAAGTAAATCAGCCAAAATGACTACATTAAAACATAGTAAATTAAAATTATCAAATGACTTACTAGTAAAATAAAATTTATTTTTAAACAAACTAATAAATTTATAGTATATAATAACATATTGTTTAATTAAAATAGCTAGTTTAATGTTAGACCAAAGATCATGATATCTTTTACATATTTTTACCTTCCTAAGATTATTAATATTAAATATGACTCTTTTATATTTAGATTTTATAGGTTTTAAGAGGCAATATATAAAATTGACTAAATCTTTGAAATATTTCCAATTCTTAAGATCATTAAACATACATTTCTTCATGACAAAAAACCAATTACATATTTTATTTTCCTAATATATATATATTACATATATATCTATTTATTAACTTTAACTTATTAAATGAATATTTTACTCTTACTATTAGTAAGAAATTTTTACATATTGAATTTTTGGCATTTAGAGATGTAACCTTGATTTAAGGAATTTTTTAGTCGAAATTTTATTGAATATTAAGCATAACCATTTTGGTAATTGTTTTTTGTAAATGGAGATGTAAAATTGATTAACGGTAATTAGTATTTTAAAATGAAATTTTAAACTTTTGTATCTGGAGGTGTAATTTTATAGTTTTTATTTATAAATGAGGCTTAAACTTAGAGAGAATATGTAATTGATAATCTAAAGAAGACATGTGAAAGTTTCTAGGTAAAAATAAAGATAAAATAGACATTTAATAAGCTTATTCTTAATGAAACTCATACATATATAATATATATGTTTTAAGAAGAAATATGTAATTAATTTTTTTATGTTAGGATGAGATGTAATTAATGATCTTATGAATGTCAAATATGTAAGTGCCCCATATTATATTTATTAGGCCACTAATAGTCATCCTAATTTTTTATTGTTTTCATGTTCTTTTCAATATAGTTTTTTATATTTGTATTTACATTTTAGATTGTATAATTAAATTAATAAAATAGAAAAATAAAAATAAACTTCATTAATCAACATAGAAGTACATCATAAATAATAAATTAACATCTAGAAATAAAAATCACGTAATTAAACAAAACATCTAATATGGGAACTCTCGTCCCTAACATTGTACATTTTCCCGCTTTCGTTAAAAAAAACAACTTCCAACTTCGGTCTGGAATGCGCCGAGTAGTCTTTTAATATGAAGCACAAGTCCGCTTATTATTGTTGTTCTTTCAACGCCAGAATGTCAAATGTATGAGTTTGTTGAGAATGTTGTTGTGAGGTTTAGCTTTTTTACTAGATTTTCGAAATTGTTTTATTTTTTTAGCCAAGCAGAACGATGAATCCATGACAAAATTTTAGAGATTTTATTTTTAGAGCTAATTGGAGTATAGATGGTGCGTAAAAAATATTGACTTAGAATAGTATTTACAGTGTTAAAGTATTATTATTATTTTTTTTATTATTATTATTATTATTATTATTATTATTATTATTATTATTATTATTATTATTATTATTATTATTATTATTAATTCCAGTGGACTAGTGACTGTTCAACTATCAAAATCGAGTATAGTGAAAAAAATCCCCGGGTTTAGGGGTTGGTGAACCCACCGTGTTCCCACCCGGGGCCGGGAGTCCCCAACCCTCCCCGGGTCTCATACCGTGTGGTTTTAATTATATATTTAAATTGAAAATTTGTGTGAATAAATGTTCACGAAGGTGTAGGTTGAAAATAAATCGAAAACCTAATTTATTAGTTATTTAATATTTGTATTAATTGAATATTGAATTTGGATACCAATATTATAATACGACTTTATCTCCAAGTATTCGCGTCACCACATCTTTAATTAACTGAATAGTGTTTTGAAGGTCCACTGAATTTAATAAACGACCATTGTTTATTATAGTACGTAACGGTTGACTTAACAATGTTATAACTTTAGAGATGACAATAAAACATAACAATATAATAATCAAAACTAATAACCCATGTTTGCAAACACACGCCATCTTTTTTAATATCAACTTTCTCAATCAAAATCGTAATGTTTGAGATAAAAAATTGACTTTTATAGCAACTCATTAAGAAACTGTGCTTGATTAATTATTATTAGGGTAGGGTTATTATAAAAAATATATTTTATTTAAAAATACTAAGAATGATTATGAGATTGATATGCGTTTTTCTATTGTTTTATAGTGAAGTGGAAAACATTTTGATAATTGTATCAAATACGTCAGTTAATTGTATTGAATAGTTTTCATTATTTGTTATATGTATTTATCATTATGTTTTATAATTTATATCATTTCGTGTTATTTTAGTCACCGTTTTTTATTTAAGAAGAACTACATATTTACCCCTACAAACGTAGTTAATTACATATATACCTAACTTAAAATTTTAATTTCATATCTCCCCTTTTAAAACTTGGTCAATTACATATTACCTAAACTCAAATTTTAGTTACATACATGCCCTTTATTAAACATAAATATTACACATTTACCATTTGATTATTTTATTTAAAAATGACTTGTATAATTAGTATTTTACAATTATTTCTATTAAATTATAAATTAAAATTTTTGTTTTTTACTAACTTTGGAGTTTTTCTTATTTTTAATGTTTCTATACTAACGTTTATTACTTTCTTTTTGTTTTTTTACCTTTTGATGCTAACATTTTCAGGTTCACATAACAGACACTTCCAATCCCCTCATGTAACATGATCTGAACACATAAATGAATACATTTATGTGTCTGAACACATTTATCAAATCCTGCTTTTGCACACATTTGGCTAAAAACTATCAAACCCAAACCTTGTCGTGAATTTATTTGATGGCTTGAAATGAACTCTAAATATACTCTAACTGATTGCACTGAAATTGTATTCTCACCGTCCACCACTCTCATTAGTAGTTGTTGCTGGAGGGTGGAAAAACATAATTGGTTAGAAAATCCTAATTTAGTTGTGTCGAAAAACGGTTGTAATTTACAACCTCTATCTCGCACTTAAGGTTATCAATTCCAAGGAACAATGGTAACAATGTCATCAAAGTCTTCTAGCATCATGCTCCAGCCCCTATTAGGTGAACAAGTCCTTATCATCATTGGGTTCTTATCGAAACTGGATAACCACTTTGACAATATCTTAGCGATTCAGACGACCTCATTTCAATCAAAAAGTTACTTGTACATGGAAATAATATAATGAGAATGTTTTCTCCATGTTTTCTATAATTGTTACTCTATTACATACTCAATCTATTTGAATGCATGTCTATATTAAGAATGACAATGACAATAATGCCCTCATGATTACATAAAATTTCTCTAAGTCGAATAATAAAAAGTCTTCACCTGCATTTGCTTGACTGCACTCCTATCTGGTTCTTGTTCATCCAAACGTGGTTCAGCTTCACCCGCATGTGAAATAAGCATAGTTCGAACACTCATACAATCAAATCTGCATCATGTTGCCAATATGTTGAATGCATAATGTTTAACACATCTGCATGAGAAACATGTTACCTCGTATGTGATCAGTTATGTCATCTATATGTGACCACACTCGTACCCATATGTGATGTATCTTTACTAATAAAACATGATGCAGAACCATATGAAGGGTGGTCAATACAATCAGTCTCATAATGAGAAGAGGTTTAGAACACTTAATAGTTCAAATGGGGAACTCGGTTTTAGTATGATGATACTAAGAACACAAGTAAGTAGTGAGACAGAACTAAGAACAAGAACAAACAAGTATGGTTTTCAAGGATGCTGTATATTGCTCTCAAGTTCTATTACAAGTGTTTACAAAGCATATCAGAATTACAAGGACATGAGACACTTTATACTACATCCTACAACCGTCAATACTTAGAAAGACAGTTGGAAACACTAATCTAGACAATAAGATCAATGTAGAGTCAAAAGACAGATTGCCTTTTGACTAGTGACTATGACATGCCATAGCTCACATCCTTTTCTAATATAAAAGGTTTACAGGTACAAAAGTAGGAAGTTACAAAAAAAAACCTTATTCTACTGTTTACAAAAGTATGGACTTTTCACCAACTCATACAAGTTGGTGAGTCTTCAGAGTTACAGCGGAAAGTGTGTCAGCTTTATGTAAAGTAGATCAGAGAAAGCATGTCTTCTCTGTCTTCGGAAGAAATCAGTCTTCACAGCAAAATGGCTTCTGAAGACTTTGTCTCTGAAGCTTCGGAATACTTTATCTTTAGCTTCGGAAGATTTGAATTTTGGCTTCGGAAGATTTTACACTTAGAGTATTTTCTAATGTAGAGTGTAAAACTTCCGAAGCACTTCTACCTTGTACGTCCAGTGCATGTATGCAGGAAGACCCTAGGTTGTTTTGGCTTCTTTGATTGCATCATCCTAATAATCTTCTGATATTATCTTACACATGAACCATTGATAATTAAACATGGTGACCACTTAGAATTAATGAGATTGGTTATCATAGTAATTTCAAGCTTAGAACATCCATATGTATATCCATTTATACATGAGTTTCGCAAATAAATTGAACCAGCAATCAAATTCATGATTCTTGCCCAAGTGTATTTATATGATTGGTTCTCAAAATTAATTCAAAACATGTATATGCGAACATCATGCAACACCATCTGAGTTTAGTTTAAATAAATTAAACCAATCACATTCATGATTAGTGGCCAAATGCATTTATATGATTGATTATCAAATTTATTCAAAAATGATACTTACGTGAACATCATGCAACATTACACGTACCACATTAGAGGTGGTACAAAAGACAATAACATATGCAAATCATTATTCATTTGCTTTGACATTTAATAATAGAGTAATGTTGGACACACAAATATATAGTGAGCTAGGACTACTTGTATTATTATTCATATTATATTGTTATTACTGTTAAAAAGTTTAAGAGTAAACTTAGGCCTCAAGGTATGATCTCTCGTTTCACCCGCTCAATAAAATAAAAAATGATCTCACCTCTTTTTACTTCTCTTTTTTTAGTTTGATATATTAAAAAAGGAGCCATCTCATTCACTTCATAAATAATTGTTAAAGATTCAACGCGTAAAATCTTCACGCCCTTTAACACCCTCAACCTTGCAACATTATCTCTCACGTTGCGGTTACTAGGTTATACATATATATATATATATATATATATATATATATATATATATATATATATATATATATATATATATATATATATAGAATATATAATAAAAATAAATTATGCTGTAAAAGTTCTACCATGTCACCCTTACAAAAACTGTGCTGCTTCAAATCTTCGTAAAGCCAGTTTTTCTTTGAATTTGAAGGGTATTTTGTTTAATTTATTTATTATTCTCTATAATAGTTTACTAGGCTAGAAAATTCGTATATTACATGGGTTGAATACAAAAATAGTAATCAGTAATAAAAATTTAAAAATTATAAAACAATTGAACAATTTAGTTGATGATAAAAAAATTGAGTTCGAAATATTATAGATATCTAATATTTATTTTTTAACATCGTTATTTAATATGAGATGGAAGCGGAAACATAAGGTGATAAGTCACCACAGAGTGACTCATCTTATCTTCTTACTATAATAAAAGAATAACTTCGGATGACATATGGCAACACCACAATTATCATCACCAAAAATTTCCCGCGTCTCTCTCCTATTAAATAATCATCTTAATTACTAATAATATTATTTAATACTTTTTTAGATTTAATAAATTAAGAAAGAGATATTTTTATTAATATCATTTCTAAATAAACAGATTTTTATAAAATAATAAAATTTTTTAAAACATCAAACTTTTTTAAAAGTATGAAATATTTTAGAATTGGTATGTTTACGAAGTCAATATTTTAAAAACTAAAAATAATTAAATTTGAGAGTTATAATAAAGAAATTTTTAAAAATAACATTTCTATATGCTTTGTTTTAGAATGATTTTTTTTGTTTTGGAAAAAAAATTTAAAAACAAACTTTTAAAAAGTGATACAACTGCTTTATTAATTATAGTCTTTACTTATATGTAAGTTCAACCATATCATATCTTAAAATATCATTTTATAATTAATAAATTGTATTATATTAATATTTTATTTATTCAACCCGTTAATACACGGGTTTACTAAAGCTAGTAATTTATTAAAAGAGCGTGATAGGAATATAATGGCGAGGAAGCACGAGATAGTGACATGTGTCCTACCAAAACCTTTATTTATTATGTAATATAGATATAGATTTATAAATTAATATGATGTGATTGTCGGTTTTATATTCATTGGCATCTCTTAATTCCATTTACTTATTTAGTAAACTAATATTTTGAAATTGAATTTCAATAATCCAAATTATATATGACCAATTGCTTGATATTAATCAATACTAAAGAGTTTGACCGATAACAATCTTAATTATTTTTCACTTTTGTTACAAAAGACAATTCCAGTATCATAATACATTTAAACTTGGTTTCCACTCGATTTCACCTGTATATAATTGTGGACAAGATAGAGAAACGTACAAGATAAATCGTATATGTTTGCTTTTGATATAATGTTTTATGAAAATTCAAATGTACCGTTGCAACATACGTGTTTTAGTTTATGTTTCGATATTTATTTTATTTTGAAATTGAATCATGTCAAAGCCCGCCAAATTCACCACGTACATATTTAACACTCACGAAATTAATATTTTCTAACAACTAAGCCACCAAATTTAACAAATTAACATCATATATGTCTAGTTCGTACGTGTACCGATGAAGATTCCATAAAAAGAAAAATCTCAGGCTACCTAAAGTTCAATGCTAATCTTCACAACAATGTAATTTTGTAACTCGCAACTTTATGTTTACAATTGTGTAACTTTTATGTAACTAGGTTCCCTACACAACATGCGGTTCTATTTATTACGCAACCACTTCCTACCAACAACACATGTTGTTCCATTTGTTCGGGTACTGATGAAAAGCCCACAAAAAGGAAGTAAATATTTTTTACCCATAATTCAGCATTTATCTTCACAACAACGTAAATATAACTCACAACTTTATGTTTACGCTTGCACACATTTTATATATGTAATTAAATATGATAGTACTCCAACAAATATTCTAGGTTTTATACGTACACAAATTTACTATTGTACCGTGCGAAGAATCCACTATGATATATAAAAATATCTCTCTATTTTAAAAGAGATTCAAATACAAAGTGTATTTTTGCTACAAAATGTGAGAAGACACAATGAGTCAAAAACAGTCACAAAAAAATTATATCTCACAATCTAAATCGAATTTCAAAATAGTAATTCCGAACTTTTGTTCCCCTAGCCGTTCTCACTAAGAAAAAAAATAAACTAAAAATAAAAAAAATAAAAAAATTAACGTTTTTTATTGTGTCATTTATGAAAGACACAATTACGTCATTGTGTTATTATGAAAGACACAATGACGTCATTGTGTCATAAAAAGACACATTGAAATTTATTTTTATTTATTTTTATTTTTTTCTGAAAGAGGACGACGAGAGGAACAGAGACTCCGAAGTATTTTTTTGAAATTCGATTTAGATTGTGAAATATAATTTTTTTTGTTACTTTTTAGCCTCATTGTGTATTCTCACACTTTGTAACAAAAATACACTTTATAAAATAACCTCACCCCCCTATTTTTAATAGCTTGGCCGCCTACCTTTAGATTTTGCATCTCCGATTACTTTGCCGTCCTCTTTCTAAGTCCATAAATACATACACATACACTTTTTCTCTACAATATCGATATATAAAAAATGAAATTAAAAAGAAAAAGTTAATAAAATGATGAAATCAATTATAAGAAAATTGAAAACCCAACGTGAAAATTAAGAAAAAGAATATACAATTTTAGCAATTGAAGTAATAAATCATCATATGAAAACAAAAAGTTTTATATTTTTTCACGCAAAGTGTATGTATTTTGTGTGTTTGCATGTATCTTCATAGTTGTAGCTTCTAAGCTTCGTTTCAAAGATCACGAGACAAGTTGGGTCATTATCATCAACAACAAGCACCCCTAGATAGACCAGCCGCAAACTAATCAGAGACATCACAACCGACCGCAGGGAAGATTTTTCAAAAAATATTGCTTGAACTGGACATAATCAGTTTGTTATCTACCTCAACTCCACAAGGATTCATTAGCTTTACCAAAAATAAACACCATATCACAACCACAAGAGATCACTCTTATGAATCAAACCCAAATTGTTTAACTATTTTTGGATGTAAACACGAAAACCCCAAACAAGAAAATTAGCAGAAAATGAAATCATCATAAGCTCAATATTTTTTAGAGTATCATCAATAAAAAAACCTTTAAAACCATTTAAAAACATATCTAGTTAACTGTCATATAAAAAAAAAAGTTTATCCTTTAAACCCATCAAAAACCTCCTCGATAAGAAGAGCTAGCAAAAGAAACACCTAAAAGTAATGTCGCATCATCACTTTTTACATGTAATTGAATATTAAAATTATATGTATAAGTGTTTCTTTATTATATGTATAGAGAGTGGGAGTATTTTTTTTTAATTATCATCCGGCCTTTTGGCCTCACCCATCTGTCATTTTCTGTCACACTTTTTAGTTTTTTTCTAGTTTCTTCACAGGAACGACCAACCCAAAAACTAAACATCCCCACAAGGAGAAGTTGAGAAAAAAAAAGGCAACGTATTGAGGATAATCTTAAGGATTTAGACTTCTAGGTCATTTTTACCTTATACGGGGAAATGGATTTTCGGACTCGGGAAAATTTTCCTTACACGGGAACACCGGTCCCCTTTTTTCCGCGAACGATTTTTCCCCTAGATCCGGTGAAATTTCAATGATTCATGGAAGCATGATATGTTAATCCTTACTTGTTCTTTGTGCATAAACAGTTGTATATATGGTTGTTTGATGTAAATAAGAGTAATGGGGAACAGTTACTTTTTTTTAGATAGGAAAGACAATTTTATTAAAAAACTAACAAGGAGCTAGATTACATGAGAAATAAAAAAGATGAATTTTACAACTCAAATCTATACCAAGAATCCCAACTCCAATTAAGCTTTCTCCTGTGTTCTCAATCCATAAAAAGGAGGTGGATTTGGTTTCTTCGAACAAATTCTTCGGTTCCATAAATTTATCCTCAAAACACCTTCTATTCCTTTCCTTCCATATCGCATAGGATGTAGCATAGAAAACTGCCTTGAGAATTATTTTATGATCATAGAAGTAGGGCCAATTTTTCATATCTTTTAAAAGATCACCAAAGGAGATCACTTTATGAAGTGGAGTTCTGCATCAACTATATATATATCCCTATATCTTCTAGCAAAAGGGCACTTCATAATCATATGATTTACAGATTTCGAAAGCCAGCCACATGAACCACTATGTTTTGACAGCAAATACTTTACTGGCAGCCTATTTTCCATAATTCTCCAACATGTGACGTTTACTTTGATAGGCAATAAGTTTTATCCATTTGAAGGATACTTGAATACTCGAAAGAAGGAAGGATTCAATAAGCCTTCTCATCGATTTAGATGAGAAATTCTTATCATCCTCAAGCTCCCCAATCCATTTATCATTTGAAGCTTTTAGGGAGTTTTGTTTAAGAATCGACTCTAAGTTTCCAAGCTCCCTTCGTTGTTGAGATGATCTAGGGAAGGTTTTCCACTCCCAACCGAGTGATACCCCATTACTCTCATATTTGATGCGGTCCGCCACCACACGATCCTTCTTTTTCTCAAGTTTGAATAAGTTAGGGAACATTTCTTTTATGCATCCTACATCAAACCATTCATCCAACCAGAATAAAATATTGGACCCGTTACCTATATTGCACGTTAATATCTCATGAATATCTAGCCCTAATGAGTTACAAATATCTACTATTGATACAATGTTTTTTCATGGGCTAGATAAGGAGATATTTATTGCTCTTAGGCACCCAATGCCCCAGCCTCCTTGTGACTTAGGAGCCATGAGCCTATCCCAAGCCACCCAACTCATCTTTAGTTTTCCATACCCTGATCCCCATAAGAAGTTCTTACGTATCCTTTCCATAGCATCAATAACCAGATTAGGAGCTTTAAATAATAAAAGGAAATAAATTGAAATACTCCCTAAGACTAATTTTAGTAGAGTTAGTCTACCACTAATAGATAAAGAGTTAGCTTTCCAAGTCGATAGCCTATTTTGGAGTTTGTTTAGAACCGGCTCCCATTGATTTACTCTATTGAGATTTGCCCCAACCGAAAGACCAAAATACATAAATGGAATCACGCCCACTTTACAATGGACTTTCTGTGCAAAAGATTTCGCTATATCGTGCTGAATTCCAACACCAAACAAGCTGCTCTTTTTCATATTAAGAGGATGTTATCTACAAATCCCCAATTCACCGACTGGTTATCTGATATTAATGAACTCATCACATGTTTCAGTCGAGCTGCAAGAACTTTAGCGACCATTTTATATATGCATCCCGATTAGCGACCACTTTAGCGACCATTGGAATAAGGGCTACAAACGACGAATTATTTCCATTGTGCAGTCGCCCATGGGAATGAAAGTGTTTTATGAATTCAAATAAGAACCCATTTATTCTAAAATTTTCCTTGAAAAAATTAAAAATTTCCTTCTTTATTTTGGTAGGATCTGATATCCAAGCGTCGTTCGACATGATGCCATTTATTTTATTTTTTGACAAATTTGCCTTTATCATGCCATGAAAAAATTTAGAATTCTCTTCCCATTCTAGATTTTTGTTTCATATCAAGAGTTTTAATTCTTTCAAATTCCTTAAGCTTCCTTTTACAGTCTACTAGTGTTTCTTGTTCATCCGAGGAAAGAGAGAAGAAATTATTAGTTGGTGTTTACAGGATTTATATTAGCACATAGTTTTGTGCTTCTAGAATCTGTATATAGAGTTTAATAGTAACCTTCTGAAAGAAAAAAAAAAACATTTGTAATTTTACCCAAGTACAGATTTCTTAGCTTTCTTTAGAGATTTTTTAGATTGTAACTCTAATTTTATTTTTTATTATATTATTGTAGATATAATGTATTTTAATATTTAATTTCAGTTATAATAAAATATATGCATTTCATTATTGTTGGTATTTTTTATTACTCAATCCCGTGTAATCCACGGGCATATAATATAATTATTATATATTATTATATTAGTATATATCAGATAGCAGGTCTTTCCTTTTGAGTGTGAACACCGGGGCCATACATGTGGATGCCACAAACATGCCATGCATATTTATTTAAATATATGCTGGTCAAAAAAATAGTTAAATATATGACTTTATTTTTTAATTAAGTTATACATCCAATTGCATTTCCATTTTTATTTTATTACATATATCCCTTTTATAATTTTTGGTCTTTGAATATCTTAATTCCAAGGACTTTTCTTTGGTTTTAAAAATTCAAAGCTTTGCTTTCATTTATTAATTATGTTTATTTAATTTGTAACATATTTAACTAAGTTCAATGTTTAATAAATTATGATATTTAGTATTTAAGACCTGCGAGTTATAGTGATAATACTAAACCGTAGAAAAACTGACGTTGAAATTTTTATATAAGTATCTCAAGTCCCACGTGTTAAGGCAAGGGCATAGAGAATATTAAAGTCTTTAGATTAAAAAACAAAACCGTGACGTAAACTCATGTGTTGCAAAATTCACTTCGAAATGTTAATAAAAATAAACAAGTATTAACTGAAAAATTATAAATAAATAAACTCAAGACATCGACGTTAAACATATAATATTACCTGACATTTCGATTCTATTTACATATAGAAGTTAAAAGAGATAAACTGTTATTTACTTTATAGTTAAAAATATATATATTTGATGAATTTATAATACTAGTGTGTGAACCAAAGCTGTGTCGCGGGTTGTTAAAAAATATGTAATCTTTACTTGTCACAATTTGTTTATATTTATAAACAATTTGGTGTAAATTTTATTTAAAACCGATATTTGTAACATGTGGCATACCTCACTATTTTGTTAATAAATTGTTGGTCCATGTTTATTAAAAACCTCTAAACTTTCAGTACATTGGCTTTAATCCGAACATTTTTTATCACTAGCTTAACTGGTTCCGAAAATCATATTCGATATACATATAAAGCATAAATCACAAAAAACTTTAAAACACAAACCGTTCGGTATTATCAATTCAGCTAAAACTATCTTTAAACCGCCAAAAAATATTTTTTTCAAACTCGATTTTTAAACATAACGTGATTAGTCATAGTGTGAATTAAATTTATTTGTAAATATATGCATAAAAAATCATTATTGTAATCTACAATATGTTTTATTTCAAAGGTCAATAGATATTAGTCTACACATTTGCTCTTTTTAGATACCACACGCCACAACCACACACATGTACACACACGTGTTAAGAGCAATGATATATGCTACTAATATCCTAACGGGGTTTCTGTGTTAATTTTACTCTTAAACGTTGAAGTATACAAGTTTTATGATTAATTTTAAAAAATATAATAAGTTAGTAATTGAGTATCATAAGTATAACTAAAATTGAGAAGTCATATACTAACTACGGCTCATTTTTCCCCTACATTTTTTTTCAATGACTTGTTTTGGAGCAATTTTTTTTCACATCAATATTTTTTTTTCAACATTACCGGTGCATGCATCATGTATCATTTCTTGTGTGTAGGAGAAACGTACAATGCCTAACGACCAGTATAACATAAAAATGTGATATCAGATTTCTTTCCCTGACTCGTTCTTTGTCGGGAACCTTTTTGTTACTTTTTTTCCATCCGTTTTATTTGTTTGCATCGGATTGATAGTCGCTATGATGCTTTTTGTACGTATTTGATACTTGGACACATTGCGTAGTTTCCTGCATAACACGCATGATAAACGTCATAGTTGAAAATTAGATAAGAAAGAAGATACATTTAAACTCATATTTTAGATGTGCTTCTTATAACATGTAGTGGTACGCCAATATCTAAACTCGGTGAGATATAGACAAGATTGTGGCAAATTATACTTCATCTTTTAGCTTGATAAGTGGGTCACGAATTTTATGTCTATGTGAAAAATTGAAAATCCTATGAGACAGCTTTATTTTAAGGTGTCGATTAGTGTAAAGATGAATAATGGGAGTGAGAGTGACACAAGTTTGAATTAGGGATATGATGTGCATGAATCATCAAATTAAAATATTGTAAAACGTACATCAATTGTTTCAAGTGATGTGATGTTAGTTAATATATTATTATATATATTTTTTCATTTTTCTTCTATAACTTTTATAGCATATAATATATTACAATAAAATTACAATGAAAATGTATATGATGTTACAGCGTGTTTAATTTCATTAGTTGCAGATCCCGGATCTTTGCATGGTGGAGGCACAAAACATACAATCAAAATAATTAAAATAAGTTGTAGTAACCTTCATAATGTATAATCATTTCATTAAAAATATAACACGTCTTTTTTTCAGCCGTTTTACGATCTCTTATATAGTTTTTTCTAGTCACTTCTAACTTTTATCCGTGCTTTACTAATATCTTGAGTGTAAGCAGACTTAATACATGGATGCGCATGGATCATAATCTCTCACTATCTTGCAATCTATGGCAATTTAAGAATTGAGATGTGAAATCTTGAACAAGTATGTGTTTCATTTATTGTTTTGTCATTGTGTTTTTCGTTATAGCATACATCATTCACATATAATGCTTGATCCTTATTTCAACAATATATGGAAAATCTATGATGTTTTTCGTCGTATCTAGAATTTTCACTCTACTATTTATGAGAATTAAGATGTCAGTTCATGTAAACCGTTAACATCAGAATTGACTAAGATAAGGCCCTTGACATCATGAAACTGTCTTCTACTCGTCACCAAACTTTGATACTTTATGCATCTTTTTAGTTAATTACCAATGATGATCTACTACTTCTATACATATGTTTAAAAAATAAAATATATAATTGTAAACAATTGGACCAATAACATTTGAAAAGATTTGAAGACAATAGCAATTTGAAAAAGGACGAATCACAAGTAAAATAAGCATTTTTAAGCGACTATAAGACAAAATTAATTTGTGGACAACAACAATTAAACTGGCTGCGATTTCAAGCAATTATAAAATAAATAGCAGTTGTAAAATCATCAATTTCAATTATGAGAGTAGAGACTATCAAGAAATATGTACCAATTTATTCCATTTTGTTTTCTATGTATCAAATTATCAATTTTATTTTGGATTTTCCCCCTCCTGCTAGCTGTATTTTGATTTCAAGGGGAAATCCAAAATTCTGAATGGTCCGGCATTGTTTTGTGCTTAGTTCTTTTATTCTAATAATAACAATTACAAACTACTGTTCATCTTTATTGTCTTATTCTAATAATAACATTTTGATTTCTATGTATCCAAATATCATATCTAGAAAATATAGGTTTCAAAAAGGGATGGGTTTAGATGTTTAATTCTAATTCTAATTCTCATTCCTTCTTGCTATAAGCTTGATAATCACCATTGCAAATCACACACCTAGTAATTAATTGTTAGTGATTTTAATATGCAACCTTTTTTGTTTATGAAATAGAGTTTGCAAGCATTATTATTTCAATGTTTTTACATTTTTCTTACCTTAATATGCACATCAGATTTCATTAGAAAAGGAAAAAACCAAGATATTATCTGATAATGATAATGATAATGATAATGATAATGATAATGATAATAATAATAATAATAATAATAATAATAATAATAATAATAATAATAATAATAATTTTAATATTAGAAACAAGCATATTCGTCTGTGTTATGATGCCTGGAGATGTAAATCTCAAAGAAGCGACAAGTGTAAGCGTAGCCACACAGGTCGTCCTCAACATTAACAACAATAGGTTGTGGTTGCTCCATCAATGGCCATAGACTATTCAACTTCATATTAGCATGTTTGTTTTTGGCCTTTGTGATATCATGACCTTTTCACTTGAACATTCTTTTTTTTTTCATCTGCATGCTTTCTATATAGTTATCTAACTATGAAAGCTAGGATTCATCTTTGGTTAAAAATCAAAACAACATATATATGCTAAATATATATTATATATTATCATTAAAAATTTGGTAAATAGGCATCACTAACTTGATTAATTAAACAAGAAAGTATAGTAAACAAGGTTTTACAAGTCCTATGCCCAATAAGCAATGAGTGAATAATTGAATATCGATTGCTAGAGAAAACTACTGTAGTTAAAAGCAGCCCAATCAAAGTTTTTGCCTTAAATCTCCAAACTCATCTGGTTTTGTCTTTTGTTAAATCTTTATAATCTATATTTACATAAACATCAACTTACATAAAAAGGGAACTTAATTTTGTGAACCCATTTAAAAAATCCAATTTAAGCAGTTTGGATTTATAATAATGAGTTCTTTGTAATGTTACTACTATTATGCTTATTGATTGTAATTAGGTTGCGTGGTTTGACATTTGTATAAATGAAGTTAGTTTATTGATGAACTAAGTTCGTTGATTGATGTGAAGAATTGTGTCATTGTAGCTTTTTTTTTTAGATTAAGTAGCTTTGAATCAAATTAAAGCAAGACAGATATTTATTATGCTGCAAATATGTAGTTTAGGTCCTCGCAGCAACGCGCGAGCGTGTTTACTAGATTTATAATATATATATATATATATATATATATATCAAAATGTAAATGTAAATAAATAAGACACATGACAGCATGTTTATTTTTCTTATTTTAATTCTAGTGTCTATTTATTTTCATGGATTTGTGATATTGGGCCATATCGGCCCAACAAACATCAAGTAAAATATAACGGGAACAAACAATATATAAACCCACGAATAAAATCCAAGTCGAGCTATATATTGTTTGTTTATATATCATCTGTTTATTCAACCAAAAGATAACAGATGACATGCTTATTTATACATTTTTAACAACAAATGCTTATTTATACCCATGTTCACAAGATGTGCATTTAATCCTCACGTCTCTGCCACATAGTCGTGAGCATCAGACACTATTTATAGTATATATGATCACCATAAAACGTAATTATGTAATATGTTTATTATAAAATTTAACCGTCATGACTATTTTAAGGTCATATTTTTCGAGGGCATCTCCATCCATACCTAACAGTCTAACACAGTCATCTTTGGAAATAATCAATGGTAGTGAAGTCAAGTTTTTTTTTAAGCGTTGATAAACTACAGTGTCACCTTATCAATGGTATTTTGGGTTTCTAGAGTTAGATATAGAGTTTTATGATCTTATTTGGTTTGTAACTTTGATGGGCTTTGATGGTGAATATTATAAGCTTGTGTGTCATGTTGGAAATAGGTTTTGGGATTGCTTTCATTCACCGTATAAATTTGTCTAGGAAAAGATATCGTCCGTACAAGCTTAAATAAATATTAATTGATATTTTATCTATAGCTAGATATTGGTATTTTGATGAAAAAAATTATTGTCAAAAAAGAATTAGCTACGTTGAAAAATTGGATCAAATAACACACAACAAAGCATAACTATATGCAACTCAATCACAAAATCATCATTTTGTATTATTAATATCAAAGACCATGCATACATTGACCCTAAACTTTATTTTTATGCTAAAGTATATATATAGATTAAACATAGAGTTTATGAACTCTAATTAACTCATATTATTAATAATATTAATTTGAATGATGAATGAAGCATGAAAGAGGGATTTTACTCCTAAACATTCCCACCACTAAACATGCCCACTTCTCAACACTCAAACCACCACCACCATCATCATCACCACCGTCACCACCGCCACCACCACCGCACCGGCGACATTCTTTCTCACAGATCCTAACCCACTGACGAAAACCCTTTACACCCCACTAATTTCCACATCATTCGTCTCTCAAATCACCCAATTCTAACGTATACACTATACACCAACACTTTCCCATTGTGGGTCGGAAAAAGAACGAATTATGAGCTCTAATCAGTCCCATTTGCTCGATTCTTGATCCGTGTAACTGTTTTGGGAGTTGGGATTTCGATTTCTCATGGCGAAGAGGGTTTACGAAGGATGGAAAGGGAGAAATGTATGATTTCAAACTCCGATTTTGAATTTTACCCCTTTTGTATTCCGTTGTTTGATTGTGGGTTAGTGTGGTTGTTTTGTTTGTGATAGTGTGTCTTCTGAATGTGGGTTTTGTTTGTGTTGGTGTTAGGTTTAGCTTAATGATTTGAAATTGAAATGGGGTTGTTTGGTGTTAGGTTTAAACAGTTTTGCAACTTAGGATGTAATGAGGTTGTATACAACTGTAGATGTATGCATAAATTGAGGAATGTTTGCTCATAAGATGAAGATTGTGATCAATTTGTAACTTTTGATTGCAAAAGATGTAAGCATTTAGGGTTTGTGATATGTGTGATACATACATCTTACATGTGCATTACAACATATGTGGAATCAGAGGATTTAGGGTTTAGGAAGTGTAAGAAGTGGGCATGAATCCAACTAGAAAGTGCTTTCTTTTTTCACAATGCTATTGTAGGGTTTTGTAGTGTTGAAAAACAAGAAATTGCTGTTGTGGCATATCACTTGAAAGTTGAAACTAATGTAGGATGGTAATGCATACTATAGTAAAAAAAACGTTGGATTCGCTTGCAACTGTTGATGGTGCGGTTAGGGCGGTGGTTTCTAGTAAAGCCCATGAGTGATATATGGTAATTGTTGCTTAACATGGTTTCTTGGCATTTTGAATTTGAGATGTTATTTGTTGCTCTTAGTACATGGAGAGCAAAACCCTTGTTGGCTTTTGGTCCAGTTATTACAGTTACTTTGGTGTTATAGACTTAAGAGTTTTGCAAGCAAGGAAGAACATTGTTGGTTGGGTAGAATAACACTGCTTGTTTTCTTTTATATTATTACATTTGATGGATCTTAATGTTCTTGAGCAAACACCTAGAAGCTACTTGATTTGGGTTGTATATGATCTCAAACGGTTATTACCTAGAAGGGGAACATATCAAATGGGTTGAAAGTCGCATAAAGACTATTACTAATGCGTACAACCTTCTAAATCATTTATATTTAAAGATTTAGATTATTATTATAATAATATTGTTTTTGTAATCATATTTTCTCATCGACTAATTTAAGAGATGTGAAAAAAAAGTGTTGGCGGGTCAACCCAACTCTGTCTCGTTGTTTTGACCTGTACTAAAAGAATGACCCTAACCTGTCTAACATGTATCCCAAACTTTCTAGATGTATGTTTGTTTTCATGGTGAGATTTTCGTATTTACTTTATTTCTATCTCAATCGTACGTTATCCCAGGTCTTTTCTACAATTTTACTGTTTGTGATGGTCTTTCTTGCAGAAATTCTTTCTTGGAGGGAGATTGATATTTGGTCCAGATGCTAAGTCTCTACTTGCTACATTTTCACTGATTGTTATTCCGGTTATTGTTTTCTGTGTATTTGTTGGAAGACATCTTCGCCATGAATTTCCGTCATATAATGCAGGATATGCCATAATTGTAGCTGCAATCATTTTTACAATCTATGTTAGTATTTTTAATCTTTTGCATCTGATAAAAGGGCAAACTGCATGAAATGGAACCCAACTTTATATTTTTTTGTAATTTTAGCAACCAACTTTAAATAGGCAAAAAATAAAGACCTTCTAGTTAGACTTTTTATTACTAATAGTAACAACGAATGATCTTTTAGTGTATGATTATATTCAAATTGACATCTAATTTAAATTGGTTTGTTGTTTTGCACCTAATTTAAACTTGGTTGGTAAAGGCTTGAACAAGTATAAAGTTTGTTTCTATCATGCAATTTGCCCTTGAAAAAGATCTGTAATTTTTTTATACTTATGAAGTTAGTTTTGGATGCAGAGATTTCTAAAACTATTGCCTCAAAAGGCAAAAAGATTATAGTTTTCTCATTGCCATTAGTTGAGGTGGCAATATTTTGAACAGTTTACTTATGAATGAGTTAATTCTGGTTATGTTTTATTTTATCTTTAACATGTTAAACTTGTAAAATCAACAATTTAAGCTAACAGAGAAACAGGTGAGAGTTCCTAAAGTGTATTTTCATTGCATACAACCTCCTAAACTGCATTGTTCTAAAAAGTTACATTATTTTGGTATGATCTAAGTTTGGTGATTAGATATAGGGGGTGTTTGGGTTTGCTTACTTACACAACTCATCCGCTTATTGGTTGACTTTTGAGTTTCTTTTAGAAATACTGTGTAGGCTTATTTAGGTTTTCTACTTTATCTTGTTTCTCTTTAGTCTTGTATCCATCATATATAGCCGACCTCTTAATGAATATATTCATATCATTTTTCTTTTGAATCTGATTACATGTTTGAATGAAAAAAAGGGATATTACACTTATCGGTTTGTTTTACAGTGAAGCGTTTTCAATATGTAGTTTGAGATTACTTATTTCAAACTTATTACTTTTCGTGGATTTAAAATTACAAGTCTTTAATTAGGGTGAAATAAGTTGTTTTCAGTAGTTGATTATTTGCTTCTGCTTATAATTTGTTTAAATAAGCAGTCCCAAACACCCCCTTAAATATATTATCTATTTGTAAGATAAATATTTTTGACAAAAAAGTGTTCAAGGGGTCCGCCCAATTCAGCCCGTTGCAACCTGCATAAAAAGTACTAATTTTGACCCAAACATCTCATGTCACCACCTCTAGCCATTGGTATCATGTTTTAATATTTTTGGGTGTCTATTGACAGCAAAGCTTGTGATGATGGTGTGCTGATATAGGTAGTTTTATTTTACTATAGGTATTGGTGCTGCTGCTTCTTACTTCAGCCCGTGACCCTGGGATTGTTCCCCGTAACTCACATCCACCAGAAGAAGAATTTACACACGAAACTGGGGGAAGGCAAACACCAGTATTACAACTCCCAAGAACCAAAGAAGTTATGTACAACGGGATTACGGTTAGAGTCAAGTATTGTGACACGTGTATGCTTTATCGGCCTCCTAGGTGCTCTCATTGTTCTGTTTGTAACAATTGTGTCGAACGCTTCGATCACCATTGTCCTTGGGTGGGCCAATGCATTGGGCTGGTACACTTTCGTTTCTCACAACTTTTTTTAGAGGTGGTGATTTGAGCTAGTTCACTTATGAATGTGCCGATTTGGGTTGGGTTTATCTTGGAATGGGTCAATTCAAACATGCTTAAAGTCCTGATTGTTAAAAAATTTTAATCCATACCAAACTTCTATATTTTGTTTTATGTAAAGATAAGACAACTTCATGCATTTTTTTTGGTAAGTAACACATTAATTATTTATCAGACAAAAAAATGTTTGCTAGGTCAACCAATTCTCGACAGTCGCCCCATTTGAAATGGACCTATTTTGACCTGTTACCCAACCCACCCATGACCCATGTTGCCACCTCTATTTTTGGTCAATTTTTCTGTTTTTTTATGTATTTAACCTATACTTATGTTGTGGTTCAGCGGAATTATCGTTTCTTTTTCCTATTTGTTTCTACCTCCACACTTCTATGCATCTATGTATTTTCGATGTCGGCTTTATACATCAAGATTTTGATGAATGATTACGAGGGTACTGTTTGGAAGGCGATGAAAGAGTCTCCTGCATCGGTTGTATTAATGGCGTATTGTTTTATTTCACTTTGGTTCGTTGGTGGGCTCACAGGATTTCATCTTTACCTTATCGGGTCAAACCAGGTTAGTAAAGTCAACACTATTTTCTGCTAATACACAGTTTAACATGACTGATTATCTGATTTTGATTATTCAATATTTGTTTGTCTCAGACGACCTATGAGAACTTTCGGTATAGAGCAGACAGCAGATACAACGTTTACAATCGAGGTTGCATAAACAACTTTTTTGAAGTTTTCTGCACAAAAGTCAAGCCATCAGCAAACAAGTTTCGTGATCCGATTCAAGAACCGCAAAGACCACCTCCTGCCGCCACTCGAGACTCTGCCACAAATGATGCTGGCCCGGAGGACCGCCGTGTGAAGGTAGAAGATGACCTGGATATTGGTGGAGATTTATTAAAGATTTCTCAACGTCATAACATTGATGGAATTGATGCAGATATTCGCAGCAGAGGGAATGATGAAGATTAACTTTTCGGTTTTTGGTTAGTTGATTTTTTAGTTAGTTGGATTTGATGAGGGTGTGTGGATGTAAATGTTCGAGAGGGCGGATTTGTCATTTTGATTCTTGGTTAGTTGGTTTTGATTGATTGATGCATTTGTGTAATGGTGTGTTCTTATGGACTGATCTTGTGGTACTTGCCTTTATTATGTGTACATTAACTATTTGATGCTTATGAACATCATGAGTTGTGTTAGTTATGTGTGTTATTCAGTGGGCAAACTCGGCCCCCGGACCCACACTGCAACTCTAAATCAGTGTGTTACGCTTTTTGTCTGCAAAACTCTAGCATCACTACATTCTCGCTCACCACTGACTGTATATTCATTGTTGTCTCTAACGATGAAGATACAAACAGTGCCAGTAAAGTATAGAAGTAGGTTTTACAGAATAGCCACCCGTGAATTTTCTTTTAAATTGAATTTATATTACTTGGAATAAATAAATTTTATTTTTATAAAATAGTTCATATAAAATAAAAATATATTTTAATTTGCTTTAGTAAAAGCATATTAACATTCAAAACTACTGAAAGAACCATGCTGGTAAAACAATGAACCTCTAATCTACGGCAGTAGTAGCAAATAATAATCTCAAACTCATAACTTAACAAGAAATAAATAGATTTAATAGAAGAATAAAACTGTGTTAATTAGGACAAAACAAATTAAGAATAACATAATCTGCAAAAAAACAACGGAATATGAACAAAAGATATAACTGGCGGCGAAGCAAAATGCATAAAACTCACTCGTTAGTATCATGTAATCACGCTGAATTGATCCAACAAACCGATTAAATTTGTTGTAAATGATAAAGATCATTGCGTCATTTGCAACAAATCTTTGAGATTTGTTGTATGATCATTCAGTATGATGATTATGATGATGCCAGCATGATGACATGATACAAAATTGTTCTCAAATACTTGCTCCTTAAAAAGAGCAAAACACAACCCAAAGCTACAACCGTAAACTACATTATCCTGCATGAACATGTTTTCCCAGTACTGTTTTCAAATTCATCATCTGAATCACTGTGTTCACTGCAAGCGCGTGGAAAACGTGTTAGAAAACATTGTTCAAATAGAAGTTTGAAGAATAAAGTATCTACAAAACATGTGTATATTAGTTAGTTAAAGTTAATTGTTTGATCACAAACCCTAAACAATCATTAGGTATGTCAACTAGCTATGGTAACTTCAAGCCACCAGGTTATGCTTTATTTCCGGGCCAAATGTGTAAAGCATAAAAATATAGCTTAAAATGGAACGGGTCAAATGGGTCAAAAGTTAACCAAAGCGTATTCTTAATCCATAAACAACAACCATACCCAAATCATTTTATTCAAAAACAATAGTTAATATAGTATACATTGTGTAATCATATTCGATACACTATCTATTTATAAAATGTATGGACAAATAGTGTTTTGGGTCAACCCGACTCAGCCCATTCTGACCATACAAAAAATACATTTTTTGCCCCGTTACCCAACCCCAACCAGTCAAATTTGCCACCTTTAACAACCAAATAAACATTGTTTTCCCCTTTTCTCTTTTTTTGTTCTTTCTGGTTTTTCTCTTCATCTGCTAGTTGGACTTAAACCTGTGATCTGGAACAAGAAAGATTGAAGCTTTCTAGCTAATTTTAAGAAATTGCTAAAGTTCTCGACTTTGTGAGTGTTGTTCACCAGGTAGCAATTTACTTTTGACAACATGTAACCCCTTTGCACTTAACACATGCGACAAACTCAAAGTAAATTTAAAGAATTCCTCACAAGAATGAAAGCATATTTTTAAGAATTACACTCTGCTTATTCATATAATTTAAAAGCAACCTAGAACAGTTTTGTTAATTAAGGAATTAATACATAAATGACCAAAACGAACGATCATGTGAAAGAATAGATGATAGCAGTGAACTGGAGTAAAAGTCTCTCAAGTTAGAGTAAAAAAAGAATGGGTCATGTGGGTTTATAACAGCAAAACATAGCAAAAGAGAGTTTTTCATAGTAACATACTTGCAGGTTTTACCATTGTAAGTAAGTAACAATCAGTAGCACATAAAATGGTGACGTGGCACACCGCCATGCCACAGAATATCGGTCTGCATCACCATTTTATATGCTATAGAAGGTTACTTACAACATGGAAAAATCCTAAGTATGTTTCAACACATGATGAAAATTTTATAAATTACATACAATGGCAAAAAGGTGAAAATAAATTACATTTTGTAATTAATAATCAGTAAATATATTTACCCTCTAATAATCAGTTTTTTTGCTGCCGGTTTTGAAACATAACATCAAAAACTAATTTTATGCAAACTTTAGAAACTAAATAAGCAATAGAAGAGCTTTACCATAAGCAAACACATAATTAATCAATTTAAATAACAAATAACATCATAAACAAACAAACAAACAAACAAATAACATCATACCTGGGCTCAAATTCCCGAATCTCACAAAGTTCTCCCCCTCTAACATCTGTCCAATGCACACTTCGTCTAGCACTTTGGTACACGGACTCAAGCTCAGGCTCAACCTCATCACCATTATCAACAGCAACCGAGACTGTAACAGCTGCAGCTCGTTTCTTCAAGCTGCTTTTAAGAGAATTTACGTTTATGCCATTACTATCACCATCACCTTCCACCAAATATGAGGCCCGGGAATTTTCTTCAACTTTTTCTAAATTAGGAGATCTTTTAACAACGGCTTGCTGATGCTGGGTGGGTCCCACAGACGGGCTCTCAAGGCCTGTGGCTGCACCACCAAAGCAGGTGAAGGATGCACACCCGCAGGCACAACGCTTCTTATTGGCAGCCAGTTGGAGGTCAGGGTCAGATTCTTGGTCTACCAAATGGTACTGGTTCCACGGGGTAACTCTCATGGGCTTCTCCTCTTTTTTCTGGCCCAACAGAAGTAGGTTCAGCCCGTTACTATAGCCCGATGCTGAGGAAGAGAAAAACCTTCCTCCTTCCACTGCTAATAACATCAGTTCTTTTCATTTGGGCCCACCATAAATCTTCTCTTTTTTCAAATGTTCTTCAAACCAACCACCTTATAAATACCTGCAGATATCCAAAGAAAAAAGAAGGAATAACATCAGAGGTGGCAAATGGGCAGATTGGTAGCACAGGTAGGGATGAGCCGAAGGCCGAATCACATTTTTCCATAACTTTTAATAATTTTTGACAGTTTTTACAGGCAGATTGAATAGCGGGTAAGTTTTGGTGCGGGTTGGTTGACCCAAAGCACATAATGTCTAATTTTTTAAATTTTCTGACATTTAGCATACCAAACACAATTAAACAATTTCTATTGTTTCAATAATAATCTAGATTTTATTAAATAGAGTAATATAGAAAGTTTTATGCACTAAAAATTGACTATGGGCGAATTTGACTTGTTTCCTTTTCTGATAATTATTTTATAGCGGTTAAAGAATTTCTATTGTTTCAATAAGGCAAGCTGCAATAAACACATATCATTTTCTTTCCAACTTTTGGAGAGAATCATAAACCCTATTCATCTTTCAGAAATTGTTATGAAAACTGTCACGCTGGCGAAAGCCGAAAAGTGCTATTAAAATTCATTTAACTTTGCATGCTACTCGGATATTTTTATCAAAGTTGCCCAAGATAATTGGTTTTGAAAAGATATCAGTTTTAGTATCAACTCTTCTATTCAGTGACCAAATTTGAAAAGAAGTGAAAATACGTCGTCATCTATTGCACCTTGCCTCCTAAACAATGTGAAGTCAAAAAGTTTATCCACAGATCAAAGAAGCTTATTAAACATGAATTCCATAAACGTTGTATCATTGTAAGCCAGTAAATATCAATGACTACAATAAGCACGTAATCATAACTACAAGAAAAGACTCAAGCAAGAACATGTTATTTGTGTGGTTCAACAATTTCACGACATACACAAGTGTTACCAAGAATTCAATGGGTGTTTGGATCACTTTAGAATTTGTCACGCACTCAAGGATCACGCCATCAAAAGCTATTCCACTTTCAAAACACACATCCAAACACCCCGCTTATCATGAGATTATTGAACTCTTTCCAAAGTTCAAGCATGAACAAGAATATTATTCTAGACAATAACATCAAACGGATAAATGGATAAGACAGAATAACCACAGTCCCTAATCTATCAGCAGGGAATAAAATCAATCAGTTCCACGAAGAACAGTAATCAAAACAAACAAACATACACAGTAAGATCCCACTCATAACACGGTCAGGTGAGATAAATGCGAACCTTACCACGAAGAACAGTAGATTTTCAAAAAGAAAAAACCAATACAAAAACAAGCATGGGACCGAAAAACTGTCGGTTTACCTATCGAATTGACATAATCATTCATAAAAGAACTAAACTACTGTTCCTATTACAAAAAGAAACAAATGAATCAAATATTACTCTTTAATCTTCATCTGTTCTTGCCACTGTAAGCAAGAATTCAGATCTTATTTCTTAAAAATCTGAAGAACCCAACTAGATTCAGCTGATTAAAATGCATTAATGATCACCAACAAAATGTTACAACACAAATCAAAGATCAACAACACATAAACACAAATCACTTATTAATCTCCAAACCTTCAAATCAATGGCATAAGAAGATCAATTCAACAAAGATCTACAAACCCAAAATCAGATTCATCACTACAAACCAACAAAATCCCCAATTCAATTCAACAATCCAACACACATTACAACGAAACCCTAAGATCTCAATCCATCAAGAGTGAAAAATACCTAAAAACCCCAAATGCCTCAATCAATCACAGGAAATCACAACTCTTGGATCTGAGAATGAAAACAGCTTACATGTGTGACGTCACCTCGCCGGCGGTGGATACTCCGGTGGTCTCCGGTCACCGGAAAAGGGTTTCGAAGAAGAAAGACTGCGGTGTGTGTGGATTGATGTACAGAGAGAAGTGAGATTAATAACATTCGATGTGGGGTGATTTTGTTATGGGTGTCAAAAGTTTTTGGGATATTATTATAAGGGGCAACTCAACATCAAATCAAATCAATTAATAATTGGGTTCAAGAAATCAAGATTTGACACCACCAATTAAAATGTGCAACATTCTACCTAATGAAACAATTTAATTTTGGTAAGAACTGATAAAGATTGGTGCTTTATGTAATCTTTTTTTATAAAAGCCAATGCCCACAAAGTATAACTATTTCAAAGTGGATTTGTTGTAGGATGTGTTTGTTTTAGGTGTTCTAGTGGCTAATGAAAACATTAGCTTTTTGTATGAATTATACGAGTCACATTGGTTATAATTTGTTCATTATAATGTTTTGTTCATTAGAATATTTTAGAGACATATGCAGTTGATGATTTTGACAATATTTTTTTACGAGTAAAACGGGTCATTTAATTCTAACATTAATCTAGATCTTCTCTTCATTTTTTTGTGAAAGAAGAGACGCATCCAAAGGGTTTCCCCTGTACATCTTATTATTAGATAGTGTTCATAAATTTTTCAGTTGCATGCTTTCTATAACATCTTTAAAATAAAGCTTTATCGCAACATTCCTCTAACCAGTCATTATTTTCTTTTAACTTATGACTCTAATACACCACCCTAGATATATATAATATCATGGAATACGATTCACTTTCAAAAAGTCTAGTTGGTGACCACTCGCAAATTCCGTTACCTTAACCTTGTTACAACTCATATAATCTTTATTAATATCAATATTATGTGTATAATTAAATTTCTTTAAATAAATTGAGGCATGATAAAGACTTTTATCGAGTTAAGAAGGAATGATATGCTCCTTAAAGTCATACGACCATCTACGTGAAGTTACAAAAATAAGAGGTCCCACAAGTACAACCAACTATGCATGAAGTACTAGTGGAAAGGATAGAGATTCCCTAACAATGTAAAGGGGAAGACCATGTTGGAAGGAATTATTTGGATGGCCCAAAAGCAACACAAAACTCTTTCATAGTCTTTTGATGCTTTTTATAAATATATCTTTATAAATGCCTAAAGTAGACCTTTGACATAGGTTTTTATATAATATAATAGAATGTTGGTGGTACCATGGAGGTTATAATGGCATTGTCAGCTATAAAAGGCAAACAAAAAGAGGAATGTGGTCTTGTTCTAAAGTTCATAAAAGGCAATGTCAAATTTAATAATTTATGGAATAATGTTGACCGGGTCATATGACATTGATATGTTACGATCCGACCCGTCTCACCTTACAACAGAACAACGATCACCCGTTAACGAAACACTAAGATCTACGATACATAACTCTAAGATCTACAACACATAACTCGCGGGCTATATGAGTTTGATGTTTTGAAAACCGAACAGGTCATCAAACGGTCACACTACTGGTTTACTGGGAAAAATAAACTTAAAATCCGGATAACCAATAAGATACGAAGACTTGCCTCTTATTTGAAATTGCACAATAAAGATTATTTATCTCGTATCAGTTATAAATTTATATAATATACATTACTATGTTGTTTACTCATCTTGATAATCAAGGGCGTCTCATCTTACATTAAAAATACTCGGCTTAATTACACGGGTGGTCCCTGTGGTTAGGTCTGATTTCACTTTTGGTCCCTAACTTTCTGAAATTACAAGGTTGGTTCAAAACTTTGCACAAACGTAACAACGATGAAACCTGAAACGAATGGACATTAACTTTGATTGTTAAATTTTTAAAATGACTAAAATACCCTTGTATTTAAAAGATAGTCCCCACCTGGATCATCATCTTCCCAGCCCACCCGCCACCACCTTTATCCACTACCATCACCGACGAACACCACCAAATCGGTCGGTACCTTCACCGGCGACCCGAGGCACCACCATACTTCCTTTCCCCCACATGTCTCCCTCAACTACCACTCTCGCTCAACCCATCCGCCAACATCACCGTCGCACCACCATATCGCACCATCACATCGGACCCCTCCACCCTAGCCGACCACCCTTCGAGAATAATAAACCAGATCTGCCTGTGCTATGGAATACGATGGTGATTGTCTAGTATTTTCCGGAATCATCTTCATTTGCCGGAGAAGATGACCGGAAAAAGTAGGTGGTATAATGCTGGTAGTGGCAATGGTGAAGGTGGTGCGGGTGACGGCAGTTGAAGGTAGTGTTGGTGGTTGAAGGTTAAAGGTGTGGTGGTTGAAGATTGAAGGAGGTGGTGGTTGAAGGTTGAATGTGTGGTGGTTGAAGGTTGAAGTAGGAAATGGTTGAAGGTTGAAGGTGGTGCTGGTGGTGGTGGTTGAAGGTGGTGCTGGTGGTGGTGGTTGAAGATGGTGCTAGTGGTTATAGTGGTTGAAGGTGGTGGGTGTCACACCCTCGCTAGAAGCGGAAACACGAGGATGCGACGGACGGGATCGTCATAACACATTGGGGGTCTAAGAGAATATCTAAAGGTATTCTCCGTAAATGGGTCATGACGTCGCCCGACACATAGAAACACGTGTCAAGTACAGTCAATTCCAAAACGTCATAACATAAATGCATAAATATTTCTGTCACACCCCAAACTTTAACGGCGGAAACGTCGAGATGTGAGGGTTAAGAATGTTCATGCCACACAACGCTAACTTAAACATGACAATATTATTAAATAGCAATATTCAGGACATACATCTAAGAAATAACATAAGTTCAAACATCCAACAATACATAAGATTTCCAACATCATGTGATAATAATTGTCTTTTTATTTTTAATTTAGTTCCAATCCTAGATGTAAGCAAGTCTTCAATAACAAGCTAAGCAGTACCATTTCCTGAAACATATTAAAAATAATGTTAACAATATGTTGGTGAGTTTCCATAGATTTTCATACATAGATATATATCAAAGATAGCAATTCACGTCATAGGTTATTGAATAAAGTAAATAAAGATGGATGAACAAATGTAACAATCAAACCTTGACAAATATGGCCATTACAAGATTAAACGATTAGCTAAGTGTACTTGGTTCCCATAGTGCTCAAGAATACGACACTAGGAGCCGGCAATACCTCGGCTTTAGCACCAAATAGGCTTGTTAGGCCCATAGATCTATGACGTCACCAGGCTAGCAATAGTTAATGATTGTATCTTACAAGGGTCATCACATGATAGTTACAAGATTTCAAATAACCATGACAAAATAAGATGAATTGCACAAGTGTTACAAGATTAAAAACACGGTTACAAGTGTGTTTATGATACGTTTAACATGTTTCACCCCAAAAGTGTGAAATAATATAAAAAGGGGTATGAAAACTCACATGGATAATAAGGATGGGCAAATAAGAAGTCTTGTATATAATGCCGAGGATTCGTTAATGTTCAACCTAAATGAAACGTCATATTAAGTTAATCATGGTGATTATAGTGGTATATTTATAAACCATTTAGTCCATGATTTTAAATTATTAAATCGATGCCATTTATCACTGTTTTGGTATTTAAATGATTTAAATAAGGATTTTAGTGATAATTACTATTAATAGAAGTTAAACGTTTATGATCAAATGGTTATTGTTTACTATCTAAATAGTAATTTGTGGATTTAAATGTTTTAAATAGTTATATTAGTTACCATGAGTGTACATTCTAAATATGTACTTATATATTTATTTTCATAAATAAATATGAATAAATTGTAACTTTATTTTATCATAATAAAGAATTTATTCAAATAAATATACTAAGAATTAAGTGGAACTCATTACTATTTAGGATTAAAAATAAAGAGTATTTTGTACAATTTTTTTATAATTTTTAAATTAAATGAAATAAAAAAAAGAAAACTTCTTAATTAAATTTTCTAAGAAAATATAAAAGAAAATGATTTGTAGGTTTTTTGGTTAAAAATAATTTTTAAATGACTAATAATAATATTTAAGTATTTTTCAGAATTTTATTATTGCTAAAAATACCTTTAAAAAAAATGTGGCAGGTGCCCGGGGTCAAACCCGGGACCTCCTGCCCAACATCTATGAATTACACCGGTTGGGCTAAGCCATGTTTGGTGTTATGGATTGAAAACAAAGTTTAAAACCAATTTTCAGCAGAAATCCCCAAATTACCGAAAAACCCTAATTTCGAAATCGACCAATTGATCATTCAATCGATGATGATAATCAAATTAACCATAGGGCTTTGGTTCCCTATAATTAATCGAGTGTGTGTATGTGTTTAATTTACCTGTTCTTGTGAAACCTCAAGATGAACAGGTCGAAGAGGTCTCGAATCAAAAAATCAATGTGGGTGTATTTCAGGTGAAATTAAGTGCACAGATAGATTAGAAAAGTCGATTAGAGGTTTTACCCTCCGTTTATATACTTCAATGACAACCAATTCGAGTTTGATAAGCTTAATTTTCAATCGAGGGTTACGGTTGGTTTTTAATTGGTTTAAAGACGGTTTAAGATGCAATTACTCATATCAGTAACTTCGATATGATTAGATAGACGTTTGTACAGGTTTAATTGCATTGATAACACTGTTTAAAGGGTAGAACAGTTTTGGTTTCACGAGGCTTTCGGTTACGGGTTCGTAGACCCATCAAACCAAGATTAAACCCCAATTAATAATCATATGTGGGTTTGAAACAATCCCACGATTCGAATGGTGTATATTAATTCGATTAATATGGGCTATATCGAGGGTGGAAGGTGGTCGGAGCTACGCCGGAGCCCTCACCGAAAAATCGGGGAGAGAGAGGGTGGGTTTGGGGTTTAAATTTCACATTTACACTTTTAGTCCCTGTGCTTTATAAGTTATCAATTTAGAACCAAAGTTTCAGTTTTAGTTACAGTTCAGCCCCTAAGGTTTTAGATTTTATTATTTTATGTGCAAACTTCTTATTTACAAGTTTTAAAAATATTAACTCATTTAATTTCAAGATTTAACATTTTTTTAAGATTATTTACAATTACTAGTATTATTTGTTATTATTTTTATTATTATTATCATTATTACTATGATTATTATTAATTATCTAATTATTTAATTACATCCAAGTTATAATGATTTCTAAAAATTACAATTAAGTCCCCGTACTTGCATTAATAACAAAACGAACCCTTACAAGAGATAACGACGTTAATCAAATGTTAAATAAAAATGCGAGAGGTCACAGTATCCCCAACTTTAAGAAATTTCATCCCGAAATTAAAGACAAGACTAAACGAACAGATAGGGATATTTCTTCTTCATGTGGTCCTTGCGTTCCCAGATGAATTTTTAGGGCACGTTTAGAATTCTAACGAACTGAGATTGGAGTTTGGTTACGGGTGAGTTGCTTCATTTTGCGAATTATGGAATTTTTACAGGTTTCTTGACGAGATGCATGAAATTTGAACTCCTCCAATGGAATGCGAAAGTTATCGTTGACAAGATAAATCTTTGAGATTCGACACATAATGAGATGACATCTTGATGCTGATGGAAAGACCTGTAAATTTTTTATTATTTTTTTTTAAATTTGATCAACGAAAATTAAGAATCCCAAGAGCTACTAAATAAAATGACACCAGCTCAATGCACATCTTGAAAAGTTGAATCGTTCCTTCAGCTTCGGTCAACGAATAATGAATTTGTACTAAGATTGTCTTGTGTTTTCAAAGACGATTTAAAGGCTTGGATAGAACGAAAGATATGTAGACCATCACGATTAAAGATTGTTAAGACACACCACGATCGCTGACTATTTCCTTGATGTAGATATGAGTTAATTTCTCGGCTCGATATTCCTCAAAAATTGATATGAATTGCACCGGTTTAGTCATTCGACCAATGATGAAACAAATATTATTATGATATCTAAAAATAAGAGGCAAATTGGTGATGAACTCCATAGGTAAATGTTTCCTTTTACACATAGAAACTTCAAGTTAAACAAAAAAATTCAGAGGGATGCCGATGTTTGATTTTGACTTTTGAGCAGGTGAGGCACTTGGACATATACCAAGCTATGTCCTCTTTTCCTTTATGCCAACCATGAATACTAATCGTGAAAATTCATAAACCTTTTTATCCGCATCGAGATGAATGTAATAACGAGTCTTGTAAGTCCCAATCATGATATAGATTTAGAGATTAACAAGATTAGGAATTCAAAGACGATCCAAGAAGTGATGTAAACAATAGGAATTGCATTTTTAGTTATGGTTAAAAGATAAAACAAAGATGTCGTTCAGGATTAAAATTTAAATAATTCAGAATATAGTCGTTCATGATCGGATAACTTTATCTTGTATGAAAGATTGTTTTAGGAGTGTTATCATCGTGCAATTAAGTTTGATGATAACCCGACTGAAGATCGATAAGTAAGAAATAAAAGGTTCCATAAAGCCAGAACAGACGACAAATTGAAACATAAAGGCGTGAGAAAATTCGATTAAGATTTAAATATTCCAGTCGTGAAACTAAGATTATCCTAAGATGGTCAGGACGTCTTTTGAGTTCAGGAATCATGCTTTGACTTGATAGGTTGGAATACTATCGCCGATAAATCAGGTAACGATATTCCCCTCTTTAAGTTACCACATGTTTCTTGTCAATAGAAATCTTAAGACCTTGGTAAAATTAAAATCAAGGAATGGAAACAGTCACCAAGGTATGGGTATCACTTCTAGCTTGGTAGTGTAGTTCTCAAAACATGACTCTTAGCTACTAAAATGAGAGCTTGATCCTAACTCATTGTTAAGGATCCACAGGAATAAGGTGAGGTAAATTGCTATTAAAGTAAGGAAAATCACTCCTATCTTAACGGTGAAATTTTGTAGAAATAACATATAGCAAAATCAAAGTATATAATTCACTCCTACTTTGAGGAGGTCATTTCATTTGAGAAAATACAAATCCATAAGATCTAGATGAGTGAAATTATCATCAAGGTATGGAATTCACTCCTATCTTGATGATAGAATTTCATTAAGAAAAAAAACAATCGAGAATTGAAATTTGTCACCAAAGTACGGGATTCACTCCTATTTTGGTGAGGTCATTTCATTCGTGAAATACAAGTCCATGATAAAAATAAGTGAAATTTGTCCTCAAGATAAGGAAATTACCCATATCCAAAGGATGAAATTTCATAAAAACAAACAATAAAAAAATTTTGAAACCATCATCGAGGTACGACATTCACTCCTATTTTAATGAGGTAATTCCATTGGTAAAATACGAATTCATAAGAACAAGAAGAAGGAAATGGTCATCAAGGTAAGAAATTCACTCCTGTCTTGATGAGATAGTTTCCTTTAGGAGATAAGAGTGTCCTTAGTCATAAGTTGACTTGCAAACTCTTGCATTTCCTACGGTGCAAAATGATTAAAAGATTTTATCACACAATATTATTACAAAGCTCGACTTAGCAACCGAAAAGAAAAAAAATATCGGTTAGAAATTTAGAAAACTTCAAATTACTTCAATGTAACATTAACAGGATAAAGAAGATCATGCTTGCTAGGATTAAGGTTACAGTTCGGAATTACTGAATCAATTGTGATAGGTTTTCAAAGCTTAAACGGTTTAAATCTAGAAAACAAAATCAATGACAAAAACGATTCAAAACAACAATGAGATGCTCCAAATGTAAACGTTCGTTTCGCAAACCAAAGGAAATACATTGACTTCTCAAAGTGTTAGGTCAACCATAACTTTATTGAAGACATGCGTACCTATAAGCGGACACTCACCTCATGGGTTCCCAGGTAAGGTAAACAGACCCATCGGTCGAATTGGACTAATATGGATACCTTGCCTTGACAAAACATCCCGAGATACAGGTATCCCACTTTTGTAGCATTGCATGAATTCAGTTATGGGACACACTTTAAGCAGATTTGAAAACCATAAGTAACAATTTAAAATTTTAAAAACCATTCGATTTAGGCACACAATGCCTTTAAATATATATTAAGATTTATGTACGCAGTGATCAAGGTATAAAGATAGTCACATGAGACACATAACGTTTAATAATGTTTAAACATAGGAATTGAGGAGTAAAACGAGTTCAATAATAACGAGAACATTTCATAAGATAAAAATAAAGAAAAATATTAGAATTCGATGATAAACCGGTTCAAGAAATCAAGAATTTTTGATATATATCTTTTTTTAAATAATAACCGGATGGTTCCATTTGGTACCACATAGCCAATAGGAACATGGATACGTCGAGGTGACTTAATCCCAATTACCCTGAGGAAGATGTGTGTGTTGACCATAATTTTGCACTCATCCCGAAAATCCCCATGTAAGCATAACAGGTCTCGCAATGAGATTTATACGAAATGCTTGCCTTAGCCCGAGGGCCTTTTGCTAGGAAATCCAGAATACAGGTGTTTATGTGTCACACACTTCCCTAAGGCTATTAGAATTAAAACCTCAATGAGATTTTTCAAGATTTGGACATATCGTCTAAGGAATTTTGCCACTCGATAAGATGCGTAGTATTCCACACGTAGTCGAGAATAAGATTTAGAAAAGATTAGACGCGGTAGAACTTAAAGGCATAAGAAGAGAATTAGGAAGTTGAGGTAAACAAGGTTCAAAGCATATTCCTAAGGCACTATTTTCTAAATATAAACAAATAGCACATAAGGAATTGATCATGTAACATGAGATAGGCATATAAGCATATTTACAAGATTATAGCAAATGTTATGTAAAGGGTCCCTAGTTTAACCATAGTCTAGGCCACCATTTTTAATAACCTAAATTCTTATAGTTATGGGCTCTGATACCAATCTGTCACACCCCAACCTTAACGGCGGAAACGTCAAGATGTGAGGGTTAAGATTGTTCATGTCACACAACGCTAACTTAAACATGACAATATTATTAAATAGCAATATTCATGACATACATCTAAGAAATAACATAAGTTCAAACATTCAACAATACATAAGATTTCCAACATCATGTGATAATAATTGTCTTTTTATTTTTAATCTAGGTCCAATCCTAGATGTAAGCAAGCTTCAATAACAAGCCAAGCAGTACCATTTCCTGAAACATATTAAAAATAATCTCAACAATATGTTGGTGAGTTTTCATAGATTTTCATACATAGATATATATATCAAAGATAGCAATTCACGTCATAGGTTATTGAATAAAGTAAATAAAGATGGATGAACAAATGTAACAATCAAACCTTGACAAATATGGCCATTACATGATTAAACGATTAGCTAAGTGTACTTGGTTCCCATAGTGCTCAAGAATACGACACTAGGAGCCGGCAATACCTCGGCTTTAGCACCAAATAGGCTTGTCAGGCCCATAGATCTATGACGTCACCAGGCTAGCAATAGTTAATGATTGTATCTTACAAGAGTCATCACATGATAGTTACAAGATTTCAAATAACCATGACAAAATAAGATGAATTGCACAAGTGTTACAAGATTAAAAACACGGTTACAAGTGTGTTTATGATACGTTTAACATGTTTCACCCCAAAAGTGTGAAATAATATAAAAAGGGGTATGAAAACTCACATGGATAATAAGGATGGGCAAATAAGAAGTCTTGTATATAATGCCGAGGATTCGTTAATGTTCAACCTAAATGAAACGTCATATTAAGTTAATCATGGTGATTATAGTGGTATATTTATAAACCATTTAGTCCATGATTTTAAATTATTAAATCGATGCCATTTATCACTGTTTTGGTATTTAAATGATTTAAATAAGGATTTTAGTGATAATTACTATTAATAGAAGTTAGACGTTTATGATCAAATGGTTATTGTTTACTATTTAAATAGTAATTTGTGGATTTAAATGTTTTAAATAGTTATATTAGTTACCATGAGTGTACATTCTAAATATGTACTTATATATTTATTTTCATAAATAAATATGAATAAATTGTAACTTTATTTTATCATAATAAAGAATTTATTCAAATAAATATACTAAGAATTAAGTGGAACTTATTACTATTTAGGATTAAAAAAAAAGAGTATTTGTACAATTTTTTTATAATTTTAAAATAAATGAAAAAAAAAATTTTAATTAAATTTTCTAAGAAAATATAAAAAAAATGATTTGTAGGTTTTCTGGTTAAAAATAATTTTTAAATGACTAATAATAATATTTAAGTATTTTTTAGAATTTTATTATTGCTAAAAACACCTTTAAAAAAATGTGGCAGGTGCCCGGGGTCGAACCCGGGACCTCCTGCCCAACATCTATGAATTACATCGGTTGGGCTAAACCATGTTTGGTGTTATGGATTGAAAACAAAGTTTAAAACCAATTTTCAGCAGAAATCCCCAAATTACCGAAGAACCCTAATTTCGAAATCGACCAATTGATCATCCAATCGATGATGATAATCAAATTAACCATAGAGCTTTCCCTATGATTAATCGTGTATGTGTTTAATTTACCTGTTGTGATCGTATTCTTGTGAAACCTCAAGATGAACAGGTCGAAGAGGTCTCGAATCGAGAAATCAATGTGGGTGTATTTCAGGTGAAATTAAGTGCACAGATAGATTAGAAAAGTCGATTAGAGGTTTTACCTTCTGTTTATATACTTCAATGACAACCAATTCGAGTCTGATAAGCTTAATTTTCAATCGAGGGTTACGGTTGGTTTTTAATTGGTTTAAAGACGGTTTAAGATGCAATTACTCATATCAGTAACTTCGATATGATTAGATAGACGTTTGTACAGGTTTAATTGCATTGATAACTCTGTTTAAAGGGTAGAATAGTTTTGGTTTCACGAGGCTTTCGGTTACGGGTTCGCAGACCCATCAAACCGAGATTAAACTCCAATTAATAATCATATGTGGGTTTGAAACAATCCCACGATTCGAATGGTGTATATTAATTCGAATAATATGGGCTATATCGAGGGTGGGAGGCGGCCGGAGCTCGGTCGGAGCTCGGTCGGAGCCCTCACCGTAAAATCGGGGAGAGAGAGGGTGGGTTTGGGGTTTAAATTTCACATTTACACTTTTAGTCCCTGTGCTTTATAAGTTATCAATTTAGAACCAAAGTTTCAGTTTTAGTTACAGTTCAGTCCCTAAGGTTTTAGATTTTATTATTTTATGTACAAACTTCTTATTTACAAGTTTTAAAAATATTAACTCATTTAATTTCAAGATTTAACATTTTTTTAAGATTATTTACAATTACTACTATTATTTTTTATTATTTTTATTATTATTATCATTATTAGTATGATTATTATTAATTATCTAATTATTTAATTACATCCAAGTTATAATGATTTCAAGAAATTACAATTAAGTCCCCGTACTTGCATTAATAACAAAACGAACCCTTACAAGAGATAACGACGTTAATCAAACGTTAAATAAAAATACGAGAGGTCACAATTTCAAAGTTCCATTCAGGAACAAAGAAGCACAAATATCAAAACAAACCCAAGTACAAAACCAACAATTACAATTCAACAAAAACAAACAAGTCCAAACAAGTCCAAAAAGTCTCATGAAATGTCTATTGCTCCCAAAGGAGCGGTCTTGTCTAAGTCCACAGCCAAGCACCTAAGCCTCATTACCTGAAAAGACATGCTTTAAAAAATCAACATACGTTGGTGAGTTAACAGGTTTAAAAGTACAAATAGTTTGCCGTGTATAACATGTACAGAAAGTTATGTGTGAGTAAGAGTACATAGTAGTCAAGATATCATCACAAGTTAATATCAGTCCAAGTCCAATTACCCGGATTATATTCACCCAAGGGCAAGCCCAGGCCAAGTCAGTCTCGACTAGTATACCGACGACAAGGGTGGGGGTGTCAACCCGTTAGTACTAACAATACCTCTCTATGACATCCAAGTCACAAGAACAAGCCCAAGAACAAGCACAAGCATAAGTACACACTCATGAATGAACATCTAGACTCAAGCCATGTCCTAAACCACATACAATGTCCCAAAATAATTTTTAAGATACGGCATAGTCCAAAACCGTAAGCATGCTTTTCCCCCAAGTAAAATATATTAAAAAGAGGTCGTGAAACTCACCTTGAAATGGTATAGTCCAAATTTCACAAAATGCAAAGCAAGCACTAAAAATACAAATCACAAAAGGATTACTAAGGAACAAAAATGACCAACACGGATGTAATCCTTGTAGCCCAGTCCTTAACGCCCATCAAGGTTTTTATTATCATAATTATATTAGTTTATTAACTTATTCTTTTAAAACGTCATTTAACCACTTTTAAATACAAAACTTGCCTGTATTTGATTATTTAGTTTCAAACCTTATTTTTAAGTTTATCAAAATATTTCAGCACATATATCTGATTGCTCACCAGTTTTGTATATACTGTTTGGAGATCGAAAAGGTATCATTTAAAGGTTAAGACTTCAAATTAAACTCCAAAAAAAGAATCATCTCCACTGGATAAAATATGAGAAAGATATGACTCAATGAATACAAACCAATCTGCTGCCCAGATTCGTCAGTTTTCACCTTCAATTTTGTTTGCCACGTTTAGAGGACCAAACGATGTCGAAACGACACGAGACCACTTGGGTTAGTTAGAGAACTCATAGAACTTGATTTTAGATGCAAAGTTTTCCCCATTTAGTCTTTTTATGACCAAGTTATGACCTGTACAAAATGTCTTATTTTCCTGACAGCAAGCTGTCCAGTTCATTAGTCTTGTTCCTTTGCATCCCAAACTTTAATACGTGACCATTATCAACCTGAGTATATATAGAATGTTTATTCCAGGTTCTAGTTGTCCAAAACTTTGATTAAACACTTATGTTATTCTAATTTTTAGTCCCAAAACAGTTTGTTGGATTTTAATCTCCTGGTTTGCAACATTAATTAATTAATTCGTTGTTTTGATCGTTCAACATGTCTAACCATTCAACAACATGTCTAACCATTCAAGAAACAAGATTAATGATTTCAAAAACGATTTAAGTCCAAGATGTCGATTATGAACATGTCATCCAAGATTACAACCCCAAATTTGACAGATTCAAAGAATATACAAAGTCCAAGAATTAGGGTTTTACCGGTTAGAGAGTCCAACACTCGTAACACCTAGATTTTCACGATCCAACGCCCAATACAAAAAATATAAGAATATTAGATGATGATTTTGTGTTTAGATGATGAATATCATCGAAATTGAAGTAGATAAAGGAGTAAAATCATCACGAAACGATTTTTCTTACCGGAGATTAGAAGATGAACGAGTCTTGCTTAGAATGAGATCTTGAATGTCTTGATTATCACAAAACTCAATAGAATGGCACAATGAGGCAGATTTTCGATTGGAATAAAGGAGAAACAAGTGAAATTGGGTTGTGGTGGCTAGGGTTTGCAATAGGGAGTAGCTTGGAGAACAATTTTTGCAAAAGTGAGGAAACAAAGGGGAATCCCCCCCCTGTCTAGATTCGGCCGCAAGCAAGGGAGGGGCAAGGGCCTTCGGGCCCTTGGCCCGTCTAGTCTAATCCGTCTTGTCTCGAATCGCGTGTCAACCAATTTTTACGTATTTAAATTCTTCGCGCTAAAACGGTTCCGACGAGCTATTATATGCCCAAGAAATCAATTAATTTATATTTTTGAACTAATTCATGTTTATTTACTGGACTTTAGGCAAAGCCCATGAATGTATGTTTAATTGGGTTTTAACATAGATTTTTGTGTTTCACCTTTTAGAAAAATCCTTGATTAGGCTCAATGCACAGGACTTCGTACGATAACAAGCCCAATGGTCATCTTAATGATAAAAACCCTAGGCCCAACATTATGACATAGGCCCATTAAGCTAAAATTTGGGTCTACGATGTAATGAACAATCAATTAAAACCAAGCCCAAATATGACAGAAATCAAAGTCAAAAGTCAAAATCAAAATCAAAGTCAAAGTCAAAGTCAACGCACCTATTTTGGTGACGGATGTCACAATGGGGGAGGCGGTTGAAGGCGGAGACTTTAATGATGGTAGGAGATTAGTCTAGATGGAGAAGAAGAAAGGTGAAAAAGGGGTATTTTTGTCATTTCACACACACTTAACAGCAATAACTAACGTCCATTCGTTTCAGGGACCATCGTTATTACGTTTGTGCAAAGTTTTGGACTAATTGTAATTTCGGAGAGTTAGAAACCAAAAGTGAAATCAGGTCCAACCAAAGGGACCACCCGTGTAATTAAGGCAAAATATTCATTTTGATCTATTAACCAACCTCTTAAGAACTACAATACTAAATTAACGAACTAAAAAACCGCAACACCAACACCAACATATTATATATATATATATATATATATATATATATATATATATATATATATATATATATATATATAGTATAAGTCGGTGTCTACAGTAAAATTTTAGTTTGTGTTAACTAATTAGATTGAAGTATAGAAAATAAGAAGTTTAGATGGAATGGTTTGGGCTTCGGTTATTGATGATTGTGTTTGGAAGTTAAAAACCCACTTCCCATATTTGAATACAGATTTCTTTTCTATTTTTTTTTTACTTTGAGTTTAGTGCCATCATGCATGCTATCATCTTTAATTTTATTTTATAAATTAATATAGTAAAATGAAGGATTTCATTTATAAATTAACATAATATATTAAAAAAAGGTATATTAAAATTATAACTATTTATATATTTTAAATCATAGAGAATTTATAAATTCACGTCTACATTCATATCGAATCTAAACGTATATAAAAATAGCATTTCACAATGACAAAATTAAAACTTTATAAACATCAATATTAAACTAGTGAAATCATACGACGTGCTTATTTTATTGACGTTCCGACGTGAATTTTGTTTTCAGATTAAATACTAATTTATAAATTGTCGAAATCGAGCCTTACAAATCTTAACGCTCCCGCTGCAACGCACGGGCTTCTTTTACTAGTTATCTTCAATTTTCTTTACACCATGTGTTTATAAGTTATTAAAGTACCAATTTGAACTTAAGATCGAAGTAGCAACACAAATTACATGCATACACATTCCTTTCAATCATCCTCTGTTTCCTTTTATTATTAAACAATCATGATCAATGTTCTTGATACCATATCCTTCATGAGAAATTCGATAACTTTGAAGGCTTCGACGAACAGCATTTGAGAAATTGTTGTTTTTGTGTGCTTGATAATCGTGTAGTCGCTAGATGATAGATTTGTGATTTGTGTGTGTTGTTGATTTTGTTGTAATGTTCTTGGAGCTATTGGTGGGTCCTTCACAGATAATTCCAGCTCAGTCCGAACAGTAATGTATTCAATCACGTTATGCATTACGTGTGAAAGGTGGTTGAACGTGTGTTTCGAAAGCGATAGTGTGATTTAAATTATCAGTGTCAAATAATTAGCTGCAGTAAAACAGACTTTATCAGATAAAGTTGAAATGAAATACTTTAGCATCGGAAATCAGTTGATAAAGCTTTTGCTAGAAAAACAGAATTCCAATTGATAATATGACAACGTCAACCTTTGACATAAAGTCAATAGATAATATTACATACAGTAAACGTCTATCATTTTGTGACAACTATTTTGACTTTCGTTTACCCGAATCTATAGATCCAAGGGTTTTAGCAACAAAGTTCATAAGGATTAATTTTGCTAACTTCGTCTCACTACCATAACAAAACAGCAAATGATCAATAAAAAAGGTACTCAATTGATTGAATTAGTTCATACATCAAACATTTTCTTATTTAAGCACCAATTAGCAAATACAATGAAGGAATTGCATAGTGGAAATAAAAACTAGGGTTTTTTAAACCAAATCAAAGAAATACATCGGTGGATGTGCATACACAAACATAGATTAAAACCAAAAATAGATGATCAAAAGAATACGTATTTATGTGGATCCTAAAAATAGTTTTACATTCCAAAAAAAAAATTAAGGTTTGTCATATTATAGCATTTTATACCTTTCTAATGCAAAATCAGTGAATAAATTGGTCAAATAGTTTTACATTCCAAAAGAATACGTATTATTTAACCCCTATTAAAACAAATGAATCCTTACAATTATTTCACAAAATTTCTACGATCTCTTCTACTATCTACCAATTAAAAGAAAATGAATCCAAACTAATCGTATGGTTAGAGAACTCTTCGCGGAACAAATTCATTCACGTTTGTTTGTTCATTTAATAAACAAACCAACATGAACAAGGAATTCATGTTCGACTAACTGAATGAACGAGCATGAGCAGAAGTCGCTATCATTCAGTTATGTCCATGAACGTTCGGTGATACGTTCATATGTAGTCCTTCATTTACGTGCGTTCATATTAGATTATTTACTTTCCTTCATGATTAAGTATATGATTATTACGTCAAGTATTTAATTTTATATATGTTTCAGGTAATTATATATGAGTTTATGAATAGAATGTGATTTTTTATTTTTAAATTATATAAGTTCGCTTGTGTTCGTGAACCATTCAATTACGTATTCGTGAACCGTTCAGTTTTGTCTACATGAACCATTTGTGAACAAGTTTAATTTCTTAATAAACAAACGCGAACAATAATTTCCGTTCATTTATGCGGCCGTGAACCATTTATAAACAAGTTCAATTTTTAACAAATGAACATGAACAAACTTCGTTCGGCTCCCTTCTGTTCGTTCATAGTCCTACACGCTAGCTTTTTAATTATATATCACTAGGTTAGTATCACGTATATTACACGGGTTGAATAAATAAAATATTAAATAATTAGTAATAAAAAGTTATGAATTATAAAACCATGCTTAAAGATAAAATACGATTATAATTACATATAAATAGCTACTTTAAGTAAATAAACAATAATATATTTTTCTTAAACTCTTATTCTATAAAAAATTGTGGTTTTTAAATATTTTGTTTTAAGAAAAACGATTTTCTTTTTAAAAAGTTTGTTGTATTCTGTATTTTATAAAATTTTTATTTTTAAAAAGTGTGTTTTAATTAAAATAGGTTTTTAATTCATTAAATTATATATATTTTTAATTTGAAAATAGTATGAGTAATATTATTAGTATTCAATATTATTATTAATAATAAAAAAATAAAAAAATCAGTATGATGAGCCTTACAATTATGTCACGTCTTATATTAGTTTTTTTTATTTGATAAATAGACAGATAAACAGATAGATAGATGGATGGATAGATAGATAGATATACTAGAAACTTATTCATTAAAAGGATTATAGTTATTAATAAACACGAATAGTTACAGTAGAATATTCAAATATAAGATATTATTAAAATTATATATACGTAATAGTTTAAGAAAATAAAATAGTTAAATTATTATTTTTAACTATCTTATCTAAATAGTTTTATTTTTAAACATTCATTTTAAGATTTTTTTATAAAAACTTATTCATTAAAAAAATATTGTTTATTAAAAACTCCGGTTTGTAATTATTCTGGTTGTTTTAATAAGATTGGTTTTAGAAAATTTCACCTTTTTTATATATATATTATTAAAAAAGACTGATTTAAAATATTTTGTTTCAAAAAGGTTTAGTGTTTTAGAAAATTTCATACTATATAAATTTTTTTATTATTTCTATTAGAATAATAATATGTGGTTTTTAATTTCTTTGATATAATCTATGTTTAAAAATATAATTTGATTTTAAAAGATCTAGATGTGATAGAGAAATATAACAATTAATAAAATTGATTTTTAATAAGAGAGCGAAATTAATTTGAGTGTTTAAATTACAATAATACCTTTTTAAAAAGAAAAATGATGTAAAAGTGTCTAAAATAATAACAAGTGACAAAAAGTTAAATAAAAAAAATAACAAGTAAAAAAATAAATATTATTTTATTAGATACTATAAATAACTAAAAACATTTGTTAAGCAAATGTTACTTTCTCTAACGCTCTCTACTTTTTAAGTCTTTATATTAATTATATTATATATACACCATAGACTCTTTTCGTGTATTATACTCGTTAAAAACCTTATAAAAACCCAACGAAAAATACGAAATACGTACGTAACGTAAATCAATAATCTCTTTGCATTTGTGGGTTTAATATCATCAGTCAAACCCCTATATCTTCATATACTCAAAGGCACACAACAACATCTTCAATCGTATGATCGAACAACCGCTGTGATTCAATCACGAAGATCTGACTCCATTTGCATCGATCGATTCACCAAGGTATGTTTTACGCACCTTTTGATCCGTCAAAAACCGTCTAGATTGCAAAATGTTAGGATAATTTTAAGATTTCGATGTTTGTGATCTGAAATCACTTCAGAAATGAGGAAGTTCGTTGTGAATCTGCGATCTGACTGTTTGTTTGGAGATTTGGACTGTGAATGACGCTTGTTGTGGATTAGTTTGAGTTTAAGCGTTTTGTGTGGTGGTTGTTTGGATCTGATTAGTTTGTGGATCTGCATTTTGGTTAATTGATGATAGTTTGCTGATTTGGTGTTGGTAGTTGTGTACTCGTTTGTGATAACTTTGCTCTAGTTACACTCGTTTTTTTGGTATTTTGGCTCTATGTAAGCAGTTTATCAAGGATATAAAAGTATAGATTCCAAATAGCAATATTTGGAGCATTTGTAACATCCTTCTTTCTGGTGTTACTGCGTTACTAATCATTTGATAACTTTGTTTGATTTGCTTATGTTTAATTTTTTATCTATTTCATGAAATAGCAGTGACGAAATAGGAAAGCTTCCTTGGGTAATGTGGAATCGCAGATACTTAATTTTTATGTGCAAGGGGTGAAATTTCTTCCTTTGAAAAATACCAAAATATTGAGAAAATGACTCCATCAAGTAAGGCTGATAAAAAAGCAGCAATTGACATTGCTGCATGGATGTTCAACATAGTCACTTCTGTTGGGATCATCATCGTGAACAAAGCTTTAATGGCAACATATGGTTTCACATTTGGTGAGTTCTGTATTTTATTGCTAGTAGCTTTGGACATCATGTTGTTACATACTTAATATTTCCTATATTAGTTTTTATTTACATCAATTCCTTATAAATGAGGAAATGTTGCCAAAGGTTTATACTGGTGATGATGATTTGTATATGCCATAATGCAGCAAGACATATATTTGTGATAACAATAAACATGAGTAGAGTGCATATGCTCGCATTTATTTTTTACCAGTTATGAGATTTTTTTAAAAATTATATCCTAAGCAGGGATCGCTCATTTGTTATAGGGTCATGATTGAAGTTTTGAAGGTTAAACCACAAATTTTACTTTTGGAATCTTATATTATAACCTTTTTCTTCTATTCTTTTTTTTGGGGCATAAACTTGATATTTTGACCCACTAGTTATATTGCTACTTTTGTATTAAAATATATATTATGTTGTGGTTTATGTATCGTCAAAATTTTATCGAACCTCGAACCTAACCTGAAATGCAGTTCCACCAAAAATCCCAGCCTAAATCTAACTTATTTTGTTAGTTAAACTCTACAAGAAAAACAAAGATTTCATGCTGTATACTTCCATTGTTTCATATCTCCTGTAAAGGGGAAAACTATGTTTTTGCTGTTAACATTGGTAATTTCTAGAGATGACTATTCACTCATTTGGCTGTTAATGATCATTTTGTCTATGGTTGTATGCTAATGCTAGCTGTTCATATTGGTAAAATAAAAAAAGCTCAGACCAATTTGAATTTGCCCCCACTCGGATTTTTCTAGTTGGGCTCCTAATAGTGTGGATACTGTTAGGGATCCGGGTGTAGATCGACACACAAACACAATCAAACGGCGAGAGAAAATAATAATAAAGATGAACACGCGAGATTTAACGTGGTTCGGTCGATGTGACCTACGTCCACGGGCTGCAACCAGGATACTATTTTATTGCTTTCTGCCTCACTCGTGAGGAATTACAAGTACAATGACACAATATAAATAGAGAAAATTAGGGTTTACAACTTAATCCCTAAGAAAACCCTAATGGGCTAAAATTAAATGAAAACGGGCCAAGTCTTTAATTTAATTAATCTACCACTGAGTTGTCTTTTAACCCGAGCCCAAGTCAAGACTCCACAAACCCAACAATCTCCCACTTGGAGGCTTGATCATCTTCAAACTGCCTTCCGATGTGAACACTTGTACCTCTTGTAATCTTCCTCGTCTTCCTGGTTGCAGCGGCCTTCTCATCAGTTAACCTGAAGGCCCGTTAAAGCTCCCCCGAGCTTCAATATATCAGTCACGGCTGTATCTGCCCCTGACCTGTTCTCCGTCCCTATTGGCTCCCACTGAAACAAACTGCCAGATCCTGGAACACCTTGAGAACAAACACTCTCCATATTTAGCAAGTAATCATCTGGAGAGATTTTATTACATGGAATATTAGTTCTTTTAACCCACTGTCGTCTAGGAACTATGACTGAAGCACAACCTGTGCTCCCACTGCCACGAAATCCTTTAACTGGTTTTTCTGAACTCTTCCATGCACATTCATTCTGAATCTTTCTTGTGACTCTAGGTTTCTTACTTGCAAAGCAAACCTTCTTCTGCCCACGAGATTCTGTGAACTGGACTTTGGTATTTTTCTGAACTGGAACATCACTTCCTTTAGATGGTAAACTAACCATATACAATGAACCCATTTTCTTTCCACGAGCAATGACAAGATTCCCTTTAACAACTTTCCACCAACTTTCCACTGCTTATTCCCGAACTTAACCTCATGTCCCTGTTCATCCAACTGACCGACAAAAATCAACTGTTTCTTCAAATCAGGAATCACCCTGACATCTTTCAAAGTCCATGAACCAGCTGAAGTAACTAAATCCATGTCACCCATGCCCGTAACATCAAGAACATCATTGTTCGCCAGTCTTACCTTACCAAAATCGCCTTTTTTTTGATTCTGCAATGCTTCGCTGCTGTGGGTAGCATGAAACGAAGCTCCAGAATCCATGACCCAGGAATCCACACTGCTCTCCACGCTACAAATTAAAGCATCATCGTCTGAGTAGTCTGCTGCAGTGTTAACTTCTTTTTGATCATTCGGACACTGATTCCTGAAGTGTCCCACCTGTTTACAGTTCCAACAAGTCACATCATTTCGAGCCCTAGACTGACTCCTTTTCCTGTTCTTGCTCCCACTACCTCTGTTATTCTTTCTTCCTCTGCCAACATTCAATAGTTCACTTGATGTTTCACCTGAATTTCTTCGTCTGGTGTCTTCGCCCATAATAATATCCCGAACCCCATTTAAAGTGAACGTGCTGGTGGAACTAGTAATTGTTGTAACAGTTTCAGCCCAGCTATCAGGCAATGATGATAACAGTAGTAGAGCCTGAACCTCATCCTCGAATTTGATGCCAACTGACCCAAGTCTTGACAAAATCGAGTTCAAGTTGTTGATGTGCACTAAAATTGAACTTCCCTCTTTCATCTTTGTATTAACCAGCTCTCGAATCAAGAAAACTTTATTTGCTGCCGAAGGCTTCTCATACATATTAGCTAACGCATCCATGATACCCTTTGCTGTAGTTTCCTTCAGAATGTTGAACGCAACATCCTTTGTCAGCGACAACCTAATAATAGCCTTGGCCTTTTTATCCAAAGTTTCCCATTCAGCTGGTTTCATATTTTCTGGTTTCTCACCCAAAACAGCATCCAAGTCTTTCTGAACAAGCAAATCCTCCATTTGCATTTTCCACCAACCAAAATCGTTTCCATTAAACTTCTCAATCTGAAGTTTCCCGCTCTCAGTCATTATCCCAGACCACAGATGCTTAACAGTCGAGTCGGAACTGAGTTTTGAAATGCAGCACACAATCAAACTACCCAGTAAGTTCGGTAGGAAACCCTAATTTGACAGAACAGAATGGCGACAGCAGAACGGCGGCTGCGGCAGAACAGCGGCGGCGGGACGGCGGCGGCGGCAGAACGGCGGCAGCAGATGCCGATTCTTGAAAACCTATATCGATACTTCTCTCGCGATTCGTGTTTCTTGCCTGTGTAACGAGCCATAGCTCTGATACCACTTGTTAGGGATCCGGGTGTAGATCGGCACACAAACACAATCAAACGGCGAGAGAAAATAATAATAAAGATGAACACGCGAGATTTAACGTGGTTCGGTCGATGTGACCTACGTCCACGGGCTGCAACCAGGATACTATTTTATTGCTTTCTGCCTCACTCGTGAGGAATTACAAGTACAATGACACAATATAAATAGAGAAAATTAGGGTTTACAACTTAATCCCTAAGAAAACCCTAATGGGCTAAAATTAAATGAAAACGGGCCAAGTCTTTAATTTAATTAATCTGCCACTTAGTTGTTTTTTAACCCGAGCCCATGTCAAGACTCCACAAACCCAACAGATACAAGCAGATATTTTTTTGGATAGTACTTGGATGCTACATGTACTAAGAAAGATATAAGTTTTTTTTTTGGGTTTAATAATCAGTATTGAAGTGCATTTTCACTGTGAATAGTTCATTTATTTCTCTGCTGACATCTAATTACTTCTTTGTATGCAGCTACAACATTAACAGGATTACATTTTGTTACAACAGCATTGATGACTGTTGTTCTTAGGTGGCTGGATTATATCCAACCATCTCATCTACCCATTCCAGATCTTCTGAAATTTGTCCTATTTGCTAACTTCTCCATCGTTGGAATGAATGTCAGTCTAATGTGGAACTCTGTAGGATTCTACCAGGTAAGATTATAAATTCATTATTTTTTTCATTACTGTCCACCGATCCTTTATTTTAGAAGATTCGTGTAAATAAACCTAGGTAATGTGTAGTTGTGTACTCATGTTTAACTAGATGTTACTATCATTGTCAGATAGCAAAATTGAGTATGATTCCTGTATCTTGCTTGTTGGAAGTTGCGTTTGATAAGATACGATATTCAAGAGACACCAAACTCAGTATTTTAACTGTTCTTCTGGGTGTTGCTGTCTGTACTGTTACTGATGTGAGTGTTAATACTAAAGGTTTCATTGCTGCTGTTGTTGCTGTTTGGAGTACAGCTCTTCAACAATACGTAAGTTTTTCCTCCTACAATAAATATTTTCTTGTTAAATTATCTATATTGTAATACTCCCACCGTCCTAAAATAACTGTCCAGGAATAAAGAAAACTCAATTCAAGATTTATTTAGACACCACCATCTTGAAAAACTTGCATAGTTGCATTTTTGATAATGGTAACCAAGGTTAAAATGAGAAACAAACCTGTAACCATAAATATCCATCTCTAAAAGTGGACAATATTTATATTAGTAACGTAGACAATTATATTGGGAGATGGGGAGTATTAACAATATAAATTATGTACACGTGGATCAAGGTACCTATTGCTAAAGGAGACAATTTAAACTCATTTACACCTAATATGTATTCAGAGGTTTACAAAGTCCTAAATTGTTTTATTTGAAAGAAATTATGATATTATCTTATAATTTTAATATTGCAGTTATTGTAATAATATTTACAATTTTTTTATTCATTGCTTTTTTTTTCTGTAAATTCGAGTCACTAAAACGTCCCTTTTGGGTCATTATACAGTATTTTAATGATGACCCAAACTAGACAAAAATGTTAGCAACAATTTCACATAAGACCCAGGTGGTAAAAAAAGTCCACATAATGACAAAACAGGATATAGTGATTTTTGAACGACATGTACACAAAAACTGGATTGAAAATTTTGCATTGTCACTTGGGCCATCAATGTGACCCGTCCCACGTGCCCAGTTTCCTCCAGCTATGGTTACAACTCCTGTCCAGCATATAACAAGAAATAGGCTTTCAGTTATTCTATGTCTGTACACCTCTCGTGTACTTTCTTTTTATATATCTTAACTTTTTTTACAAAAGAAAAAAGAAAACAAGAGTAAAGATGGCTATTTTTAAGCGATTGTAGAACGTAATAGGTTATATATTCACTCTAGGTACCTGTGTCACTGATCTTCCTGATAGCCATATTCATGGTATCAGCCACATATACATTTAAAGTGAGTTCATTGGTATTCATAAAAAAACCATATTTACTACATTGGGTGTTCACAAAAACAAAAAAATAAATGCCTGCCTAACATGACCTGACTCAATCCATTCCTTTTGACATGCACATAAATATTACATGTTTTTTCATATCTGAACCCACTTTGACCCGTTACTTGACCCGTCCAACCCACCTGTTTTGCCACCTCTACCAATGGCTTTACTGCTTTTTACATAAGATTTGTTTAACAACTGATTTCACTTTTCAGCTGCTTATCATTTAGTTTCTTGTACAAGCCTTTCGAGCGGCTAGGCCTCTTGTCTTACACTAACTATAAATTTATTTGCAGTATGTACATCATCTTCAAAGGAAATACCAATTGAGTTCTTTTAATCTGTTAGGACATACAGCACCTATTCAGGCTGGATCGCTGCTACTAGTGGGCCCGTTTGTGGATTACTGGCTGACAAACAAGCGAGTGGATGCTTTTAAATATGATACTGCATCTCTTGTAAGTACCTGATAAACTTCATTCTTTTATACATACAAAATTAGCATCAGCATAGTATCATACATTTGTTATTGCATTGTTAGCTGTTGATTGCTCTCAGCTCTTTTTAAGACTTGTATAATATGAATTTTTAAGTATAACCACTCCTTTTAACTTGGTTATCATGGTGTGAGGACCTGAACATTTAAGTTTGAAAGCACAAAACCTAATCTTTGTCAATAAAAACTTTACTTCTATAAAACTTTGGAACAAGTAATCAATGTAGGTACGGCCTGGGTCTGTTTTATAATTGTGTGAAAATGAACAATGTTTTTGACTTTGACATCGACGTTGACTTTGACTTTAACATTGATTGTTGTTACAATTTGCAGTTATTCTTATTCCTATCATGCACCATTGCAATCGGGACCAACCTGAGCCAATTCATTTGCATTGGGCGGTTCACCGCCGTGACATTCCAAGTCCTTGGTCACATGAAAACAATACTCGTGCTCACACTCGGGTTCATGTTTTTTGGTAGAGAAGGACTCAATTTTCACGTGGTTCTCGGGATGATCATCGCAATTTTGGGCATGATTTGGTATGGTAACGCCTCATACTCACTTCCAAAACCTGGTGGTAAAGAACGTCGATCATACTCACTTCCAAAAACTAGTCAACAGAAAAAAGACTCGCCTTTAGAAACTTCCAATACCAATGACAAGGTGTAACCAAACCAACCTGGATATTATAATACTAACAAAAAAAGGGGAAATTTTTTCTTTCATGAAAAGATGGATATACTACACAAGCTGATTGATTATCTTGCTAGAAAATTCGCCAAATCCAATGCTATTCTTAAGTTATATAATATATGATTTTTGTATGTGATAATGATTTAATTGGTATGATTTGAAGATTTTTTTTTTCACATGAGAACCTGCTACCAATAACTTTGTTAGTGAGAAATTAGGTGTTTACTGTAATTTCATTTCTAAAATTTTGTGTCTTCTGTGACTGTTCAAAGGATGTCATAACTTGACCATCTAGATTGAAACTTTGTCGAATCACAATAAATGTTATGAAAACATCATTTGTTGCTTTAAAACGACAAGGTGATACCTTAATTGTGCAACAACAATAGAAAGTTATAGGGTTTTGATGTGCTTTCAAACGATTCCCAGATAAATCGTTAAAGAGACCAACATTTTGCCAGGTTGATGGAACTTGAAGAGATGCACATAAAAATACAAAGACATTCATTGTGTTTGATGTGACATACATAAAGAATATCCATCTTTGACCACTTACAATCCATTATATCAACTTTCATGCATTTTACCTACAACAGGTAGAGTGTTAGAGTGATACAGTTAAGAAATTGATACAAATAAGGTAATTACACAACCCGTTTTGAAATTATTTGAATATAATATTGGTTTGGTTTGGTTTAACATTTGGTTCTAGAGTTCTAAAAGAACAGACTCACAATTCAAAAAAATTTGGCAACCTATTATCATGTTGATCCAGAACTCACAGTCCACTTTGAGACCACATGTTCTAGACCATAACCAAAACCGAACTAAATAGTTATTTTTCATTTTTGCGGTTATGGTTCATTGAGCGGTCCAATTGTCATGTATGCTTACAAAAACTCCGTTATTCAACTAGTCAGAAGACTAATTATACATCCAAATTACATCTCTCCCAATCCATACAAACACAAACCCTATTGATTTCTCTTTATAATGCTCTATGTACAGTAACACATCATAACATGCGTGATCCGCATACCTTAATCTATAGAAAAGAGTTTAAGAAAACGGCAGTTAGCGGTTAAATAGATATCGGACATCCCAACTCCTTAGCCGCGATATTTAGATATTGAATCGGCATTCCAGTTGCAATTCGGCTATGCGCTTCCCATGTTAGACACTTGCTTACATCTGCTTCCCAGTCGATAACATCTATGTTCAGGTATTGATAAGCTGGACCACAGGTGGCGGTTAGAGTGGTCAGTGGTTGACCACTTGGGTTGATCAAGCCCACATGCAAAATGGCTCGAAGGACTGAGGTACTAAGGGCTCGGACATGAGCGCTTGGGTGAGAAAGACAGCGGACTGTAGCCGGTAAGCGACACTGTTAAAAAGATAGATATGAAATTAGTTATGTATATAATACGTATGGTGGTGTTGGACATATATAACAAATTCATGGTGTTGGAAATACATTACATCAATATAAATGCAATTTTGACCTGCTAAGTTATGAATGGGGGTCAATTTTGTTTAACTAGAGGTGACAACTACAAACCTTTTACCTACGAAATGGGTCGAATTCGATCATGATGTTAGAAATGATCTATTGGCCCAATATTATCATTTGGGTCCACAAGGTACCTTGTCATTATTATATATGTTGGGACAAATTTTGAAAAAAACCTTAACGAAAACTTAAAATTTTTTCACATAATTTCTTTTAACTTGTTAAAACCAAAAGAAAATGTCCTTATTTGCATAATTAATCACTTGTTAAAAGGACCTTTATCACATTTTATATGGTAAGAGATTTAATCAACAAAAAAAAAGTTGAACTTGAAGACCATTACACCTAGCGCAAGCTACATTTTACCCGGTCCCATGGTTAGCAGGATATTGGTGGGGTCCGTGAGTTTTCATGCATTCTCATAGTTATAATAAAAGGTTGAGGCAAGTGAGCTCTAAGTCAATTTCTAAAAGCTAGATCTATTTTCTCCCAAACTTCAAAATGTTCATAATTAATTGTTTACAGGATCTTCCAAATGATAAAAGTGATACATGATGAGATTGACCTTTTTAAAACAAGTTATTTTCCCCCTCCATTGATGGTTGCAATAATTTGCATATTGGGATGCCCAATGAGCATTGCAGCTGTTTCTTTATTGGAAAATTTAGTTTTTTTTTTTTTTTTTTTTTTTTGAAGTAGAAAAGTAAATAAAAAAGATTCGTGCAGATATGGTATACATCAATCAAATTATTCAAATTAGATGGTAGTTTATTAGACTATTTACCTTGAGAAGGTTTGAGAGGCCATCTGCAACTGCCATTCCAGATTCTCCCCATTCGAGCACTGGTTGAACTGCTCTAGCTGTAGCTTCCAAAAGCTGAAACAAGTCATTTATGGATTCAGATCATTATTAACAAGTATTAAATACTTAGATATAGATACAAAAAAAACATGAAAAGCAGAAAGAAAAGGATTCGTTCTTAGATAGAGGTGGTAACCCCGGCCCATTCACTTGGTCGAACAGGATTATGTTTTACCTCTTGACATGTCAAAGATGCAAAAGAAACTTAATAGGAAACAGGTAAAAAGTGGCCTAAAGTGCATTATTAAGGCCAAAAACCTTGTGAATTGTTTTATTAGAAAAACAAGATTATGAATCTGATATAGCTTCAGATTTTCAGACAAAAAGTGTTTAGCATCAACACTCTCCAACATGTTGGGTATGCTTGCCCCGTCTGTTTTGCCACCTCTAAAGTGGGATGATTTATTGGGTTTTTTGCATATATTATCAACTTACTAACATTTGTTCCATCTTACTCATTGTACTTTTTTTTTATTACATTGAGTCATCAAAAGATGACTTTTGTCCTATTTGGGTCATCACAAGGTATTTTAATAATAACCAAAACAAAACAAGAACTTTTACATCGAGTCCACACAATGACAAAACAATACAAAATTCACGTTATGGCCTAAGCGGGACAAAACTATATTTTAATGACTCAAATGTATAAAAAGAGTATGAAAACTATAATAGGACAAAACTGAAGGTAATTGATATTTCTTGTAAAAAACCCACGAATATTAGAAAAATCACGCTTGCTATAGCAAAAACAATAAGGTGGTGTTTAGTTTGCGTTCAGGAATCTCTAAGGCTATGAGTTTGATAACAAGATGGAACACAACGTATATTTAAACCGGACCAAATAGATGGTCTTAACTGATAATATTATAATTAATATTATAGGTTATCTTATTATTATTCTAGAGATAAACATGAATTTAACATGTAGATTGTCATGAGGTATATTTTCATTCAAATTGTATTCCTAGAAGGTAGTATAATATGTATTATATAATCCCCTTTTGGGTTAATGAAATCACACAAGAAATTCCATAACACTTATCAGATGGGTATGATGGAAACCCACGTTTATGGGTATCAACCCCATCCCTTTAAAAGCATACCCTTAAACCAAACATACTCAAACACTATCAAACCAATACCCTCAAGCCATCACTAAATGATATGTAAATAAAATTCGATAACATGATACCTCGAGTTGTGGTAGAGTACATGCTTCTCCATCAACAAGCATACCATCTGTAGCACGAAGAAGGAGGTCTAATGCACTAGCCATTATAACTAATGACTCGGGAGTATTATGATTTCTCATCAACTCCACAATCAATTTAATGATTCGTTGGTTAATTCTCCACATTTTTTGAGCAAGATCATCATCTTTTGCAATCCAAGGCTGCAATTCTCTCTCAGCCTGAAAACAGAAATAATAAATATTTCAAAAATGAAAGAGTAGACAACATTTTTCGTCCCAGTGGTTGGTCAAAATTACAAAATAATCCTGATAATTCATTTGTTATGAAATGGGCATCGCACTATTCAAAATTCAAAAGGATTTATCCCTCCGAGTGGAATGACCAATATATCCTAATCTTCTTTAAGTTGTGCTTAACACCGTTAAGTTTGCAAGCCTCAGATACAAAGGTGGCTATATCGGCTCATTTAGCTTCGAATCGGTCCATGGGTTTATTTAAACTCTTAACAGTTGAACAGGTAAAATAGGAAAAATTAGCTCAAATTGTGTCAAATGGGTAGCCCAAAATGTACTTTTTAGAAGATCTAAATCATATTATTCAAAAATGAGATAATTACTGAAATAATACAATATTTGAAACTATACCTGACAAGGTACATTTATTAGAAGAATCGAACAAAAAGTGTTCTAGTCAACCAAACTCATACCAAAAATTAAACTTTGACCCATAACCAGACCAACGGACTCACACACATGCCACCTGTGTTTTGAAGCATTAGTTATGGTAAACAGAATTGGACCTGAAGAACAACGGCAGTTGCAGCCTTTGCTGGTGATGCTGACACCACATTGCATAGAGCATCAATCACCTGTACGGATAAACAAGGATAAATTCTTTACACAAGAATTACCGTCTCAGAATTTAGTTTCAAAATTATAGATCAATCTGTACAGATCAAAAGGTTGTAAAATGTACGGAAACAGCTAGAAATGGAAACAGAATTCACACTTTTCCTCGATTTTAGCAACCATCTTTAACTTAATTGCAAAATAGAAAAAAATTACAATTTATTACACATTTTAGCAACCAACAACCTTAGCTTAACTGATTGTACCATTAAATCTCTAAAGTCACAATTAGATATTTTGTAAGCCAACACATCTAAGGAAAAAACTAAAAAGTAAATTCATTCATATGTTTGAAACTGTATCTCTTTTCCTAGTTTTGTATCCAAAATATAATTGAATCTCACATTATATGCCATATGGCATACATATACACTAAAACAGACAAATAAGATCCCACACCATCAATTTCCAAAAAAAACAGCAACAAAAATATGACCTGCTACCAGTAAAAATCACTAATAGCTGTAGTTGCTAGAAACAGGTAAAAAAATGTAACTTGCTTACTAAAAATGAGATAAAAATATAACATGCATTTCTATTTGGTACGGTTTTCACTGAAATATATAAACTACAATCAGCATATTACCTGTCTCCATCCTTGCTGGGCAGAAGTACTTTCAGCACTAACTTGCGTTTCAGGTGATGCAATTAACTTATGCCACAATAACGAAACTACAGAAAAACATAATTCTTGTTTTTCTGTCAGAACCGAACTTAGTAAAACTCGCGCACTGTGATTAAACCCGACATGTTTATCCACTGTAAGAAAATTTGCCAACTCAGAAGCATTGAAAGGGAAACTAATTATTCTTGATGACTGCACATTTATGCCCTTATTTTGTCTTTTACCATTGGGGCATACAATAACATCTTTCCATATTGGTGCATGTAGTAAATAAGCTTCCCGAGGTTCTGCTTTGTTGACGATTGAAGCAACGGTTTTACTGTGAATATCAATTAAGTTATAAAGTGAAGATGCTGTAGAATGTATTGTTTTATCCCACTTGCACCTGATTAAAACCAAAAGTGCGCGCATACAAGCTTTTGATTGTCTAAAAAGATCGGAGATATGAGCTGCAACCATAGCAGCAGCCACTATTTCATTTGAACTGCAACTCCATGATGTACCAACAGAAGATGGCTTTAAAGAAAATAATGCTTCCAGAATAGTCAACACTCTGCGGGTATGACTAACCGCAGTGTCAACACTAGTCTGGAAATCATTACAAGATTCAACTTGTTTTTCATCATTTGTGTTTGAACGGTTACCAACTTTTGAAATCAACGGGAAGATTTGCAGTTCACAAGCAAGAGCACAAACCGCAGCCAGAACATAAGAATCAAAGGCTGAAAGTGGTCCTTGTTTTTTTGTTCTTTTACTATTAGCCCCTTGATTTTCAATATTTTCATCCCGTGCCCTTTTACAGGTATGTGGTTGTGCTTCATGACTCACACAAACGGTTAACACTACAAAAAGAAGCCGAGAAGCAAGCTCCACAGTAGCACATGATTCCAGAAACAAAGAATGGACCATTGTTCGAAGCTCGGCGACTGCTATGTTCTTGGAAGCTGGCCCGGGAACATGCTTTGTTTGGTCAACTGATGACTCGGAAGGAAATGTTCTGTGAAGTATGGTTTCTACAGTTGCAACAAAAATTTTCATGAGACAAGATTCAGATGGGCTTCCACGTGGCAGATATTCAAGAACTTTCAAAAGAGGTATGTATAGATTCCATGATAAGATAGGTGGTTGTAGGGGGGCTGAAACAATAATTTCAGGGAGATCGATAATTGAAGAACTTAAGGGAATTAAACCATAAGCAGCTTCCCAGATGGTGCATATTCTCCATTCAACTTCGGGTCCGTGTGCACAGAGCATTGATGCAATACCTTGTGCAGTTGCTTCAATGGTTGCGTCAGTTGGTATTTCTTTCTGCATAAATTGAAATTTAGTATGTTGTATATGTTTCAAGAAGGTAATCTCAAGCAGCAAGGCTTACTAGAGATGGTAAACTGGATAGGTTGGGTAATGGGTCAAATGGATCCGCCTCAGAAAGGTAATTAGTTGGTATAGATCGGGTTAGGTTCACGGAAACAACTTTTGTCAAAAAATCCTAATAAATAATATTACTTTGTCAAATATGATTACAAAGTACTTATAATCTCAAAACATTTAGTTTTTCCTGAAAACATTATTTACGAGGTTTTATGTTTTAAACATAGTGCTAATTGCATAAGAATATACCCAACTGCAGTCCAATTTCTGTTTTAAGCTCCAACTTATTATTTGCCAGAAAACACCATCAAAACTACAAAAAAAATCGGCTTAAGGTAACCGACTTTTAAAATTTACGAGTCTGGTAACATGTTATATTGATTATGTGGCAGCTTAAACATTGGTAACTTTTGGCCATGTTGGCTTCATTTTATGACATGGCGCTGCCACGGTGCCTGAAAAAACAGTCATGGTAATTTTGAAAATTTGAAACGTTGACTGGCCTAAAAAAGCCGTTAACCAGTTTAGAAATAAGGCATTAGAAATACATTTTGGACTCTGGCTGTTTTTACCTGTCTGCCCATCTGATCAGCTTCCTTTTAAACTATTTTCTGTTTTCTTTATTTTAGTTGTTTCAGCGGTTAGACATAAAGCCTAACCCAAAAATGGTCCATTCCTATGTAAATGGATCATATTTGTCACCTCGAAAATTTACCATCTTAAAAACATTGAAGGGTGTACCTGCTTTTTATGGTTTGAAATGCAACCATTTAGAGATTCGTGTTGAGTTTCAACTCCTTCAACTTGTGAAACGGGAGGAAAAAGCAGAGCAGGTTGGGATAATATCCGAAATAGTAAAGCAGCTGCAGAATCTGCTGCAATGCCAGCTCTCATTGACATTGCTGTTCCAATTGCACGCAAGAAGTGCAAATGCATCCAGTTTCTTGGAAGCTGCAACAGTGAATGAATCATTATGGCTCTTATGTGGCAACCAACTTTATCTATGTATGCACGTCAAGGTTCACAACAGGCTTAAGCATAAGCCCAGTTCTAAGCCCGGACAAACAATCCTACTAGGAAACCTGGTCCTAAGGACGGTCCGGCCTGACAGTATCAAACATGCCAGAAATTAGCAATTAGATCTCGGGCTGTCAGGCAGAGAGCCTGAAGCCCAGATCTTTCGGAACTAGGACTTTTTACTAAATAGGACAGCTTTTTTGGGCCTTTATTTTTATAACATTGCATACTTTATGTATGCATGCATATACATTCCCACAAGAAAGACAAACAACAGTTATAGGCAGTTATTAGTTAGAAGATATAATAAATGATGTTGTGATTTCAATCTTTGTGAAACCAAAGTTCTGGAGTATCACACACACACATATAATTCCATAATTAACTTACCCTCATGCTAGATGCATAGTCTTCCGCGGCTCTAAGGAGCTCTACTAGTTGAACAGCAGCATCAAGAGCATCTGGGGCCCATGATGGTGGTGCTTCTAGAAGCCCAAGAAGAACTCTTTGGGTAGCACTTGGACTAGCAATTGCATAATACCTAAAACAAGATAATCAATCATGTTTCACACATTACTTTTATCAAGCTTTAATGCATAAATTATAGGGTTAATGCATAAAAACATCAACACACTTCTCATTTTGCATGACAAAGCCCCATAACCAATTTTGACATGCTGATGTTCTTGAAATTGTTAAATTTATATGAACTTGTGTACTTAATGGTAATGAAGGCTACTTGCATGGTTCTAACATACAAGACACCACATAAGTGTTCTTTTGCTGACATCGATTCATAGAATCTTATGCGTGGAGCCGTGAATAATTTTCTCAATGTCTAGGTCGCCGAAAGAGTCTACTTATCAACATCACTACATCAGCAAAAGAATGCCCGTGCCGTCTACAACTAACCAACATTTATCGTACGTTTATATAAATTTAACAATTCAGGGACTTTAATATGCCATGTTTGAATTGTGGAATTTTGTATGTCAACATGAGAAATCTGTTGGTTTTTGTGGTATTATATATTAATCAATTATAATGTTATTTAGTGTTACCTATGAAATAATCTTGCATATGGTTCTAGAGCTGGAAGGCCAGCAACAAGGTGTTCATCCATGGATGTTGTTGGTGGAGGAAGTAAAAGAGCAGGAACAGCAGCTGCAGTTAAAGTAGCAGTTTCGTAACGAGCTACTTCTTCATCACAAACACTCAAAATTACACCAGCGCCATTAGCAACGGCCCACCTAGGAGTTGATGGAATTAACTGTGGGTGCTTTCCAGATCCCCGAGAAGATGTCATAACTGTATATAATTTAAAACCAAGTTACTTTATTTCCATTGAAATGTAACAAAGTTAAAAAATAAAAATCAAATTCAATTGTAAGCTTACCAACAGAAGGTGGTTTGAGTTCCCCTGCAGCATACTTCCCCATGACACCACCACACCTATGAGTATATAGAAGTTAAATTTTAGTTTCTTCAATAAGTCTACATAATAGACAACAAGACACACTAAAACACTAGTTATAGATAAAGATGAAATACTCCTTACCAGCGAAAGTAATCACTTCTAATACCTAAAGGAGCAGCCAACAAGATATCAGTAATCCATGGAGACAAAGGCCTCAGAGGTTTGACCTCATTCTGCACAGCTGGTGAAGAAGTTTGACCATTGGGAGATTCACTTGTTGAAGCCTGACTGCCACTTACGCTTCTATCTTGGTCAACCTTAAAAATAGGTCGGTTGTAATGAGTTAAGATTCTTAAAATCTCTCCACATGCTAGGGCCCACTGTTCAGAATATTCATTCTGCATTTCAGAACATGTGTTGTATGTTTTCAGTATCTCATAACATTGACCATAGAGCTGACTAAAACTTAGATAGTGTTTGCTTTCTTACATCATCATTTGGGCAGACTAGTGAAATGAAGGAAGCAAAGGGGGGAGTGCTTTTATCATACTCCATTGTACCATCAATGATACATGAAATTATTGGAAGAATTACAGTATGTCCATGCTCTGGATGATGAAGGACGAATGTTGCTGAAAATTTTAGTTTTTGTTACGGTATGTCAGCATGGGTCACCAAATAAAAAGTGATATAAATGAAGTATGAAATACAATACCTAAGACATCATCAAATAGGCGTTTTTCTTTTGACGGATATTGATGGCGAACTAGCTGCAGAATATTTTTCAAAGTGAGGAATATGCATTACATTATGAGCACCAGGATGACTTTAATACACATACACACAGATATACATACATATATATATATATGTAGTATTTGTGTTCTCCATAGTATTAGTGGAAAAACCAGTTTCACTGGTAATGTATAAAAGAACTTACCTCAGCTATATCTTCAGGAAATTGCTCAGATGTAAATTGCCCAAAGTAATCAACATATGCAGTAATTTGTGCCTGGTTATGGATAAAGACGAACACTAAAATCAATACTACATATATGTAGTCTTACATGTATAATGCATGTGTAAACCATATTTGCCCTTTTAGTGTATATGTATATGCCACATGAAATGCTGTGACACTTGATAATTATCTTTAGGTAAAAGTTCAAACTAAGTACCACTTGTTTGAAACTTGTAAAGAAATTTACCCTAATCATATATCATGCCCATATCAGCAACTTTTATGTAAAACCAGTTGAAACGAGACAAATGCTAATATCTCTAATAAAATTTAAGCTAATTTGAGCAATTTCCATTTTACGCATAAGTTGTCACCAGGTGCTAAAATTGGGAATAAAAGGTGTAAAGTTCATTTCTATTTTGTGTAGTTGCCCTCTTTCTAATAGTCAAACTACTTGAGTAAGTGTCTTCAGTAATTGCATAGTACGTGCTTAAGAACCCTCTAAAGGATTTACAACTACAAAATGCAACGAAAAACATCGATCATACCTTACGCTGCTGAGTATCTAATGGGGGAGGCCAAAACAATGACGAGTATCGTAGACCATCTGTCCACCTTGCAGATGTAGCAGCCATATTTGATGTCTAGATCACCGCTCCCTTTATGCTAATATTTGCAGAGACAACTGCGAAAACTGCAATCTTCAATCTTTTGCTACCAATCAAAATTGATAAGAATGTGATTCAGTATTCTACACACCAACAGTGTTCCTACTTAATAATTTTAAAAACTACCATAGGTTCGAGTTTAGCAACTCATGATCTAAATCTTTTAAAGTACAATATCTCCACGTTTAGTTTGCGTTCGAACAGGACTACATTGCAGCTCTGTGAAATAACAAAATAACAAGTATATCCGGTAAAGAAAGTCTGGCTGTAAGACAATATAGAGCATAACAGGAGGAAAATGGCAAATGAAAAACAAGAGAAGTGCTAAATCCTCGTGATTATTTTCTTAGTACCAAAAGGCTTGTGACCTGGCAGTACCAAAGTGGCCGTCCCTACCCTTGTGTTGAGGATTCAAGTGATCAAGTCCATGATAGACAAAAGGTACACTTAGAAGTAGAATTAGAGGGTGTGTGAGTTAGCCATTAAAAGAAATCTTCCTAATGACAATTTTGTGGCACTTGCCACTATCTTAATGAATCAAGCATTAGATTCTCTAAGTGAGTAACTAAGACTATACCAAGTGTCATACCTAGAGGTGTAAACGAGCAAAGCTAGGCTCGAGCTCGCCTAAACTCGAGCTAAGCTTGATTAACTTAAGAGAATCCGAGTTTAAGCTATGCTCCTTGGTAGTATTTCAACTCAAGCTTAGTTTGGGCTTGCCTCGTTTATTATTTATTAATAATTTTATTTATATACAATTTATAGTTATTTATGTATATATTTATAATTAAAACTTTTATATAAAACATAATATATACTATTGAGTTATTCTTATCATAATCTTACATAACATAATTATTATGTAAATATATATATAATAAGTTAAATAAAAGTTACGAAAAATTACGGGATCTTAGACATATGAAGTTAGGGCTCAAGCTCTTCTGTTAAGTAAGCTCCCATACAAATTACACCTCTGAACCGAACTCGTTTAAGCTCATACTGATTTAAACTTTTAATATACCAATCTCAAGTAGTCCACCGACTACTTTACACCCCTAATCATACCGATAATTAGGCAAAAATTAGGAGAACGTAGCAATTCTCAATAAACATTAAACAAACCTCTTATAGAATCATGTAATTTAAAACAAACAGCAACAAAACTCACGAAACTATAAGCAGACAACTTAGCAAACATGCACTCCCTTTTTACAATAAAAAAAAAATCACAAAATAAACACTAGATCGCCTATTTTCACTCAAAATCACAAAATCTGAGTCTAGACACACACACATACATACATGTAAGATATACATATGCAGTTAGGTATGTATTCCGTATATACCTGCTGTACGTATAGACGAGTTCGCCGGAGGAAGCTTCTCCGGTGATCTTCCGGCGTGGTGTCAATTACTGAAGAGATCTGTGAAGATGATGATAGGAAGATTCTAGAAGAGATAAGGCGATTAATGGTTGAGGGAGAAGATGAAATTGAAATTGAAATGAAATGTTAGTTTTAGAGAGATAAAGTAGGTTTTAGAGAGAGAAGGTGAATGAATGAATGAATTGAAGAGAGAGATATCGGAGATCTTTAGCTGTGATATGTGTGGACTTAAAAATCTAATTGTGCCTACGTGGCTGTGATATTTTCCTCTCACCTTATATGCTTATAACCATGATTTTGTGATTATGTGCCCATAATACCCTTGCGCTTCAGCCTTAGGTTTTGTTTTTTTTTTTTTTAATATCTTATTTCAAACAATTAACTTTCAAAAAGTTTATAAAATTGTCTTTCATGTTCGTTTTTATTGTTCTTCTTGGATTTAGTGATTTAGTCCATACTTTTAATGGAAGCGGATACATCTGTTGCGTTGTCTAGGCGTGTTCATGATGTCTGTTATAGGTATTTAGATTATTTAAATTTGAAGAATTTTGATGCTGAATATTAATTTAAACTAAATTTAATTTATAATTCGAGAACCGGTATCCGAAAATCTGAATTCAGGTTAATACGAATAAACCTAATTGCAAGAAAAAGTCTTTGTTGGAGCTGAGGACTACTAATGTAATTTGTAGGGACTATTTGTGTAATTTAATATACATGAGGGACTTTTTAAGTGTAATATATATATATATATATATATATATATATATATATATATATATATATATATATATATATATAACCTTAGATTAAACACTACATTTCACCATCATCCCCCACAGTCAGCCCCCACCATTGACCACCGAACCAACTACCAACGATCACACCTCCATCGGTGGTTGGCGGCCAGGATGGACAAATCAATTTCAGGAGGACCAATCGATTTTAGGAAGGGACAATCCACCACCACCACCTCATCTTCATCACCATCGTCCATCGTCACCATCGTCCAACACACAACCGCCATCCATCTCCACAGCAAATCTTTGTTCCACCGTTAGCAACCGTCGCATATCCCCACTACTCCAAATCGAAGGTCCAAATGCTCTAAAATAGAAGCTTTGATCGCATTAAAGTTCACCCCCACCATCATTCACATATTAATTTTAGATGGTGATGGTGGCTAATGGTGGTGGCCAAATGATGGTGATTTACCCTTTTGATAATTTTAAGGTTTTCTATGGTGGTTTATTGTGATAAAGAGACAAACCAATGGTGATAGATGGTGGTGATGGTGGCTGAATGGTGGCGATGGTGGCTGAATGGTGGGTGGCCGACGGGAATAGATAGTGGTGATGGTGGCCGACAGAATAGAGGTGGTTATAATGGCTAGATGGTGGTTTATGGTGGCTGACGGGGAAGGGGGTGGGTTTTTTTTAAGTCACGTGTAATTACACAGATGGTCCCTAGATAAAAGAGGGGTATAGAATTACAAAAATAGTTCCTCAGAGGGTATCTTAGTCATTTTATTTAAATCTAACAAAATAACTAACGTCTGTTAGTATTAATACCTTAATTTGTTACATAATTAAAAACACAATACCCCAACCTGTTATAAAACACCTTTAGTACACAAACCTAATATTTTAGATAAACCACGAGGTCCATTTATGTAATTAACTCTTATTGTTATTATTAGACAAATTAAATTTTAATAATTCAAACTATTAGCTATTGGCCGATAATAATCTGTACTATTAATTTGGCCAGTAACACTCTCAACTTTCACTTTTGTTACCAACTACAGTTCCAGTGATATAATTTTCAAATTTTTACGTTTGATTTATATTTATTTTAGGCTCAATTTAACTTGTATGTTTTCTTAATTTCGTTCATAATTATTATTGTGACTGGAATCGAGTCTAAATCAAACGTACAAGGTTGAAAATTATATAATTAGAACTGTTATTGGTAATAAAGTGAAAGTTGAGAGTGTGTATTGGCCAAATTAATAGTATGAATTATTATCAGCCAATAGGTAATAGTTTGGATTATTAAAATTCAATTTGCCTTATTATTATGCAGGTTTTTAATGGTCAATGAAAAGTTTTAGTAAATCTAATATTTATATTATATTCTTTTGTAGTTTATTATTCTAAAATCACTAAATGTTATTTATATTAAAAAAGGTTAAAATTGATTGAAAGATGAAAGCTTTGTACAACATAGTTTGAAACACAAGAGAAAAATAAATGGCTGGTGATGTATCGTTAAAATAACACGGAATTAAAAAAAAAATGAAAGATGCACATGAGATATAGTCTAAAAGCGTGTTTTTCTCATTAATGTAAGTTAAGTTTTTAAATCCAACAAATGAAAAGAGTTTTAAGTGAACAGTTTAAATTAAGTCTACATAAGTCTACATGGGTGTTGACTCTTTTTTTCTTAGTGCCAAACCTCCTTTCTAAGTGGAATACAAAAGTATGTGTTAATGAATGGTTAATGGGTTGACTTCTATACAAACATGACTACAATTATGACCAAAACATATTCAATTCATAGTGGAGAACATTTGTCAATGATAGTAACCCTAAAAATTTTGGCGTGTTTCATTGCAAGGATGAATTAGCTTTGAACATATAATAATAAACAATTAAAATGCGTAGTAAGTAGATACTTCATTAAGGTTAGATTCATATAATAATAACATATTTTAAGATTTTAGGTTATATCAAGTGGAGAAAGTATACTATACAAATTCAAAAAAATCGTGCGAAACGTGTGAAGTAATTCTAATCATTGATTTAAAAGATGGACGGTTCAGATTAAAGGAGAAATAATCATGCATAAAATGATGGTTGTAGGGGTAACTTCGGAAATACCTAAAATTATTGATTTTTTAAAATTCCCCCAGTTTTTCTAAACGTATATAACTTTTTTATACGACGTTATTTTTTTAAAAAATTACACCATAAAATCGAACATTTTATTCTCTTTAATTTGAGTATAGTATTGCTATACTTTTTTTTTAAAAATCAACATTTTTAAAAAAAAAAACGTTTATGTGTTGTACGTATAACTTGCGTGATTATTAAATACGTAATTATGAACATAACTTGCGTAATTATCATATATCTTGCGTATTTATCATATAACTTGTGTAATTATAAATATAACTTGCGTAATTATTTTTTATAACGTGAGTAATTTACTTTGCGTAATAATCGATATAACTTGTGTAATTATGAATAAAAATTGCGTAATTATATACCTTTTATGCGTAATTATGGCGCGGACGAAACTACCCTTACGTCAAAATACACGTGTCACACCCTGGTGACTTCGCACAAAAATTACACTTTGTATAGTAACCGGCCCCATATTAAGTGATTTAGTTTTTATATAAAATATATTTTAGATTTTCTTTAAAAAGCACCTAGATGTGATAAAGGGTTGCATTTTAAATTAGAGCATGTAGGGTCAAGTCGAGTCAGTCTGAACGTAAATAAACTCGAATAGACTTGTTTAACTTAAAAAAACTCGAGGTAAAACTCAAACTTGTTTCGAGTGTGATGTATAATAGCATGACATATTTCTAATGACTTTTATTATTAAATACTATTTGTTATGTTGTTATATATTTTATAGTAAGTAAACTTGTTATAGGTTTGTAGGTGTAATAAAGCTTGGTATACGAAGCTTGGGTCAAATTATTTACTAAATAAACTCCAATTTAGGTTTAAGCTTGACTCAAACTTATTTAAACTCGATTCAATTCAAGCTTCTAGTAATCTAATCTTAGTATCTTACGAATCAGTCTCTGCTCAATTGGTTTGGAAGAAGGCAGCCCAGGGTTTATTAATGTGGAGGCCATGGGTTCGAGTTTCACTTGGTGTAAAATATGTTTCAAGTGGACAAGGAGATTTATCACAGTAAGCTTTTGGGTGGTGGGTTTCCTCAAGAATGATAGGCAGTCCGGGTCACCAGCGTTGTCTATGTTCGCAGACATGCTTGGTCTTTCGTCAATAAGTTTACCTGGGTGACCGGGTTTAGAGTATTCGTTGGTCGTTTAAAAGAAATTCCCTACACACCTTGACCTTATTAATGGCAAAACATTATAGTTGTGTGTGTTTACCTTTTTATTAAACATCTTATAGTTATTATTATCATTATTTTTTAACGGAACATGTTATAGTTATTTGACCAACTCTTACAAAAGATAATAAATTAATATGTTATTGGGTGTATGATTGCTGCTTGAGAAAGGATTTCAAGTGAATATTTAAATTGAATTTATTTTCACCCGAAGGTATCGAATATCATCAATATGTGACCACCAAACAAAAGCAAATCAAAATATTCCAATTACTTGGTCATGACTTTAGACCACTAAACAAAGGAAATCAAAATATTCCAATTGCCTGACATTCAAAGTTAACTTGGTTATTAGATCATTGATTTGAGTCCTGTAATTTGTATGCTCATGCTTAAAAATAGAAATGGTTTTCTCTAAATCTTCAATTTTAAGCTTATAATCATTTTCTGCTCTTTTAAAATCAGCTTTTAAAATGTTTAAGGACTCAAGATTAGGTCTCGCTTCCAAGTTGTAGGACATGTACATATTAACTTTAGCAATGCATTCAGGAGTACAAAAATATTTTAATACCTTGGCTTCTTCATGATCAGCCATCAGTGCTTGGTTTGGAGAAGCATCTTCTACCTGAAAGCTCCAATCAAAGCCTCTTTCTTCAACAGCAACAGCAGCATGTTGTTTTGGTTGGCTTGGCTACACAGTTCTGGGAGCTGCATCAGTGTAGTTTGGTTTGGATTATGCTTGGCACCATTTGTTCTTGGTGCATTGCACTCTCTAGCAAAGTGTCCTATTTGGTTACAGTTGTAACACTTCACCTTTCTTTTATCCAGGCCAAACTTTCTACTGGCCATATTGCTTGGGTGCTTCCTTCATGTTCTCTTATAGAACTTCTTGGCTCTATAAGTGAGGAGATCCATCTGCTGGATATCTCCATCTACTTCAGGTCATCTAGATGGATACAATCCAAGTCTTCAAGAATAAATAGAAAGTTTCCACAACTTTCATCAGCAGACACAAAGGCTTGAGCAGAGCTTGTCTCTTGGAATGGGCTTCCTTGGATGTAGCTCGCCCTTGGTGTCTTAGGGAAGGTGATGAAGGACCCTTTTGTGAGTTGTCAGGGTAGCAGATAAAATGATGATGTGGTTCTCTGTTATCCCTTTTAACCATATGAAGGGTTGAACTCTACTGATTGTTAGAATAGCTGCTTGATAGATTTTGCATGTTTATCTCCATCTGGTAGCCACTAAGGATACCATACAGCTCTGTGAGAGTAAGTGTAGAGAGATTTTCAATTCTCTTAATGGCCACACAGTAGTGAGTCCATTGTTTGAGAAGAGAGAACATGAACTTCCTCACAATGTCCCTATTCTCAAGTTTTACTCCAACATCCATTAGAGTATCCACAATCTCAATATACCTGAAGTATTTTTGAGTCATGGTTTCACATGTTTTGTATGTGAAGTTCTCAAACTGCTGCTTTATGAGGTCTTTCTTGTTCTCTTTGGCTTCCTCAAACCCCTCATACATAAGCTTAAGTGCATCCCAGAGCTGCTTAGCAGTTTTACATTTCTTGAAGCCTCTGTAGATAGAGTTCGAAAGAGCAGTTTGGAGAGCAGTCATGGCTTTTGATCTACATCAATTTTCTTCCAGTCTTCCTCAGAGTAGTCGGCCATTTCCTTTGAGATCATCCCACCTCCAGTAGTGGCTGAAGAGGTGCTTGGGATGTGAGGTCCTTTAACAACAGATCTTCGTATCCTGTTGTCTTGAGACTTGATGAACCCTTCCATAGATTGGCACTAAGTATCAAAGTCATCAAGAGTGATCAGTGGAGACTTTGTCATGGTATCAGTTTCCATATTAACCTTATAGATAGCTGCCATTTGACCTGGTAAGTGTTTTGTGAAACTGAAGAGATCTTAAGATGGTAAGATCTTACAATCAAGAGCCTAAAATGCTCTAATACCAATTGCAGGACCGTTGAAATGAGGTCAATGCAATAGTTTCACAGTATTTGGAGAGTGTTAGAACATTTAACAGATCAAATAGGGAACCGGTCTTATGATGAAACAAAGAACACAAGTAGAGAACAAGAACAAGATAATATGGTTTTCAAGAATGTTGTATATTGTTTTCAAGTTCTTACAAGTGTTACAAAGCTTATATAAATATAAAAGTACTTGAGATACTTTATACTACATCCTACAGCCGGTCATACTTTGAAGGCCAGTTGGAAACACTAATCTAGACAACAAGATCAATGTACAGTCAAAAGGCAGAATGCCTTTTGACTAGTGTCTATGACATGCCATAACTCACATCCTAATATATTACAAAAAGGATAAAAGCACAAGAGTAGAAAGTTACAGACAAAAGACCTTAATTTACAGTTTAACAAAAGTAAGGACTTTTCACCAACTTATATAAGTTGGTGAGTCTTCATAAGTGGCAGCGGAAAGTTGTTCAGCTTTTGTCAAAAGGTGATTCAGAAAAAGCATGTCTTCTCTGTCTTTGGAAGAAATCAGTCTTTGGCTTCGGAAGACTTTGGCTTTGAAGCTTTGGAAGACTTCATCTTTGTCTTTGGAAGATACGATCTTTTGGTTTCGGAAGATTTGATACTTAGTATAATTCACTGAGTATATCAAATCTTTTAAAGTAACTTCCTTGTACTTCATATATGCATGTTGAGAGCTCTTTGGTTGCATCAGCCTCTAAGTGTGATCCTTACACATTTTATCATCCAAATGGAGGGACATACGCCTCACAATGTGAAAATTTTACACTATACATATGCAAGATTACGTGCTCATCATAACATTTATAATTAAGTGATTGTTTATAATGGACACGATTGAGGAGCTTGAGGACAAATGTTTATTCACATAGCTGATTGGAATGTTATGAAGCATAGTGTGAAGTGGCACACCATCCCCTTGATGGGACAGTCATCATCATCATCAAGCAAACTTACAAAAACCTCAAGCTCTAATGAATACACTAGTTAATATCCTTCTAGTGGTTGTTGTCAAGTAAACCTAAACGACACTAATTGTGAGGTTGAAGAACATGTGGTCTTACTTCTGGATGAACCGATTTGTAAGGTCAGAAGAGACAACCTAGGTAAACAAGCAGTGTCTTCTTTTGAAGAGCCCGCTTACAAGCAAACTTTATATTAAAGAGGATGCATCACTTCGACAACCTAACAACGAAGATGGTCAAGTTGAAAAAGAAAAATCCACCGATATGAAGCTACTCTGGGCAAATATGATCATTTGTTAGGCTGGGATTGTGAAAACGCGGAAAAGATAAAGCAAGAAATTAGGGAGAAATATGGAATGTAATTATCTCATGATGTTTAATTATTTGTAAAGCTTAAAATTTGATAGTAGTATTATCGTTTTATGAAAATTTTATTTTGTTAAAAAAATAAATTTAGAAATATTCATCATATATATATATATATATATATATATATATATATATATATATATATATATATATATAAATAATTAATGAATAAGTAATTATTACAAACTCCATTAATATCACTAACCCATAACACACATATTTATAATGATTAACTGACTATCTATATGGCGTCTACATGATAAAAAAATTTATCACTGTCACCCAGCCATTAGGTCATGTGTTATACTTACCAAGTGTAACCAAAACGTGCAACCACGTAGACAGTTGGTATGTTCACACTCACGCTCAGTGTAGGTGGAGATTGGTTAAAGACGAGTGGAGATTGGGCTCATTAACCAAAATTGTACATTTGGGGCTCGGAATCAATTCCATTTGTGACGGTAACATTAGGATGGATAAAAAAATGCTGGTCGAGGTCGTTTGAGGGTGGGTTGAATGCACAATTTTGATAGAAATCATTGGCTGAACAATTTTTGAATTTTAAAAGAGATGTAAGAGAATATAGAACTATAGGAAAAAATAGAAGATTGTTTAATGAAAAAATTAAAAGAGTTGTAGTAGAATATAAAAGACTGGTTAGAAAAAAAACTTATAGGAAATGATGTTGGTAAAATGTGGTATCTATAATTAAATTTTTTGAAAATGATTAATTGATTGAGCCAACGACTCTTTTATCTCTTAAATGCCGCTTACAACGGCCAGTTTCATCAGCAACGTTCGTGAGTGGGCTCACGAACTGCATCCCACGCCTGGGTCCATGCCCCTGGGGCGGTGCAACCATCTTTAACTTCACCTAGCATCACATCACCCATTTATACACACATTAAGTTGATTAACAATGAGCTAAAAATATATATCATATACACATTAAGGTAAAAGTTGAAACTTTAAAAAAATATACACAAATATCCGATTATCACGTGCGCACAACAAAATCTTGGATCCTTCTTCTTCTTGTACACCTAGCTTCAAAATTTGTAAGTTATCACTACCTATACGTCACTTTAGCATATGCATGAACCAATTATATATACCTTGTTGGCGTAAAAAGATTGTACGTTCCGTTCACTTAGATATAATTGTATGTTAAAAATACAACAAACTTACTTATTTATAGTGGTATAAACATAAAACTAATTAATAATCTTTTTTGTCAATGGTTTTACACCTGTTAACCTGTTGGGCTTTAACACCCTCTAGCCCCATGACCAAGGCAGTGTTTAACGCCCGTTAACATGCCATGTTGGCTAACACCCCCGGATGTGTATATACCCCGGTTGGTCTTACAATCAAAAGGTTGTGATACAAGTTTTAACTCTGTTTATAAAAAATAAGAGAAACAAAAAACTAAAAAGATAACCTCAGGAGGTGTTACTTTTTTTAAAAAACTATTTCTACACTACCTTGAGTGGTGAAGGATAGACTCGCAGGACCCAAGTATCACTAGATAGGAAAGTGTATAGTCCCAACGGGAAAAAAATATATTTTATAAGTTAATTGCATTAAAATAAATAAATTAATATATACATGAAAAAGTTTTAGGAACTTACTTTCTTATAGCTAACTTTTAAAAGTTATATTTTAATGTAAACATCTTGATTTTAATGTATTTTCGGTCACATAAGTTAGTGAAATAGCTTTCACATCATCAAAACTATGTCAAAAAGATAAAAACCAAAATTCGAAAAAAAAAAGAGAAAATTGCATAGATGGTTCATGGTTTGACCAAATTGCGTATTTGGTCCTTAAATTTGAAAATTATAAAATTAGTCCAAACTTTAAATAATCATTGTATATTTGGTCTCTAACATTAAATTCATTTAGTTTTTATATATTTTATAAAGTTTACTAACTTTTAAATTTAAACTTAAGGACCAAAAGTGTAACACTCACATAAAAATTTGGACTAACTTTACAATTTTAAAAAACTAAAGACCAAACTTACAATGACTACACAAAAATTTGGACTAAATTTACAATTTTCAAAGTCTGGGGACCAAATTTGCAATTTGATCAAACCATAGGGACCATTTATGTAATTTTCTCAAAAAAAAAAGTTCTTTTCGAACGCCTATTTGGATCAGTGGCGAGCCAATGGCCCACTTAATCATCTCAATTACTTAGGTACGAAATCTTAGGGCTTTTGACCAACACGTCTCCGACGAAAAGGTCGTACATCAGCCGGCAGCATTAATCTTGAACCTTATACCACCCTTGGGACTCAGGAGGAAACCTAACATAAATGACAAAACCCCCTAGCCAACCTCAATTTTTTTTATTATTTTATCAAAAATAAAAGTTGAACCTAAAATTTTCTTATTTTAATAAAGTAGGATACTTCGTACCGGCTGACGATCATTTACTTAAAAAGATTAGTTATCTACCAAAAGCAAGTGTTTTCACTTAAAACCGAATCAAAACTAACTGTTATTGATGATTTGGTTTCTGTTTTGTATTTGATATTATTAAGCTTTAAAATATGATTAAATTTGTAACATTTTGTAATAACATAAATAAAAAGATGACTGGAATTAAAACTGTAACATATGAAAACATTTAACTTTTGATAGAGATTAGTTATTCAAAACTATTAGCACTATGAAAAATTGTAATATTTCAAGTGACATGTTTATTTAAGAAAATTAAACTTCATTTAATGACATAAAATTCATACTACTAAGAAAAGAACTTAGTTTTACTTTTATTAAACGGAAGTTATGATTCGGTTTGCACCACATGGATATAAAACAACAGTTGAACTAAAGGTCAAATCCTTAAGGCCGGTTCAAAGTAAACAAATCTTTGATTTAAAAAAATATAAAAAGAACCGACAATGAAACCAAATCAATGATTACTCTAATCTATTTAAAATAGTGATAAACACATATCTTTACATAAATTCATTAAGACGTTGATCATTTAACTCCAAATTAGTCTTGTTATATGTTGCTCCTTAGAGTGGGGGTTTTGCCTCTTAGAGTCGAGGTCCTTGGTTCAAACCTAAGCATGTTGTAATTTGATGTAATGTATGAGTAAAAGTAAAAAATTTTGTGGTTAAAAAAAAGTTGCTCCTTTAATGATTTGAGGTGATGTAATAAGTAGACAACTAATAATTGTAGGAGACCTCATTCTCTAGTCTTGAATATATTGTTGAGTAAAAATTCTAATAATATAAATATATGATTCTTTTTAAGTTTTTATTTTCTAAACACCCAGGTGAACAAAAGTTTAGCTTTATATAATATTATACATTATAATATATATTTTAATTTAAATGGTCGGTAACTACAAGAGAAAATTAGATTTTCATACTTTGACCACTTAGCTTTGATAACTTGCATTAAACTTTTGTTCTCATTTATAAAAAAAAATACTTAAACTAAAAAAATCTTACTTATTTGTAAAACTATAGAAAACAGATAATATAAAGTCAACATTATATAAATTTGGATGCTTTTAGTATCATTATCAACTAACAACAAATATTTAAGGAATGTGTATAAGAATATAAGTGTAGAAATTATATAACGTGATTTCCTAATAATCTTTAAAAAATCAATTAAACTAGTTTTTTATCTGTTGTTTTAAAAGATTTCGTCTAACCTTTCTCTTTCATTATATAACATAGTGTTTTTACCCATAACAACATGTGAATCACAATTTTTTCAAAGCCCCAAACCCAAAAGAGATTCGCGGATCGCGGCGACACCTGGGTCTCAATTTCTAGTTAGTAACTTATAATGGTGTTCCTCATGCTGAAGCTTTTAAATAACATGGTAACAAGTAGTGTAGATCTAAATGAAGAATTAGATGGTTGTATAATTGTCGTTATAAGAAAACAACTTAATAATTTTTAAAATAGACATGGGATATGCTTAGACATACACGTGGCGTCCACATGACATTTGGCTATTTCAAGTCGTTGTTGTGGTAATTGTTTATATGTTTATTGTTGCTTTTATTAGTATTTAGGACCAACACGATTCCTTTTAAACTATAGCTAGAACATTAATTGTTTAAAAACTAGAAACTAACCTCGTGTGTTGCGGCACATTGTAAATCTTGTCATGCGTCTTGTGGTAATGACACTAATGTAACTAAGTATATAAAAAAACATATGAAATTGTTACATCTAGATTTTAAAGATTGAAACACATATATAAAACAATATTATGTCTTGCAGATTGTGGTTTAATAATTAAAAAATAATTCCGTTGGAAATATTAAGAATAGTAAAACAAAGAAAATCAAAAAAAAAAAATCCCGAACTAAAGATAAACATAGGCTACTGGGTTCAAATTCGCATCACCCAACTCGAAGGGGACACACCCAACCAACTACACCACCTCCAACTTTGATGTTAGTACTAAAAATCTCACAAAAATAATTGAAGCTTTTGGATTTAAGTCTCAATTGTAAAAAAAAATAAATTGGGGTTCTAGGTGGGTCAGGGGATTTTTTTCTTGTGAGTTTTCTTCTGATGGTGGTCTCAAGTTTCGTACTTGAATAATGAAGATGATCGGATGGGCCAGTGATCCGTCAGTTATTCAATTAGCTGATAAAAAGAAAAGGGTAAACACGATTTAGTTTTTTTAAATTAATTTGGTAATTTTTCTAGTAAGATGACAACATCTAATGTCCAATTCAACCATCAAACCGACCATTTGTGGGCAGTATCCAATAAGAGAGAAGCTTCAGATACATCCTATTGGATGAGGTCTATTCGAGGACACGTGGCGTGTCTTTGTAAAATGATAAACACAATCTTTCAACGTGTTACGACAATAATTCTATAAAAATAAAATAAAGTAAAGTGTTATGCTAGTATACGTGTAAAGTTGACTTGAAACTTTCTAAAAATAAATCACGATCATTATATAATAAATGCTAGTATTACTATTTTAAACAGGAAAAATTTATACTTAATTAGTTAAATATCACTTGGCTTGTATTTACAAAGGGTTGAACCTACATAACTTATATAGAACAAAAGACATAACATCAAACCACAAGGTCATGGTAATTAATATCATTATATACTTACAATCTTACATATTGACATAGGGACAAACCGTAGAATGAATTGATGCTTTACTGGTTCATTGGTTGGAGTGTTCGGACCGTTTTAAAAGTCGGGCGACAATGTAAATGAAATATAGAAATCACAAAAAGAAATTTGAAATCATGAAACATAAATATGCTTTGGAAATTTATTTAAAACTTTAAATCTTTGATCAGGTTTAAAAGTGGCTAAAAATCTCTCTAGCCTTGTTTTGAGGGGCAAACAAGCCAAGCCACTCGTGAGTTATTTGACATCGGATCTATAAAAAGCTTGAAACAAACCTAGCTTTGTTTAGCCCAAGCATAAAAAAAAGCTATTGATACCAAGCCAAAGCTTCATATATCAAAATTCGAGCTAGCTTTTGAGCCTCAACGATCTTTTTATTTATATATATTTTATTTAATTTATTTAATATATTTATATAAATAATTATATAAAAACAATTATAATTAATATACGCGCCTAGCCCGAGCACAATCTTGAAACGTTTTGACAAACCGAGCTCTAACTTGAGCTCTCTTAAGTCAAAACGATCGAAACTTGAGCTTAACCAAACTCGTTTTCCTCTCGTCTAGTCTCGTCTACACCTCTAGCCTTGTTAGACAACAAAAACTTTTCTTATTTAAATATCATACTAAATAATGTACACATATATAATGATTATTAATTATACTATAACAATGTATACATATATAATGATTATTGATATTGATTTGGGACATAAACCAAACATCAATCAAATGTATCACTTTCATCACATTGCTTGGTATTCCCCATCCCTTTCTCATTTCTGCATTTAAGCCAAACACCTTTATTTAATTAAGAATGCTTTAAATTTTAAAATAATCAAGAGGTGCCGTGGCTTAATTTCCATCGTCCACATGAAAGATGAGGTATGCTGATGTGTGTTTAAAGCAGTGAGAGCCAATAGGAAGACAGTTAGCGTAAGTTTGGACGGTTTAAAAGATAAGCTGACCCCATCATAACAATTAACGACCCCAATGCCTTTTTTTTTCTTTTTTTTCATCTCTGAATAAAAAAAATTACCAGAGTAAATTAAAATTCCCCACCAGTTTACCCTAAATTTCACTTTTTATTTTTAAACTAAGAACATAATAAAAATTTTATCTTTACATTTTTCGTCCTTTACATTTACATCAAATTCCAAAAAAACCGCCCACTATGACGACGGTTTTTTTATTTCACTAGCTGATTTTTACAGACATTCAAAAGTTTTTCTTTCACCAATAATTCAGCTGTCTTTAGAATTATACTACATATCAATTTGGGAATCGCCAAATTATACAATAAGTCAAGTGATCACTTTTATAAAACTGAATAACTTAAAACAGGTCCCGAATGGTTGAGCACCCAGTGATCGTAATCGCGACAAAGAAAAATAGTGGATAACCCAATTTGATATACTTTTTTTCAGTCCATTTTGGATAGAATTCATTTTGATCCGGAAAAAAAAACTTTCTAAAAACAGTTTGGTCTGACCCAAACTCATTTTGCTCAAAAGTCAAACCCCATTTTTGACCGATTACACGACCCGACCCGTCCGCTTACCTAGGCTTAATCAACCGCGTCTTTCAAATAAACCATGGAAGAAATTATTTATAATGCATTAAATATTCATGGAGAGAGTCTCAGAAAATGAACCAAAAAATAGGTCCAGACCAGCCTGGCCCGGCCCGGCCCATTTTAACCCTCATCAAAGAACTGCACATTTCTTGTTGATACAAACAAATTAGATGTTTGAAAATGAGTCATAGAACCTTTCAACTCAACTTGTCAAAACTCAAGAGTCAGGAGTTCTTATTTGCAGCACGGCGGCTTTCTGCAAGTATCTGTTTTGTTCTTTCAAGAACACTGAAGAAAATGGAGCCCCCTATACCTATCCACACAACCCGTGGCCCGATCCCCTGCATTACACACGTAAAACATAAGACCACATTATTCTCCCTTTGTGTATCGATCTGATTATTGTTTTTTTAAAAGGAGATAAACACTTTTGAGTGCTTCGTTGATGGAAAGGTTAAGCGTTATGGTTGAATAAGTTGTTTTCGATTGTTCTCGATAAAATCAAAGTTACATGAAAAAACAAATTTGTTGAATAAGCAATCCTAAACACCCATCTAAAAAGTAAAAGCTCCATGTATGCTTTCTACAGAAAAAGTGGCTTTTAAATAAAGGAAGAACAGACAAGAGAACCCTATAAAAATTTTCTTTGTATATATAATGAACAAAAAAAATCATGACATCAGCATTTCCTAAAATCAACTACGTGGCACAATCTTATTGGTTCATTGAGCTACAATTTGATTCGATTTTGATTGATAGTGTAGAATTTTCTAATTTTCAATTGCATTGTTCAATATGCCATCTCATCACTTTCATAAGCAACCCCTTAGCTATGTGTAGATAACAAGAAAATTTAAAAACCCATCCAAATCTTATTATTTCTCATGCTGTCTAATTCCTGTATTTTTTGTGTTTTTATAATAAATAAATAACAAAATATAGAGTATTTCTCTTAGACAATTGCATCATAAAAAAGATCAATTCTATGTGTTCAGAATGAACCTAATATTGCAATTTTTTGTTATCTTATTGTACGTTTTTTCTTTCGTAACAAAATACATCATCCCTCCTTCCATAATCAACTAATTACGAAATAAATATAAGTAATACACTAACTTAAAACTTGGTGAGATAATTTGCCATTTATAATCAGAATACGCATGGATCCAAATTTATATATAAGAACTAAACCCTTAACTATTAAATTTCCTGGTTTGATTTTGATTTTCACATTATAAGTTATCACTTAATAAGTGTTAATTGTTGTTTCCATCATTAGTTAATATTTTTATTCGTTACCCAGGTAAATAAGCTAGGTACCATAATATATAACTATGAAGGAAAATTAGACCTTTAGAAACGCAGAAGGTCCTTCTTCCTTTAAAATTGTGCCCACACAGTGAGAGATACTTCTATATTGGTTAGCCGACCCCTGCAAACCATCAATACTTCAAGTGAACAATGAATCTTCATATGTATTTGCAAGAATGCAAGAGTGAAGAAATAACAAAAAGAAAAAGGGTAATTGTTTATTTTAATAAGATGTGTAATCTGGTATGTATTAATCTGAACAGTGCAAGTATACAAAGAGGGGAGCCCCTCTATTTAAAGAGAGAAAGTCCTAGAGTATGGGCCATGGGCAGACCTACTAAATGCAATTTTGAGTACTATTAACATGAAAAGGGTGAAATGCAAACTTGTACATTGTCAATCTCCAAGTCTTATGCCAAAAGGATAAGTTGGTAATTTCTTAGAAAAATAGAAATCGAGTGCAGGTTTACATAAATTTATCGACAGTACCTGAACCATCAATCTAGTTTTTATTACATCTAAAGGTGTAGTAACGGCTCCTGTGATTGCACCTGTACACACAAAATAGATGACAAAAAGAGCAAATACAGATGATTTAAAAAATGCTTGTGATAAGTGAAACATATGTGGGATTTCAGTAGTGACTATTTTTTTGCATTTATGCTGATCCAATGATTATGTACAATAATCTTCAAACAAAATTTCTAAAAAGGCATATTACCTGCAAAAGCACCAATCACAGCATTCTCGGGGTCACTAAGATCCCTTTTTGCCTGTAGACGAAAATGTAACAGTTTGGCTTTTGCATTTTGTCTTTGTAATGTGAAGCCAGCTAAATAGAGGACAAAATTAGTAAACATTAGAGGTGGTGATGCCCTTTTACTTAAGAGTGGATCGATTCAGGAATTGTTTTATACCTAAAGGGTCAAATGACTATAAACATAGTTAAAAAAGGAAATAAATCGTAAGTCATTCAAAGGTATTGTTAAAGCATATAGCCTACCGAATCTCTTTATTTAAAAATTTAGATTATTATTGCGAATGTGTTTTCTGTAACAAATTATTTTTAGCAGAATGTCATAAAGTTGGACAAAACCAACTAGTTTTGACTCAGTCATCCAACAAGCCCACCCTGCCCATTTTGCCACCTCTGGTGTAGGATGAAATATTTTACAGTACATGCTTAGAGCAAGTAAGTTATAACATTGGATATGAAAAGGCTAAGAGTGCACCATTCAGATGTTACAGAAAACATTGACCAAAGTCAGCTTACCGCTAGTTTATACCCAATTCGAAGTTGCTCATATATGCAAAACTGGATGGCGTCAAAAGGCAAGTCTCGCAATAGAAAAGAACCATATCCCTGTAATTCAAAAAGCTCGCCTAAGAATGGGTCGATTTAGATTGTGTTTTATCTTGGATGGATACAAGAGGTCAAATGGTTGGTTGAAAGTCTACCAAGGTATATCTTTAATACATACAACCTCTGAAAATGCTTGATTCAAAGATTTAACTTATTGTAATAATCTTGTTTCTAATTATAACTAACATATTAATTACTCACAGTTTCTTTAAAGAGTGGACAAAAAAGGGTTTGCATGTCGCCCTCCGATCCGAATCAGCTTGTTTTGACCCATGCTAGAAAAGTGACCCATTCCAACCTGACCCACTGACCATTACCCAGCCCACCCCCCTTGCCACCTCTACTATCAAATCACATACAGCAAAAAGCCCTTTAAATCCCTCTTTAGCAACAATAAGGCGAACAGCATCAGGGGCTGAAGCAAAATGGCCCGTCTGCATCCTTTGCTTAACAACCTGCATAAAACATGGTAAAAAAGATCAACACAGCAAAAGTAAGGGAAAATGATGTGTAATTCTAGGCTTCTGGCAGCACTCAAGCTAGGGGCTGCTAAGGGTAAATGAGGCGCTGTTTGTGTTTATTTACACAGTTGAGGACTCAGGGCTTGGTAAATTTATTTTTCTTTTTTCGCTTTGGTGGCACGTAACTTATGTACTTCTCCCGGTACGTATTTAATACCTCTGTTGGTACACGCACAATGGAAGAAGCAGCTCCTCCAACAGCACCTGCAGTCTACATTGAGTTTGAAAAAAGGTTAACATCATGAGAGATCAAATCTGTCAACATATATAACATAAAAGAATATGAGATTTAGAAAAATAGGAGAGATCAAGCATAGAGCACACAAGCTCATGTATATTGTATTTCTGCTCCTCAATTACTATATAAATTACCACCTAAATCCCTTTTTACCAATATAATTTTGTAAATAATAATAATAATAACAACCCTCCCACGTAAACTGAATGATGCATGGACTACAAGAAAGTAAACAACACAAAGAAACATTCAAAATAATATACAATTGAGTAAACATAAAGAGAGAACTCACCAGGTGAGCCAGAGCACTAAGATTTTCAGGGCAGCTCTTCAGTAACTTTTGTTTGGTAGGTTCGTATACACCAATAAATATGGCTGATGCACTGAAAAGTTAAATAATCCATCAACATTTTCCCTAAAATTCGAAAAAACAAACACTACATAAATATGAAAAATGGCAACAAGCCTTTTTACAAAAGCAGTTAGGGTGGTCTAAAAAAAGAAACCAACAGACGTATAAAAATACATAATTACAAAGATTTCCAGCATTAACAGAGGAAAGACAATATAACTTACGGTAAAACGCCTGCAAGATTACCAGCCAAACCAGAGTATAAACCCTTTAAAATAATTTTTCCTCCACCACGAACTGTCTACCATGAAAAGGAAACAAAAAGAAAATCGGCTGAACATATCAAATTAAGAAAAAAACTGTATGTTTCCCTAAACAAACAGTTAATGTTTTACCTGCTTGAAGCCGAGTTTTAATCGTGTCAAGTGGATATAAAGCAGATTCCACTACCACCCCTGCAGCAGCTCCAGCAATAGCACCATCTGGAAAATTTAAAAATACTTTTACAACCATATATGTAGATACACATTGCTCTGCTAAGGTTCACTATCAAAAAAGAGGAAAATCAAACACAATAGTTACATGTTTTAAGACTAGCTTTGCTTCAAACGAGAGGAAAATCCGCTTATTCTAATAATCACACGTTTTTCTGTCCCTGAAAGTCGCAACAGCTTCCATTACGTCACACAAAATTGCACCTTAATCTATTTTGGCAGATATCAACGTTCCAGTTATATAATTTGTCTGTTCACACCATTACAACTTAATTGAGCTATTGATTTTGATCCTTAAGATTCCTATTTCAGACTTATTTTTTTTAATGCAAACAAAAGAACAAAGGAAGCAAACAAGATTTTTATAATAGATGATACAACATACCAAGCAAAACTCGAACAAAATCAAATGGGTCTTCTTTTCTGCTGATTGATGCAGCATACTTCTTCTCCACATCTTTAGTGCCGAATATTTTGTGTTTTAATGCCACTGCAACAAAAACAAATGTAAGCTTAAAAGCAGATCTGCAAACAGCAATTCACATCTTAAGCAGTTAAGCTTAAACAAACACATACCATCTTCCAAATTACTTACATACAACATGAGCAATTTGTCAAGTTTAACAGATGAAACCTAGATACCTCAGAATACATATAATTTAAAACCTAAACTAAAGCTAGAGGATTAAAAATGAGTCTTCAATTTTCAGAAATTGAACTCGTGGATGCAAGTGATTACATATCAATACTTCAATACTAGATTACTAGATACGAATATACGATCACAAGTTCACTACAACCATAGGAGCTACCAAATTATTCAAACGTATTGAAGAATTCAACGGAAAAATCCAGTTTCTAATGAAAATGAGAGGCATACCCGGTGAATCGATCTTAGGGTTCACAGACATTTTTGCTTCAGCACAAAACTCGATTGATCGATCAGCGATAATGAGGAGATTTCGTCAAATTCTGCATAGATTAGACAAAATGATTAACTGATATGTGTAGAATATACATTTCAAAACAAGATTTAACGAGTAAGTGGAGTGCAATCACGTTTGTGACAATTAATTCAAACTCAAAAGTCAAAACCCTAGAATCCGGCGATGTAGGGGTTTAACCGTTTTAGAGGAAGACAATGTGCATCAAAACTTGTACATCTTAGCCTCACAGGGTGGGGTTTTGGATTTGTTTGTACTTTATTGTTGCGAGCTATGGATTAGTAACGTTGTTTGTTATATAATATTATTATTTTATTTTTTTGTAATTTTAGATTTGGTTCCTTTGGCTCGTGGAGTAAGAGAGAGGGTGAGGATGACTTACGTATCTAAAGTGGCGGTCGTTAATGGACATCAGATGTGTGGGAGAGCGTCAGAGAGAAATGATTGTTGTTGACAGAAGGCAGATGATGATTACAAACCATCAAATAGCCCTTGAATATAACGAAAGTTAGATGATTTTTGTTTAAAGTATATATAGCTCAATGTACAGTATGAAAAATCAAGCTATCGATTCCATTTTAGCTTTGGAATTTAAATCAACCATTTAGTCATTTAGTTTACGGTATGGTTTAAGGTTTGGAACTTAAAACTAACCATTTATTAATTTATATTGCTTTTATAATATGTATCTATGTATGAATGCATTGCTCACTAGCAAATTTTATTATTATAAAAAAAAACTAGCAAACTAAAATTTTAATAATCCAAAGTATGAATTATTGACTGATAATAATCTGTATTAATAATTGAACCGATAACACTCTTAACTTTCACTTTTTTAGTTGTAAACAATCTCATTCTAACAAAGTTTTAACTTTGCTTGTTCTTGATGACATGATATGACGGAATACTTACATGAAAATGACTTAGATTTTAAAAATCTAAAATATGACTACTTGACTAATGACACTTAATATTTATTATAGTATTTTTATATGTCATTAATGCATATAAAATACTTATCCATTTCAAAAAAAAACATCACAACATGAGTGCAAATTGGGTTAAACTTAGTATACTTATAACAAAAAGTGCGCCTTTTCATATCATCATTGCTATTGTCAAAATTAGAATTGCTAAAGTAATGGAATGCAACACATATCCAACCTAACATCTAAAATGCCAAAATCACTCAAGCTTTAAACAATCAAAGACTACAAAAACAACACAACTATTTCAAACGACATAACACACTAAACAATAACATGAAAATCAAATCTAAGATCCCAAATACAAAAATCAGCTAGTAGTTCAAACATCAAAGTATTACAAAATCAGTAATAGAACTTGATGCTTCAGTTAATTGTTAGGCCGCTTGTGAAGATTAATATAGGCCGGTCCTCCTACTATCTTCCCTGCCTCTTCTACCTCTACCGTTGCCACCTATTGTTTAAAAAAGTCGTCACAAATATAATGCTCTACTTGCTAGTTATATCTTCTTTTAAATTTAGGACGTAATTTCCAAAATGACAACAATCTTTTACTTGAGAGAACAAATTATTTCCAAACCGTCTTTGAAACCACTTAATTTTAATTTATTATTCTTTCAAGGGAAAAGCACGATAAAATTTATTAAACTAAAAGAAATCTTACATGGCTGGCCCAATACAATCTAAAATGGGCTCAATAAAATTTAAGGTTGATTTAGGGAAAAATAAAAAAAAGACGACTGGCCCAATACAATCTAAAATGGGCTCTATACATATTGTATGAAAACTTGAAAACCCGACCCATTCATCACATCACATACAGAAATTACAGATATAGAAACATGAGTAATAACTTACAATACATGTGAAGAATGATCTAAGTGGTCTATATTTATAATGGAAACAATGAGAACCCATCTACATGATCTAAACCAAGAGTCCAAGACTCATAACAATAACAAGGAATAGATGGCCCAATGGGAGAAGCCTCATGAACAACCTAGTTACGAGGTGCACAAAGTGGGTTTTTTACTCAAACCGGTTCGTGTTTGGTCAATAAAAATTCAAAACCGATTTGAAAACTATGTTTGAAACTGGTTATGGATGTGGTTTGACCGGGTTGGAAACTAGGTTTTGACCGGTTCGGTTCAAGTTTGTCCGGGTCGAAAACTAGGTTTTGACTGGTTCGATTCAGGTTTGACCGGGTTGAAACTAAGTTTGGACCGGTTTGGTTCAAGTTTGACCAGGTTGAAAGTTGCAACCTATAGGGTTACAAATTGGTTTCAAACATATGGGTTGAGTCGGGATGAACTCATTTACAGTGAAACCAGTTTGGGAATCGAATCGCACCAGATCAGGGTATTGACAACGGCTTATATTTATGTTATGGTTAAAATAACTTACGTTAAACTAAAACTATCATTTGCAAATTGTATTTACGTTAAATTGGTTCAAAATTATTTACATTGTAATCGACCGCACTGTAGTTAATAATATTACAGTGGCTACTTTGTGTGGTGATGTAAGTAGTGTAACGTGTTTGTGGATTCCACAATTTATAATTGTTCATGCCGTCAATTTTATTTAGTGAGTGGAAGATGATGCTAACAAAGATTGAAAAATGGCTCTTGATTTGTAATAGACATAATCTTTACACCAAATCAATATTAGACAAGTGACCACAACAATTCATCGTCCTAACAAACCTACAATATTATTATTCATTGCAAAGGGACCATTCACTTCATATCAAATCTTGACTGCCACAAGTATTACTTATCAATTTTTATTGTAATTTCTTTATAGTTAGGTAAAAGTGGGTTTGAATGGGTTAAATGAGTTTAAAGTTGAATTGAGCTAATAATTCTACATGCTAGATGTTTACTTAAAAATAAATCTTCTGTGTATATTTTGATTACTAGCTTTAGTTACCCGTGTATTACACGGAAGTGTGGAGGTTAATTGTTAAATAACATAAAAATAAAAATAAAATCAAGTGTGTTATATATTAAATAAGATATAACAACTTTTGATTATAATGTCACAAATGAACAAAAACATCCTTATAAACTACATTTGCAGTAATATTAGTAGGCTTACACTCATTATCTAAAGCTAAGAGCTTCAATCCATCTTTACTCTTAACTTGTGAGAAGATGACATAAGCTGATCATGCGTAAAAATAGGTTCTTTTAAGTATAAACCGACACTTGATAGAGATTGACCTTGACTTTTGTTTATTGTCATAGCGAAATATACAGTCAAAGAAAACTGTCTTCTTTTAGACTTAGAAGGAATACTTTGTACAGGTCAAACCGTGAGCTAGATATTGAGTGAGTGTAAGTATATTAGTATTAAGAAATTAATATTTGAATAATATACACTAAAAAATTATGTATAATAATTAGATTAATTTTAAATTATTTTGACTCTGTAATCAAATATAAAGATATAGTATTGAATCGGGTTGAATCGGGCTATAAATGTTCATAATATCCCTGATTAGTTGGTTATTATTATTTATATAATATTAATTTTAGTAAACCCGTGTATTATACGGGTTGAAAAAATAAAATATTAAATATAATAAAAATTTATGAATTATAAAAATCTAAAATAAGATATGATTAAAAAATACGAGTAATAACTATTAGTAATAAAATAAGGATATCAACTTTTAAAATTTTGTTTTTAAACTTTTTTTCCAAAAAAAGTTAAACATTTTTTTTCAAAACAAACCGTATTAAAAAAGTTATTTTTTAAATTTTTTTATTATAACTCCTAATTTTAATTATTTTTAGTTTATAGAAAATTTACTTTTTAAAATATTTTATATTTTAAAAAATTTTAGATGTTTTTGAAAAAAATTCAATTGTATAAAAATAGTTTTCTAAAAATAACATTAATTAAAAGACATCTTTCTTAATTTATTAAAAAATTTAATCTAAAAAAGAATTAAAATTAAAATTATTTAATATTTATTAATTTAGGTAATTATTTAAAGGAGAGAGAGACGAAAAAAATAAACTTAGGGGGCCTAAAAATATGTCAAGTGTCTTCATAAGTTACTCTTTTAGTATTATTATAGATGTGTGCTGTAATTCATGCTTTTAACGGTCGCTAAAGATCGCAAGTGGTAGAATCTTTGGAAGGTGTTTGGTTTGAAATTGTTAATCTTCATTTTATAAAGTTATTTGCACTTTATATTTAATTCAACATGTATACGTCATTATAAACCAGTATATTAGCAAACTGGCTTGAACGTTACGCAAAGTAAAAACCGACGCAAAGCGTAAGACTGTTCGCTAGTCAATTAATAAAAATCCAAATACCGTAGAAAAAAATTTCAATAACATATACCATTGTGATAGGTTGATTGTAAATGGGTCGAGTTCCCGTGTAACTTTTAAGATGTCATGTTTAGCTTGTTTAAGGCCTATACAACTATATTTAAACTCTAAGTAATGTTATAACAAAGAAAATTATTCATCTGTTACATTTTTTTGTGAGTAGAAAAGGGAGAAAGATTAGTAATAATTAATTAAAAAATATTATTTAATTCAATAGAGATAAGGATAATTAATTAGAAGTCAGACTAATTTAAAATATGAACAAAATTTGGAGATAAAGTTGTTTTTTAGTTAAACTATAAGGATAAAAAAAAAAAAACTACTATGAATGCTCTAAATAATTATGATAAAGATTTAAAAGAAATTACTATTAATGCTTCAAACACTAGTTTAGTTTGGTTGTCGTTCGATACACTGGTGTTTGAATGTTTGACATGTTATTTTTAAGGGATTATTTTACATATTTCCTGTTCTTAAAACTATAAATTACATATTTCCCAAGCTAAAAAATCAATTACATATTTTTCCTTACTAAAACGTATATATTATATGTTTATCTATTTTATTATAAAATAACCTATTAAATGACTATTTTATCTTTTTTTTACTAAAGGATTTTTGCATATTGATGCTTTATTTTTTATTATAATTGTTTAAAACTTTTGACAATTATATTTTGTGTTTGGAGATATAACTTTGATTGCCAGTTATTGTTGTTTTTGAATTGAATATTTAAACGAGATGCAGTTTTATTGTTTTTATTTATATAGAAGAGTCGAACTTTAGAAAATATGTAACTAATAGGCTTAAAGAAGTGATTCGTTTTAAAACACCTTAGTAAAAATACAAGTAAAATAATCATTTAATAAATAATTTAAAAAATATAAGTGAATATGTAATACATATGTTTTAAAAAGGAAACATATATAATTAATTTTTGACTTGGATAAATATATAATTAATAACTTTAGAAAGAAAAAATATATCAATATCTTTTTCTTTATACTAATTTAAATCCTTATAGTAGGGTCGTCCAACTAGTTCGCGTCTCGTAGCTCGCTCGAGTCTCGCTCGGAAAAAGCTCGAAAAAAGCTCGCTCGAAATGGCTCGCTTTTAAACTGAACCAAACCGAGCCAACTCGGTATGAAAACGAGCTGAACTCAGCTCGGTTCGTAACGAGCCAAGCCGGCTATTTTACTTGTAATATATATGTTTTTTATGTATATAACATATATCATTGTATTTACTTATTTGTTAAAAATATTATATAGTTTTTTAACTAATTTTTTTGTCAAAATATTAAACTATAATGTTTATTTTGGATAATTTCATGTGATGCTTCTATATTTTTATATATTAGAATAAATTGTTCAAACATACTTTTAATTTATTTGCTAAAAGCAACTACTGATTGCATGTGGTGTTACAGGTTTTATTCGTTTAATTTAGATAATGATAAATTCATTTGTATTTTGTTGAATTTGAACTTAGTTTCTTTAAACTAATTCATATTTTGTGAAACTTGATATAAACTGGTAATGAGTTATGTACTATTTTAAATTTATTTTGAATTTGATTTTTTTATTGTGTTTACGAAATTAAAACCGAGCCAAAACGAACCGAGCCGAGCAAGCTCGGTTCAAAACCGAGCCGAGCTCGAGACCCGATTTCCAACTAGGTTATAAAACCGAAACGAGCCGAGCTCATTGGCGGAGGATTGTAGGGGCCGGGGGGGGGGTCACCCCCCCACTTTTTTTCGTCGTTAGTGTTAAATTTTAGTCTGGTAGTGTAAATTTTTTGCCCGACAGTTTAAATTTTATATAAATATCAAGTTCGCCCCACTTAAAAAATTAATTTCGCCCCCGCCTGCCTTACGGAAATGTTTAAACCCGACCACTGGCAACGCTGGCTCGGTTTAAATTCGAGCCGAGTTCAAACTTGCCCTAGTTCAACCTATGAACATTAGTAAATAAATAGTGGATTTAATATCAGGTTGAATGAAAAAGAGAAAAAAATCCAGCAAACATTTTGCACGTTGATACATCAAACTGTCACCGACACGTGTCACAAACCAATTGGTTATCGCGTTTCAGTGCGCGTTTACGCTTCCCAAAACTTCAATCCCCACCAAAGATTTTTACGAAAACAAAATAAAAATCAAAACTTTCAAAACCCATCATTGTAAACAGAATCTTTTCTCTCCATCTCTCATAAAATTTTGGAAATTTTACACAAATTAAAGCAGATTCTTGGTCAATTGGGTCGCAATCGCTGGAAATATCATTAAAAAATTCAAGAAATTGTTGTTGATTCCAAAAGCCCCTTTCAATTCGCTGTTTTATCTATATATAGGACCTGTTCTTCCCTCAATTTGATCACAAAAGGGGTTGATTTCGTTTTGGGGATTCTCGATTTCGAAGTATTCGATCGTAATTCGAGTGGGCATTTGATCCGATTTGGGATTGTATCATTTGGGTTAGTTTCTAATTTCTTTGATTCATTTCATGTTCGTGTGTTTTGAGTTTTGTTTGTAGATCTTTAAGCGATTTGGGTGTTTTCGAGTTCCAATTATACTTATAGATGTTGATTTGGTTGTTAATTCAACTAGCATCTAATGAATTTGTGGTATCTTTTGTAAAGTTTTCAATGCAGGATTGAAGTTATCTGCAAATACTACCGAATTATTTGTTACTTTTGCTGTTCGATCTTTAGGTTTTATGCGTTTGTGCATTCAATTAGATTCCAAACACATCTGTTTTTGAAAATTTGAAGAGTGGAAGCTTTCTAGAGAAATCTTCATGTTTATCCTGAATTTTATTCAATTAAGTGTGAAATCAGAATCATGTCGGTTGAATTCTCCAATATGACCTGAATTTGTATTTTTGTCAGAACATCAACTCTAACCCGTACACACTTAAATCATGTAAACCGAGCATGACATGTTTAACTTATTTCTCTACACGTGTGAAATGGGATGGGGGTAATCATCAAGTTGCAAACTTGTTAAGCGGGTTGGTGGGTGGTAAATATGGATTAAACACGCTAGTGGGTCGGCTTGTCAACCTAAGCATGTGACCTTATTTATTAAACAGGCCAACTAGAACATGATGCCTATTGAAAACCTGATTATTTTCATGTCATGCCTGAAATTGCTACCTATAGGATTTCTTGAATTATGTAGATTATGGTCTAATTTACTTCTAATTTGCAGTTAATAATCTTGAAAAGAAGAAGAAGAAGAAGCATCTCTTTTAATTGCATTCATGGCTGTGAAGATCAATGGATTCATCGAAGGCACCCAACCCGAAGAACTGATGAAGCTACTGCTGTCACTTGCTTCCAAATGGGGAGATGTTTTTGATACAAACAAACTAAAGGTTGTTCATTTGAGTGGTGCTATGACTAATGTGGTTTACCGAATCACATGGCCAAAAAACACCACTGACAATGATGAACGAACGGTTCTGCTTCGAATTTATGGTGAAGGGTCGGATGTGTTCTTTGACCGGGAAGAGGAAATCCGGACTTTTGAATCGATCTCAACCCACAAGTATGGCCCACGCCTTCTTGCGCAGTTTCCTGAAGGCCGAGTTGAGGAATTCATTCATGCTAAGGTACAGATTAATATTACATAGACATGTATGCTTTAAGTTTGGAGATCTTAACTCTAAAGATATTTAGGGGTGTTGGGTATTGTGTTTTCCAAATTGATTCTGTAGTTTTTATTGTTTGGATATTGTTAGTAAACTGATTCTGTTTATCTTATTAAAACAACCCAATGCCAAATACCCCTTGTATGCATTTTAATTATAAAACAGAATTAGTTATACTTATACACTTATAAATTGTAATAGTACAACATGAAATCTAAATCTTTTTCAATGGTTCCAGACACTATCAGCTTCTGATCTTCGTGATCCTGAGATTTCTACGCTTATTGCAGCCAAAATGAGGGAATTTCATAACCTTAATATGCCCGGCTCCAAGAATGTTCTTCTTTGGCCAAGAATGAGGTATAAATACATAGATATGTATAAATCACAATATTTGATTGTATTGTATGCTTTTTTGGGATTTACGGGTTGATTTTGTTTCCAGAAAGTGGTTGATCAAGGCTAGAAGCTTGTGCTCTCAAGAACACGCGAAAGAATTTCAACTTGATATCTTAGAAAATGAAATCAATACAATGGAAAAGGAGTTGTCAAAACGCCACCAAGAAGTTGCTTTTTGCCACAATGATTTACAATATGGAAATATTATGATCAACGATAAAACAAGAACCATCACACTAATTGTGAGTTAATTCTTACTAAAATCCTTCAAGTTTTTTTTTTTTTTTTTTTTTTTCTTGTTAAATCATATCATTTATGCCTTGTTTGGTTCATAGTTATTGACCAAGTTTAATCATTTTAGTAATCTTGTGAACCAAACAGAACCTAATGTTATGAAAATATTATTTTTACTAGCATTAAATCCATTATAAGCCTTTATTGGTCTTAATTTTAACAGGATTATGAATATGCTAGCTACAACCCTGTGGCCTATGATCTTTCAAATCACTTTTGTGAATGGGCTGCAAATTATCACACTGATACACCTCATGTTTTGGATTATAACATGTACCCAGGTAACAATTTTTGTCTTTGTTTTTATATTTTCATTATTATGTTCTTCTCTATGTCTCATAAAAACTGTAACAAATTACAATTCAAATCAAAATCACCATTTGTGTTAATTTCATCATTTCAAGATGTCTTGATTGGAGACACAAAAACTCCCTTGGATATCATGTCAGTCCAATGTTGCAATTTGCTAAACTATGCACTTACGCACCGGTTTTTTTATATAAAACTTTGCAGATTTGGAGGATCGAAGGAGATTTGTGCAGGCATATCTCAGCTCTACAGGTTAGAAGCAGGGTTGTACGGTTTTACACGCTTTTTATATCATACTAGAAGGAAAGCCAATCAAGTTTCATGAAATATTTATGGGTTTTCCTCAAGAACTCTTATCTAGCACCCACACAATATGATTTGGTCAAAGCAGCAAGATAACATAAATCAATGCTACTTTACTTCACAAAGAAGCATTTGAACAAGTCAAGTTTCAAATTTTCAAAACAGTTATTGTTGCTGTCATGAGAAATTTGACACAATCTTTACATGATATGTTAAAGTCTAACATCCTTATCTATAACTAACCAAGAAGTCAACTTTCTTCGTGTTGACCGAAAACAACAGTCAATGAACAATAGCCAAAAGGTGAATGTCTTTTTGATAGTCTTGTTCATTGATGTTTATAGGAAGCCAACCATGTGATGATGAAGTTGATCAGCTTATTGATGATATTGAGAAATACACTCTTGCAAACCATATATTTTGGGGATTATGGGGAATAATTTCGGTATATGTTTCTTTCACTTCTTATACTATATATATTCATCTTTTATTATTCATTTTATGTCTAAAGGTTGGTTTTGATTTACTTGTTTTTTTTGTTTTTTGAGCAGGGTTATATTACTCATATTGATTTTGATTATATCGAGTATGCTCGCCAGAGGTTTAGGCAGTACTGGTTGAGGAAACCCGAGCTACTAAAGGGTATAATGGGAATTTCACAAATAAACGACTTGGTAGACGTGGATTCAAAGAAAGAAAAATCTAACGGTGTTGTTGCACATGCTACATGAAATGTATGCTTTTATAGCTATGAAATATGTATGTTTAAGATAAATAATATAGAATGCATTTAGCAAGCTCCAACTTTGTTGAGCTAGTTATAAAACTTAAACCCTAATTCATGTACGTGGGTTTTTTAGAATATATAAAAAGGAGTTATTAGTTGTGTATATGTTCCTTGTAATGAATTCATAATACAAAGGGGAAAAAATGTTTTTTTTTTCACTTCTTTTTGTCATCTTTGCTTGCTAAGTAAATATGTAATGGAATAAATCTATATTATATTATTTGCATTTTATTTTTTATTAGAAACTAGAATTTAAACCTTGCGTGTTGCCGCGGGGTTCTTTTGTAACATGGTGGTTATCTTCTTCATTAAAAAATCTGATCTTCCTCCTCTCCCATCATGGTGGGTGAATACCAATCGACCTAACCATTCAAGTGTATTTTATGTTAGCTAATCTCATTCGACCGACTCACCATCTTTATCCGTGTTTAATTCTCCCAATCTCTAACATCGTTCTACCAACGATTTTGATAAAGATGATGGTAGTAGAGCACGAGAAAACATCACTATAATCACAATCCAGACATTTTAAAGAAAAAAACTTAGTTGAATAATAACAAAGTGAAGTGGACCATTTTCGTAAGTTTTCAAAGATTGGTGGCCAACTATAAGATAACTTTAAAAAAAAAATCCCGGAGAAACTGAAATATACAATTAATAGAATATATAATGCATGAGTATTAATTTAAGTAAATTATTATGTATTAGTATTAGCTTATATTAATGGTTCTTTAGTTTGTTTTAGGGTAAGGGACACTCCTAGAATTAGGGATGAGCAAATGATACCAAATACCGAAACCGAAACAGTACCTAATTTCTCGTACCGAATTAATTTCCAGTATCGAAACATAAGTGTATTTGTTATCTTAGATTTAGATGTGATTGTTTCAACTCATTTATTGATTTTTAAGTTTTCTTTCTTTCTTCTAAACAACAATATCCTATTTTATCACTAAGCTATCAATTAAAGAGGCATATATAGATGGTATGTTAGGTGACTTGAGGGATCTTTTTATCTGTAGCAAGTTAAATATAATTAAAAAGTTAAAATTAAAATTTATTAATCTAAACTATTAAACATTGGTCAATATAAATTCCAACTAACATTTGACCAGTATTAATCCAACTTTTGATTTTATTACTAATAACAATTTTAGTCTAACTATTTGTGAACTCCGTTAGTTTTTGATAACGTATCTCGTGACATGACGTATGACATAATTACAATTAAAAATATATATATGTATTACTCAGTTCTTTTTTATAAAAGATTATTTTTTAAAGTTATTTAACGTAACCCTTTTGTTGCCCGTTGAGTAGTTTGAAAACAAAAAGACACAAAAACTGAGTGATATATTTATATTTTTTATTTTAATTATATAATACGGCATGTCACATGCTACATCACGAGCAATGTCACATGCCACGTCCTCAAAAACTAGACGGGGTTAACGAACAGTTAGATTGTGACTTTTGTTGGTAACAAAATTGAGAGTCAGAATTAATATATTTCAAAATATTAGTTTAGATTAATATTGACAATAGTCAATAGTTTGAATTATTAAATTTAATTTTTCTTAAAAAATTTGCTCAAAGTAGAAACTAGTTAAATATATTCAGAAGACTTAAAACTTGTCCGAAATATATTCAAACTTCTAAATTTTCTTAGATTAATTTATTTAATTAAAGTTATTGTAATAATATATACGGTTTTTATAATAATAGTTACAAGAGTAAAATGTCATTTCGTCCCTAACGTTTTGGTGAATTTGTCATTTCAATAAACATATGCAGTTATTGTAATAATATATACGGTTTTTATAATAATAGTTACAAGAGTAAAATGTCATTTCGTCCCTAATGTTTTGTTGAATTTGCCATTTCAATCTAAAAACTTTTTTATTGTCATTTCAGTCACTGTAGTTTACAAAATGTTGCAATTTGCATCCACTGCACTAACTTTGTTAAGATCTCCGTTAAATACGAGAGTTATTTATTCTTTTTCAATACCCTAATTATATAATTAAAACAAAATAATCAATTAAAATTTAATTAAAACTAAGAAACATATGAAGCGACTAGTGAGACCGGACGCTTCGATTTAAAAGTTTCGATTAACTCTAACTCATGTTATTCAATTGAGGTTTGCTGTGAGATTTCAATTGATCTTCATGTTTTGTTCAAAAGGGCATCATTGTTCGATTGAGATCTACTGTTGTTATATTTTGTTTGATTGAGGTCTGTTGTTATCAGGTAACATGATAATAGCAGACCTCAATTAAACAAAGCGTGACAACATCAGATATCAATCTCACAGTAGACCTCAATCGAATAAATGTACACATTAGAACAAAATATGAAGAATAATTGAAATCTCAAAGCAGACCGAACAACATGAGGTAGAGTTAATCGAATATTTTAAATCGAAGCGACCGGTCTTACTAGTCGCTTCATATGTTTTTTAGTTTTAATTGAATATTAATTGATTAATTTATTTTAATCGGATAATTAGAGTGTTGAAAAAGACTAAAATACCCTCATATTTAATGGAGATCTTAACGGAGTTAGTGTAGTGGATGAAAATGATAATATTAATAAACTACAGTGATTAAAATGACAAAAAAAAGTTTTTGCATTAAAATGACAAATTCAACAAAACATCAAGGATGAAAATGACATTTTACTCTATTTACAATATTAAAATTATTCATTTTTAGAGAGAGCCGTCTCACCATTTTACCTACATGTGTATATGACCCGATCAACTTACCATCTCTAGTAATATTTTTTAAATAAACATGAATACATATGTGTATACGCCAAGAAGAACAAAACGTACATTCAAAATTCTTATTCGTTTAAGTTTTATTGGTTATAGTATTTCAAATAATATGTTAAATGTTTAGAACCGAAACATGAAATGAGAATCAAAGTTACCAAAAGAAGAAAGATGTAAGGAGTTGAGTATGAAGGAAGATTTCATTTTTTTTTTTTGTGGTAAACAAGGCTTACTTTTTGGTGTAGATGCTTGACACATCAATGTTCCAATTTTGGTGGTCAAAACTCTAGAGTGAATATTTTAATTTTGATGTTGCGTATTTAATTGGATCTCGTATGCCCATGCATCTTTATACTTTTGACGAAAATGGATACAACAATATCATAATTTTGTTAAATGTTAATTCTAAAAAAAATAAAAAAATTTAGAATTCAAATAGAGAGAAAAAAAAAGAAAGAAATTTTCAGCCTTACAATAACACTGAAACAAAAGTAATTCAGGTGAAACTAGAGTTAAATTTTGATATTTACAGCTATATTAGTTGAGTAGAGCCATGGTTTATGGAGTATATATATGCTACTTGGATATGATTGTTAGAAATTTTCAATTATTTCAACTAATCCTTTTCATAAAATTAAAAAAAAAAAAAAATACAAAGAGAGATAGTTTTCAATTTTTACCTAACTATACAATACCTAATTTCGTATTCTAGTGTGATAAATAATAAAGTATAGTAGTTACAATTTATTAATGGAAGATTATACGTATATCAGTTAGCTGATATTATAAATACTTTACTATTTATTACACTAGTGTAATTAGAATCCATAGATTATTATTATTTTTAGAACGACAACTCACATAGCTATCTATTTTTACTTCTAAACTATATGATTTTTAATCCACCACATATCAAGATTTAAACACTATATATAATAAGTATTATGTAGTTGTTTGGTAGAGAAAATAATAAAGAATTATCTCTGTATTAGTTTTTTGATTCATGAAAAAAATGAAAGAAATGGTTCAAACCTTCAAGAATCTTATTTAATCAAGTCATAATATCCAGAACATCTTAAAGTAGTATATATAAGAATATTTGACATAACTATCAAGAATTTAAAATATTCTTATGTATTTGATTTTAATATTAGTCTCAAATCCCCCAATTTTAATTAATATATGTACTAGTATAAATATACTTAGTAAATGACACTTGACATGAACCAATACTATATTAACTATGTACATACATATTATTTCGATGTTGTCTCGTGTTGATATTTCTTAACTATTGATATTTTTAATATTTCCTCTAAAGTTAAACGTAGGTGAGGTTTTTAGTTTAAAACAAACTAACAAAAATAAAAATAACTATATTATGTTGGTTATTGAAATCCAAATGAAAATTTGAATGATCTTGTTAAGATGTCACTTTTGTCTTCTTCCTCTTCATAACCCTCATCCTCTTCTTTTATCATTCTTATTCTTTTTATTTTCAATCTTATTCTTGTTAGCACCAGGTGTAAAGGCTCGTTCTTATTCTTCACTTTTTTCTCACTCTTGTTATCATCTTCTTCTTTCTCACTCTTGTTATCATCATCTACTTTTTCCCTCTTGTTATCATCCTCATCTATGTTGCGTATTAGTATTGTACTTTTTTTCTAGTATTTAAAGATAAGGTTCGGTGCCTAATTCAAGCAAACAAACTAACATGATCAGATCATCAAGAACAGTTAAATCTTTGATATCATATGAAAATTAAAATAGATAAGAAGATATCGAAACACAACCTAATCTAATCAAAACTATGAAGAAGGCATATAAACATGATATTGTGATTCCTTTCTTAATCAAAACATTACAAGACATTGCATATAGATATATTTACTAGATGACTCTTGACATTATTCACTATTATATTATTTTTAAATCTCAATAGTTGCTCATATTTTAACTAAAACTGTTTATATTAATCGTTAAACTTGTTACGAATAAATTCTATACAAAAGTAACTCACATGTAAACGAGTTGACATAATCATATCTGAATTTTGTATAACAAAGACACACATATACAAGTTTCAAGTCTAAAATTGGCCTTAGAAGTGATTCTTACGTTATCAATATGATGTATTTGTGTTGTATTACAGCTATTGATATTTCATCTAGCGATACATCTAATATCGTTAAGACGAGAAAAGGGCTTTCTTATGCGGGTAGACTTCAGCTCATCACATCGGTATTGTTTAGTATTCATGGCTACTGTCTACTAGAGTAGCAAACACAACCAATATTCATACATCAAGTAATCAATAAAAATAAATATATGTAAAAGAAATCAAGCAAATGTCGGCAATTAACTATATGATAGTATACATGAATTGTATGTATATGTAAGTAGGCGTATTGCTTAATACAAAATTAGTTTTAACTATAATAAAATAGGTGAATCATATATTATACTTGTGCATAATGTTTTGCTGATATAATGATAGAAGAGTATGAAGTAGGTAGTTACACAATCAACTCACATGTTACAAGCAAAGCAGCAGATACATGTATCATGTCGTATGTATGTCATTCTTATACTATTCTATTAAAAATGGAGTATACATTAAACGACCCTCTATGTAGGAATATATATAAAAAGACCCTTCGGACCTCAGCTACTTCTGTCAATACGTTAAAACTATATTTATTTATGTATGCGTATGCATAAATGACAATACTTACCAATTAACTATAGATTAATTTTCAAAATAATCCTTCAATTTTAACATTCTATTTCTTTGAAACCTTAAAATGAAATAAGTTAATATTACCAAATCAACACTGAATAATTTGACATTGTTGGAAGATGCCTTTTTTGTGGTGAATGGGTCAAGACCCTCTCTTCATTAGATGCTTTGATACAATAGTTAATATTCCGATTTAGTGGTGAAGATTAATGGTTCCAATTTAGATGTTGCGTATTCAATTGAATTTTATATGTAACTGGAATTTGTAACTTTGATATATGTGATTATTTAAAGTTTGGTTGAGTTACGTTATATTATATCACTAGCTTTAGTTACTCGTGTATTACACGAAAGTACGAAGAGTTAATTATTAAATAACATAAAAATAAAAATAAAATCAAATATGTTATATATTAAATAAGACATAACAATTTTTGATTATAAAATCACAAATAAGCAAAAACATCATTGTAAACTACATTTGTAGTAACATTAGTAGGTTTACACTCATTATCTAAAGCTAAAAGCTTCAATCCATTTTTACTCTTAACTTGTGACAAGATGCCATAAAGCTGATCATGCGTAAAAATAGGTTCTTTTAAGTATAAACCGACACTTGACAGAGATTGACCTTAACTTTTGTTTATTGTCATAGCGAAATATACAGTCAAAGAAAACTGTCTTGTTTTAGACTTAAAAGGAATACTTTTGACGGATCAAATCATGAGCTAGATATTGAGTGGGTGTGAGGATATTAGTATGAATAAATTAAGATTTGAATAATATACAAGTTATGTGCAATAATTATATCAATTTTGAATTATTTTGATCCTGTAATCAAATATAGAGATATAGTATTGAATCGGGCTATAAATATTCATAATATCTCTGATTAGTTGTTGATTATTATTTATTTAATACTAACTTTAGTAAACCCGTGTATTATACGGGTTGAAAAAATAAAATATTAAATATAATAAAATTTTATGAAGTATGAAATGATAATCTAAAATAAGATATGATTAAAATTACATATGAGTAATAACTATAATTAATAAAATAACGATATCAATTTTTAAACTTTCTTTCCAAAAAAAGTTAAACATTTTTTTCAAAACAAACCGCATTAAAAATGTTATTTTTAAAATTTTTTATTATAACTCCTAATTTTAATTATTTTTAGTTTATAAAAAAATTTAATTTTTAAAAATACCAATTTTAAAATATTTTATATTTAAAAAAAAGTTAGATGTTTTAGAAAAAAATTTTAATTGTATAAAAATTATTTTCTAGAAATAACATTAATAAAAAAACATATTTCTTAATTTATTAAAAAAATTAATCTAAAAAAGAATTAAAACTATTTAATATTTCTTAATTTAGGTAATTATTTAAGAGGAGAGAGATACGGGAAAAATAACTTAGGGGGCCTAGAATGTGCCAAGTGTTCCCCTAAATTACTGTTTCAGTATTATATATAGATATAGATATAGATATCTTTATTGTTAAAAAAATGTTATAAGTCAACAATAAAAACAATTTTATGCATCTTTTCCCTAAAAAAGTGAGTAGAATGCTTTTTTTAATTTTATATATTTTATAAAAAGAATGAGAATGATCATCTCTCTTTGGATATTTCTTATGATGGTTTAAATTTGAATTAGTCGATTCTTAAAAGGTCTTATTGTTAATTAGTTTATTAAAGAATAAACAAGAAAGTGTGAAATTTTAATATTAACTAAATTTAATTAATCAGTTTCAAAAGTTAGGACTGTTGTGCGCTTGTTAACTTTAATTATTATCTCTTTAACAACTTGATTACACTACGTCATTACTATCATGTTACAGCTAATCTACACCATAATTAAATTATACCATTACCACTCTAACTCCTAACGTTGTAAACGGGCTCGAACAATTAGCTTTAACTTTAACTATGTGAACCATAGTGTTATGATTCTCAATTATTTGACAAGTGGTTATGACTCAATTATCTGAGCAAAAAGTGGTTTCGATTCTCCTTAATAACTAAGGTCCAATATTTAAATAAAAATTTGACAGATTCACAGAATTAAACTGCTGTTGTATTAATAATACAACATCAAAATATACTCATAAAAGTATAAAATTAGAAAGTGAATATAGTGTTGCGACGCGTCTAAACTAAGATGTGGAACCTTCTTATAATATGTCGCTTTTTATTAGTTTATGTTAAAACTACGTCATTTTAGTTAAATAACATTATCATATTCACTTTTCCCATATATATATATATATATATATATATATATATATATATATATATATATATATATATATATATATATATATATATATATATATATATATATATATATGCATATCTACCCTAATAAAGCAAAATAACTATAATCACATGATCACTTTTTATTATGTTCATATTATCTCCACCTAGGCTCCACCTATTATTGTTTATGTGTTACCATCACAATAAATTTACAACTTTAGTAAAAATTTTGACTTCAAAATAGTTTCCTTAATAACTTTCATTTAATATTATAATAATCAAGATAAGTTTTTTCTAGAAATGAATAATATTTTATTAGAAATCCTTTAATAAAACCTAATTTTGTTAAAATATAGTTTAATTGTAGCTAATCATTGTTAAAACTAAAATATTTTAAAAATATATATAAAAAGTTTATATATAGGGGCCGGTTACTATACAAAGTATTTTTTTCATGCGAAGCGTACGAAGTTTTGGGGTTGAATTATCACGCAAGAACAATAGTAATCACACAAGAACAAAGTGATAATTAAGCAAGACAAATTACACTCGCGTGGAATTTTCACGCAGAGATGGAATTATCACGCAAGAATACCTTCTTGCGTAATAATTTCACCTTTACGCGATAATTCCATCTCTGCGTGATTAATTATTACTCTTACGTTATAATTCCACCCGTAACGTCCATTCTTGCGTGATAACTTCGTACGCTTCGCACGAAAAAAACACTTTGTATCGTAACCTCTCTCTCTCTCTCTCTATATATATATATATATTTATGAATAATAAGATATTTTTCTTTTTATACTATTGTTTATATCTTTTATACATAATAATTTTATTGATATGTATATGTAGCATATATTAGATTATATATATATATAATCTATTATATGATTTTTTTTATATCAACCCGTATAACACATGGGTATTTAACGTAGTGTATATATAAAATAAGATAAATATAAACTATAAAATAAGATAACTTTAGAAACTACAAAACTTCACTTTGAGCATGACTTGATGTCAATAAACATAAATCAAAATACACATTATGTTAATATATTATAACTTTCAAACACAGCAAATTTAACAAAAGCACCAGTGGTCTAGTGGTAGAATAGTACCCTGCCACGGTACAGACCCGGGTTCGATTCCCGGCTGGTGCAGAATTTTATTTTAAATTTACAACTCTTTTATTGTTTTTACTTTTTTGAGAGAAAATTACTTTTCATATAGTGCAATTTATAATATTCTTCTTCGTTGCAAATATGAGGTTTATTTGGCTGATTTTGGCTTTTCAAAACTCATGAATTCTGCAAATTATTACCATGCCATGCCCTGGAATGCATTTTATCTCTTCGTTCTTATCATCAAATCACAAGCAGTTAAAACATAGAAACACTTGAAACGATTGGGCTTTAGTCCTGTCTAAAACGATCAGGTTTGGTTGACGCAAAAGATTTTTACGCGTTCTGAAGTTACTAGTGTGTAGTTTGTTTGTTACTTCTTTTTTCATATACTGATTAAGATGATTTATGTATGAAACGTACTTCCCAAATAACATAGAAACATTCAATTTTGTAGTCTACAGGTTAGGTAACTGGTAAAACGATTGGTTTTTTGCGTATAGTGATTTAGAACGTTGTATGCAAAAAAAATATTATTATTTTGAACCTTCTATCCCATTTGACCCGTTTCTTTTTACCCAAGTTTTTTTATTTGACCCGTCGGTAGAAGCAACTCACACACGTTTTGTCCTTTGCAAAATATGTGTTGATAATTTTAGTGTTATCAATAATTCTAGTATTATTGGATTAACTTGTTGATCTGGTAAACTGTATTAGTGATTAAACGAGTTAGATGACGCAGGAAGACGAGCTCGTTTTACATTAATATAATTAGTTGTATATTTATATGTTTGTATAAATTGGACTTATTATGGTTCACGTATCAATGGACCATGAAGTCCAATTGCCTCAAATATATACAAACACACATGTACGAAAATAGAGATAGATTCCGGATCAAAAAGAAAAGAGAAGAACAACCGTACAGTTTCTCTCTCAAAACAAAAAATATTGATTCTCTAAAATCTCAGTTTGAATCCGATTAAACAATTGAAATGTACGATCAATTGGTTTAATCTGATAGTGTTTCATCATGTTTCTGAGATTAATCAAGTCGAAGATTTCAATTCCGTTACTTTGTAATTTCGGTGTGAGATTTGGATTTACGCAAGATCATACAACAAATTCAAGTGAGTTGCTTCTTCTACCAGAAAGAAAACATTAGAAATTCCAGATTTCGTTGTGTTCCGGTTACGGTTAGCGCAAAACAAAAGGTTTGATTTTATTTTCATTCTTGTTCGCGGTGCCGGTTCGGTGTTGTTGATCGTAAGGGATTTACTGAATTGCTAGTGTTCCGTTTGGCAAGATTTGATAAGATTTGATAAGATTTGGATTGGTTCTTGATTGCAATAATTTGTTTAACAAAGATTAAACCAATTCGTTGGATTTCGTCGACCGAAACTTGAATATACAATAAAGAAATATTGGTGTGGACAATTGAATCTAGTGTCGTGCACTTGTGGAATTACAATCAAAGGATATAAATAATTCAAGGCCAGTGGGATTTTAATTAATTAAACTTGGATCTACGGAAGAGATTTCAATTGTTGGAGATAGATTTAATCTTTTATGTTTGATTTAAATTGAGATTTGGATCACTTCAAATAAATTTGGTTAAAATGGCAAGTGGGGAATCGGTTCGGGATATGTCTAGTAAGTTTGTCAAATTGAAAAAAATTGAGGGTCAAGACTTTAGGCGATGGAAAAAGAAGATGCATTTTCTGTTGACGACATTGAAGGTTGCATATGTACTTTCTACGCAAATACCAGACGTAGGGGAAGACGAAACCTTAGATCAACAGAGAAGGAGACTCAAGTGGGAAAATGATGATTATATCTGCAGAGGTCACATACTTAATGGTATGACTAACTCAGTTTTTGATGTGTATCAAAATGTAGAATCTGCCAAAGATCTCTGGGACTCTCTTGAAGCAAAATACATGGCTGAGGATGCATCAAGCAAGAAATTCCTGGTAAGTAATTTTAACAATTACAAAGTGACAGATTCTAGGCCGGTAATGAAACAGTATAATGAGTTGTTGCACATCTTGGGTCAATATGCACAACATGATATGCATATGGACGAGTCAATCTCTGTGTCGAGCATAATCAACAAGTTTCCACCTCTGTGGAAGGACTTTAAACATACTCTCAAACATCAAAAAGAGGATCTGACCTTGGTTCAATTGGGTAGTCATATTCAAATTGAGGAATCGCTTCGGGCTCAAGAAGTTGATAAAACCAAGGGTAAAACCCCAGCATCATCCTTGGTTAATGTTGTTAAAGATGATGGGAATTTCAAAAGGTTCAACAAGTTAAAGGGTAATAAACGCAAGTATAACAGTGACAACAAACATCCCATTAAGAAAGCAAAACTTGCTTGTTGGAGATGTGGAAAACCGGGACATTTCAAGAAAGATTGTCGGGTGAAAATATCAGGCGGATGCAAGGCTAATGTAGCCGGTCCAAGTGGGTCAAAAGACCTAAATAGGAAACCAGGTTTGTTTCCTGTCTCAGTTTCTAATTCTGTTAAGAATTATGTTTCCTTGATTTCTGAATCATTCTATGTTCAGGATGATGAAATTGCGTGGTAGGTAGACTCGGGTGCTACAAGTCACGTGTGCAAGGATCTAAGGTGGTTCGAGGATCTTAAACCAATTAAAGATGGATCCATGCTAAGAATGGGAAACGTGGCAACTGAGCCTATCAAAGGAATTAGAAACGTTAAACTTATATTTACTTCTGGAAAACAACTAATACTAAATAGTGTATTGTATGTACCAGGGATTCGAAAGAATCTCTTATCTGGAATTATGTTGAACAGTTATGGTTTTAAACAGGTCATTGAGTCAGATAAGTTTATCTTATCTAAACATGAAACCTTTGTTGGATTTGGGTATTTATCTAATGGTATGTTTAAACTCAATATTCATGTTCCATTCGCTAATGAATCTGTATGTATTGCTTCCTCTTCATCTAGTGTCACACCCTCAAAATCCGCGAGCGGGGTTTTACCGCGAGGCGCGTGACATACCAGGATCTCATTCATTAGTTACCAAGAACGACTCTATATGATTAATAAACAAAACCAGAGTTAACGTTTAAAATACTGCGGAAGCATTTTTAAAACAGAAAACCCAAAACAAGTAGTATGTAAAGAGAATGCGCAAAACATACACGCCCCAAACACAAATGTTTAATATGAAAAAATATCCCAAATTTGTAAACAAACAAATGTAGACAACTCAACGATGCTGGTGTGCGTGCTCCTAGGCAACTGACAACCTTAACCTGAGAATAGCATACTAAACAAGTCAACATATGGTTGGTGAGTTCAAGACTTTGCGTTAAAATATAAACCAATCAACAGTTTCCAGAGCATAAGTAGTGTATTGCAATAGATAGCTAGTTTATTAACATAAAAATATTAATCATAGTGATTTCGCGATCGAAGCTGACTGTGTTACGTTTGTTGCCTCCCATCACGACTTACCAGGTCGTGACGAATATGTGTTAGGACAAAATTGCACCCGTTTGACCTCGAGTCGCACAGGTGGGGCTCGTCAGACCCAGTAGTACTACCCAAAATTTCCCCGCTATTCAATATTAACAATCCGAAAGTGTGAGGACTTTCCATGGTAAACAGCACTATATCAATATTATACACACTCATATATAAAAGCGTTTGTGATCAACAGTATGCTATCTCCCCCAAAAGAGGTTATGTAAAATGAGTGGGGCAAGAACTCACCTGGTACGCGCAAGAATTAACTTAGAGCTTAACTTGAAAGAAAGAGGGAAAGACAACCTTCAAAGGTCACCTAGAATACAAGAGTACATAAGCACGTGTACACAAAATCAACATGAAACCCTAAGTTCTCTACAAACCAAAGAACTCAAGGTTTAAGAAAGACAAGATACATTTGACCCAGTTGACCCGTTTGACCTGTTGGTGACATTATAGGTGATAACTCGTTAATACTAACACAACAGCATATCATACATGTTCACATACAACTTGATTACATATATCACTTCATTAACCACATGTACTACCTAGATCGTCATACAACTAGATATCACACAAGTCATGCGAATCACAACAGGCCAAAACGGGTAACAAACCAAATCAACATCCCTATAACCTAAACAACACATTTCATCACCTTAGAAACCATCCATGAACACACTAGCATGATCCTAATATCCCAAACATGCTCAAATCATCCAATTCAAGGATTTGCACAATTAAAGTTTCCCTTTTGGGAAAGTTCATCCCAAATTCATCAAACTCACACAACATTCATGAATTCATCAATTATATACCAATTCAAGTCCATGACAACATCTAAATATGATCAACAACACCTAATCATCATGATTCATCAACTTTCATACCCAAAAGTTACTATCTTTAGTAAGGTATGAACTACAACATGCATTCTTGAATTCCTAACATTCATATCAACCATCTAGCATCTAATCATCATCACAAACACATCCATAACATTCATACATCAACCAATCATCAATTCATGCAAAATAAAGTTACTATTATTAGTAACCTATGAACAATGTATCAAAATCATAGCTTTCTTGCATAATCGACGTTAACTAGCATATATACAATCCAACTAACATAATAACACCAACCAACATCAACAAATCGACCTCCAATTGCAAGTTTCGAATTAGGGTTTCGGCCCTAATGTAATTTCCATAAAAACTTGTAAAAATCCAACCTTTATTGCATACTTGACGTTAATTAACATGTAATCTATCTAGTAAACACATTAACATCAACAATTAGGCATCAATCAACCACCAATTGCAGTTTTCGCATGAAACATTCGGCCAACATGAAGAATCATAAAAAACATACAAAAATCTAACCTTTAAACGTGTAATGGACAAGTTTTGATGTTTCTAACTTGTTGTATGCCTTGTAATCGATCAAATTCGAAGCTTTCTTGCTTGTTCTTGCTTGAAATCGCAGGTTTGTGTGTGTGTTTGAAGGTGTCGCGGCCGAGAGGGGGTGTGGGGGCTAGGGTTGGGATTTTGTTTTATTAATTTATGGTAATTACCCCTTAAACCCTTGTAATTTACTTTTTATAAAAATTAAGCTTTTAAACTCTTTTTAAAAGGTTTTTAACTACAACCACAAACATATAAACTAACAATGACAATAATATATTTCACCTTTATTAGATACAAAACATACAGGTTAAATACACGCGTTTCCACGTTACGCGATAAAATTACAGTTAACATTTAAATCACATAAGCATAACTTAATAATCACATTGTTAACTTAAGTATCATCAATTTAACATTACTGATTATTGTTAAGTCACCAACGTTCAACGACAACTAGTGTGTGTGCACGACACGTGTATGCAAGACTTAACGGAACAAACGGAGTTTGGTAACGGAAAATTACAGGATGTCACATTTAGCAACGTAGATTATATTTCTAAGTTATGGCATGCTAGATTAGGTCATGTTAATTTCTTTAGAATAAAAGATATGTCAAAAATGAGTTTGATACCTGCCTTTGAAATGCATGATAATAATTGTCACACTTGTAAATTAACTAAGATTACTAGAAAACCATTTAAGGATGTTAAGAGGGAATCCAAGGTATTAGAACTCATTCACTCTGATTTATGTGACTTTCATAGCACACCATCACTTGGTAATAAGAAGTATGTAGTCACTTACATAGATGATGCAACACGATACTGTTATGTGTATCTTGTTCACACTAAAGATGAAGCACTTAATAAATTTAAAGTCTATAGACAAGAAGTTGAGTTGTTTCATGGTGATCTAATTAAAACTCTTCAAATTGACCGGGGAGGGGAGTATTATGATCCAGTGTTCTTCCAGTCCACTGGAATAATACATCAAACTACAGCTCCTTATACACCACAACAGAATGGTGTTGTTGAAAGGGAAAATAGAACATTAAAAGAAATGGTCAATTCCTTGTTATCATATTCTAGTCTGAGTGATGGATTCTGGGGAGAAGCAATGCTAACTGCATGTTACTTGTTAAATAGAACTCCCAATAAAAGAAACAAAATAACTCCTTATGAGTTATGGAAAAAGAAGCCTCCTATTTTAAACTATTTAAAAGTTTGGGGTTGTAGAGCTGTTGTTTGTCTTACTGAACCTAAATGAAAGAACTTAGGTGAGAAAGGAATAGACTGTATATTCATAGGATATGCTGAAAATTCAAAAGCCTATAGGTTCTATGTTATAGAACCTAATGACTTGGTGTCTGTAAACACTGTCATAGAATCAAAGGATGCTATCTTTGATGAAGACAGATTCACTTCTGTGCCTAAGCCGAGGGATCTCATCCACAATTATCAAACTAGGATTTTTGATCCTATTAAGAATATAGTTGTTGATTCTGTTAAAGCATCCGTTAATGTTGACAATGTATCTATTCCTTCTGAACCAAGGAAAAGCACAAGAACTAGAAAGGCTAAGTCCTTTGGTTCTGACTTTCATCTTTACTTAGTTGAAGGGTCCAGGAGTGATATTGGATGTTAGTATCAATATTGCTTCAATATCGAAGAGGATCCAAAGACTTACAATGAAGCAATGGCATCTTGAGATGTTGCTTTCTGGAAAGAGGCAATCCAAGATGAGATGGATTCTATCATGCAAAATAATACGTGGAAATTGACTGATTTGCCACCTGGGTGTAAGCCTTTGGGTTATAAATGGATATTTAAAAAAAAATGAAAGTTGACGGTAGCATAGACAAGTTTAAGGCCAGATTGGTAATCCAAGGCTTTAAACAAAAGGAAGGAATTGATTTCTTTGACACATATGCTTCCTTTGCTAGGATTTCCACCATAAGGTTATTAATTGCCTTAGCTTCAATTTATAAACTAATAATTCATCAGATGGATGTGAAAACAGCTTTTCTGAATGGTGAACTGGATGAAGAGGTATACATAAAACAACCTGAGGGTTTTGTTTTCCCTGGGCAATTACACAAAGTATGTAAATTAATCAAATCACTTTATGGTCTAAAACAAGCCCCTAAACAATGGCATCAAAAATTTGATGAGGTTATCTTATCTAATGGGTTTCTCTTGAATCAAGCAGATAAGTGTGTATACAGCAAATTTAACTCCTTCGGCAAGGGGGTAATTATTTGTCTATATGTGGATGATATGTTGATCTTTGGTACTGACCTAGATTAGATTGATAAGACTAAAAAAATTACTGTCTTCTAATTTTGATATGAAGGATCTGGAGGAGGCGGATGTTATCCTAGGTATAAGGATAAAACGAAACAACAATACAATATTAATGACATAATCTTATTACATTGAAAAAGTATTAAAGAAATTCAATTACTTTGATTGTTCTCCAGTTAGTACTCCTATAGATCCTAATATCAAGCTTATGCCTAATCAAGGTGATTCTATTTCACAGTTGGAATATTCAAAAGCTATTTGATGTTTGATGTATGCTATGATAAGCATAAGGCCTGATATAGCTTATGCTGTAGGAAAGTTGAGTAGGTTTACCAGTAATCCAAGCACACATCATTGGCAAGCTGTGAATAGGTTGTTTAAATACTTGAAAGGAACCATAAATTATAGTTTGTGTTATTTAGGTTTTCCTTCAGTTTTAGAAGGGTACTCTGATGCAAGTTGGATAACAAATATGGAAGATCATTCTTCTATAAGTGGATGGGTATTCCTACTTGGTGGTGGTGCTATTGCCTGGGCATCAAAGAAACAAACTTGCATAACTAATTCAACTATGGAATCTGAATTAGCTGAATGGCTAAGAAATATGATCTTTGAGATTCCATTATGGCCAAAACCGATATCATCTATCTCTATCAGGTGTAATAGTGCAGCTACTTTGGCTAAAGCATATAGTCAAGTGTACAATGGGAAGTCTAGACACTTAGGTGTTAGACATAGCATGATTAGGGAATTAATCATGAATGGTTTGATATCTGTTGAATTTGTAAGATCTGAATTTAATTTGGCTGATCACCTAACAAAAGGGTTAGGGAGAGATCTCGTGAAAAGATCAGCTATAGGAATGGGTTTAAAGTCCATTTAAATTTCTTATGTCAAGACACCCAATTCCCATCTAATACAATGTTAGATGCTGAATTCAATATGGAAAGCTTGTCATGTAGAAATTGGAACACATCAACAAGTCATCTCAAGGTTTGTGTTCGGACTGCAAGATAAAGTAGATTGAAGTATATCTTCTTAATAGTTCTTTGACAAATTGCATTTGCAGGTGCAAGATTAAAAGAAACTACCTATAAGAATATGAAGTTTAGCCGCTTCAAGAAGCTTGGACTTGACTTCGATGTATTCTTTGAATGATTAGGACACAGGCTAGTAAAATATTGTGTCAAGTGAGAATCTGAATTTGTAAACTTGTGTGTATAATCACTTCAGTTATTTATATGGATAGCAAGGGTTCAATCCATAGTGACACCCAGATATTCTAATATTTGAATATGATATACTAAGATGGAAATTCAATCCGCAGGACATTTTCATTTATGCATAAGTTTGTGTTATGGGAGAGATATTTAAGTTAATCATGGATATCACTAAAATGGGGGAGGAATGTTAATAATTTTAGTGTTATCAATAATTTTAGTATTATTGGATTAATTTGTTGATCTGGTAAATTGTATTAGTGATTAAACAAGTTAGGTGACGCAAGAAGGCGGACTCGTTTTACATTAATATAATTAGTTGTATATTTATATGTTTGTATAAATTGGACTTATTATGTGAGTATTATTTTAATTTTATATTGGGCTTGATATGTATATGGTTCACGTATCAATGGACCATCCCATTGTCTCAAATATATACAAACACACATGTACGAAAATAGAGATAGATTCCAGATCAAAAAGAAAAGAGAAGAACAACCGTACAGTTTCTCTCTCAAAACAAAAAATATTGATTCTCTAAAATCTCAATTTGAATCCGATTAAACAATTGAGATGTACGATCAACTGGTTTAATCTGATAGTGTTTCATCACGTTTCTGAGATTAATCAAGTCGAAGATTTCAATTCCGTTACTTTGTAATTTGGTGCGAGATTTGGATTTACGCAAGATCATACAACAAATTCAAGTGAGTTGCTTCTTCTACCAGAAAGAAAACATTAGAAATTCCAGATTTCGTTGTGTTCCGGTTACGGTTAGCGCAAAACAAAAGGTTTGATTTTATTTTCATTCTTGTTCGCGGTGCCGGTTCGGTGTTGTTGATCGTAAGGGATTTACGGAATTGTTAGTGTTCTGTTTGGCAAGATTTGATAAGATTTGGATTGGTTCTTGATTGAAATAATTTGTTTAACAATATGGTTACACAATGTCACAATGAACATAACAGAAAAGAGTGGCATGTACAATTACAACGTGGTGTTATTAGAGATCTTTAATGTGCATAGTGCGGTTGTGATTAATGTTAAGGACGGTTTACATATGATCGAGTCTGGTCAAAAAGAAAATGGGAAGGTTTTAGCCCGCGGTCACCATTTTGGAAACCGCGTTACAAGGGCTACCTGGTCAAAAGATCCAAGAAATGCTACACACACTCGAGATTGCAATGTTTCGTGTAAATTCTTCGCTACCCGCCCAACCATCTACTCAACGTTCAATCTTTTGGTTTATCGGTTTATCTTAAACCGGTAAGAGTAATGGTTCCGGGTTTGACTAGTTGAAACGGCCGATCCAGTCCTGTTTTAATAACTTCAAATTTGAGGGTGTTTAATAACTTAAATAAACCTAAAGCCAGCTTTGCAAGTTATTGAAATATTTTAAAATTAACATATGCCAACATTTTACTAACTGAAATAACAACTTTTCATAAATTAGTTATCAACAATAAGAACGGTTAAATAAATGACATAATCAGCTTATAACTAGCTGATTTAAAAGGGGCTTCAGTGAAACAATTTGTATCTACATGCCGTTTAGGTAACGTTTTAACTAAACAACCACTACACATAGTCTTATGGTCTTGAAGTTTTGGCCTGCCAACATTTCTGTGAACATTATTTATGGTTAGAGACTCTAAACTTCCGTTTTACCTCATTGCTTCCTTAACTCGGTTTGTAAGATCCTTTTTGGTGATTAGATTCGTCACCTTGCCTGAGAAAAAACCAACAAATAGCAGTATGAAATTTTTTTAAATATAACACTTCTGTAGTATGAAAATTTGCAGCGTGTAGTATCGTAGATTCAAATGTCTAGAATGCCCGTTTTCATAACGAAAACGTAGAATAATCTCATGGACAAACAATATGAGCAAGGGCAAATAAGTAGTTTTTAGCCGGAAAGTTTATCAACAAAGGGAGCATATTAGTTACTATCGGAACCCTAAAATATTATGGGAAGTTCTAAGGGGTCGAGTAGATATGGAAGATGTGTGGGTTGGGAATGGGTTTGGGTTGAAACGGTCATCTATTAATTTAGGTTATGTCGTGTTAGTTGACGAGCTAACCCTTTTTAGTTTTATTATTGTGATTACAAAACAATATTACTAAACTGACACTCTATATCTTTGAATAAAAAGAATTTGGAGGTTTTATGCATAAAGAAAATACTTTGGCAACTCTTCAATCCATTTGACCCATTCCCTTTTCCTCCATTTCCGTTTAATTGTGTTTGACATATACGAAACCCAAGTTGACCCATAAATACGTAAAGGGGCCAAATGGCCACCTCTATGAGCGGGTGATAAATAAAATGATGATTTCAAAGTGAGGCAAAAAAAAAAAAAAAAGTTTACCTTTTGCAACCATGCCCGGCGGTTCTTCCAATCTGATGAACATATCAATCTTAATAAGCAAGAAAAGGTTATTATTATTAACAAAACCTTGAAAACAATTATTTGAAGAACATCATGTAAAAATACTTAAGGAAAATCAAACATAATGACATGACCAACATCTAAGTCCAAACCCCGAGCTGCCAAGTCCTTTCACTTTGGCTATTCGTTTGTGGGTGATAGGCCATGCTAAAATCCAAACGAGTCTATTTTTGTAATGATTTCCGGAACGGGAAAATGAAAAGAATGTCCCGATCGAAGATGATGGATAAGGGTACACGTGATGAGTCATAATTTTGTTTATGTAAAGCCTGACTAACTTCTCCATCTTGAAACCTTCACGAATTGGTAGGAAATGAGCAAACTTAGTCAAACGATTGACTGTGACCCAAATCGAGTCTTGCCCACCGGATGTTCTCAGAAGTTTGGTGATGAAATCCATGGAAATTTATGTAGAATTGAATTCTACATATGATATCATTTATACAAGTCTCAAATCAATCAACCATTACAAATTGATTAGGGTTAGTAAAACTTACTTGAAAGAGATGATTCAGTCTTTGTGGATGAAGAAGAAGCCATAGTGATCAATTTGATTACGGGTCTTATTTGCCTAATTGATGGATAGAATTCCTTATGGTGTTCTTGAAATTTTGTTCTCTGATGAAAGAAAACGTGGGAGAGAAAGATGAAAACTTAATTCTGGCAAATAAACCCTTAATCATTTAACCACCACTAATTTACATATTAGCCCCTTAGGATATTAATTCCCATCAAATTAGACATCCTAAGTATTAGGGATTAACACACATAGTCCATATAAATGTCAAATGGTTAAAAGGCCACATAATTATTTCTAACATTCTCCCATTTGGCCGTTAGACCATTTTACTAAACATCTATGTGTGATTATTAATATATAATATAACATTAATTGGCCAAATGATCAAAGTTGATCATATTCATTAAACCTTCTTATAATAATATCAAAACAAATAAATACAATCATTTGCATTATTAACAATGCAAGACCCTATTCATTATGACATTGATATCATCACAAATTATAGGTTAGGTGGTAAAATGCGTTTGTCTAAAATAAACATAATAGTGCACACATATACATTCATAAGTATAGACAAACTTTACATATGAGTGAAGTATGTAAATAATATATTAAAAGTGTCTACATGACATTCATAGAAGGCCTTGCCTAAAACCCATATTATGTACATGATTAGTAAATACTTTAGGCGGTAGACCCTTAGTAAGTAGATCCGCTAACATGTCATGTGTACTGATAAATTCAACACTAACACTTTGATCCTCCACTCGTTCTCGTACAAACAAATGTGTCGAGGTATAGTCCAGCACCACTTGAGCTATTACTATTTGAAAAGCTCACCGCCGCGCTATTATCACAATAAATTTTTATAGGCCTCTGTATGGAAGTAACGATTTTGAGTCCCTTAATCAGATTTCTTAAAAGCATCGCATGGCACGTGGCATTATAACATGCAACATATTCTGCCATCATAGTCGACGTAGTCAACTGCTGTTTGTGACTCTTCCATGATATAGGCCCACCTGATAGCATGAAAATGTATCCTGAAGTAGACTTTTTATCATCTTTACACTTCACAAAATCAGAATCAGTATAGCCGATAACTTTAAGATCATATGATCTTCTATAAGTCAACTTGTACTCCTTTGTCCCTTGTAAATACCGCAATACTTTCTTAGCAGCTTTCCAATGATCTAGACCAGGATTTGATTGATACCTGCCTAGCATGCCGGTTATATATGCGATGTCAGGACGAGTGCATACTTGAGCATACATTAAACTTACCACAACAGAAGCATATGGTATGAGTCTCATTTGTTCAATTTCTGCCTCTGACTTAGCGCATTGATAAGACCCAAAACTATCACCCTTAACTACAGGTGCAACGGAGGGAGAACAATGTTGCATATTGAATCGTTTAAGTATCCGCTCAATATATGCCTTTTGAGACAGTCCTAATGTCCCAACGCTTAGATTTCGGTGAATTTCTATTCCAATCACATACGAGGCATCACCAAGATCTTTCATATCGAAATTAGCAGATAATTATCCTTTTGATTCATTCAAAATGTCTAAATTGTTACTTGCTAATAAGATGTCATCAACATATAATACAAGTATAACATATTTACTCCCACTCATCTTTAGATAAATGCATTGATCTACCTGATTTTTAGTGAAGTGGTGCATTTTCATCACTTCATCAAATTTGATGTACCATTGTCGAGATGCTTGCTTTAACCCATAAATTGACTTATTCAATTTGCATACCATGTGTTCTTTGCCTTTAGGCTCAAAACCTTCAGGTTGTTTCATGAACACATCCTCATGCAAATCTCCATTTAAGAACGCAGTTTTAACATCCATTTGATGTAGCTCTAAGTTAAAATGTGCTACTAAAGCCATGACTATTCTAAGGGAATCCTTTCTTGACATAGGAGAAAAAGTCTCCTGATAATCAATTCCCTCCCTTTGAGTATAGCCTTTTGCAACCAAACGTGCTTTATAACGTTCAATGTTTCCATGTTGATCTAACTTAGTTTTATAGACCCACTTACAACCAACAGGCTTAGCACCCTTTGGTAATTCAGTAAGTGTCCAAACATTATTTATCTTCATTGATTTCAACTCATTTTCCATGGCATTTAACCATTGAGTTGATTGGTCGCAATTCATAGCCTCTTTGAATGTAGTTGGGTCATTAATTTTACCCAAATCAAAATCAGCTTCATGAAGGTAAGTCACAAAATCATCATAATTTATGGGCCGCCTAGGTCGAGAAGACCTTCTTAATTGTGGTTCTTGAGTCTATTGTTCATTAACTTCGTGAGATGTGACGGGATTTGATGTAGATGGTTCCTTAGTGTTAGTCGTATTTTCATTATGAGAAACTTGTGAATTAATAGATGGTTCAAATGGCTGACTTATAGGCACTGGTATATGAATGATCGGTGCCACTTTAGTTTCTTCACGAAGATCTATTCCTCTACCACCATCACTCCCACTAAAGTTTGTAAACTCAAGAAATTCAGCATTTCTAGTCTCAACAATTTTAGTGGAATGAGAAGGGCATTAAAATCGGTATCCTTTTGAACGTTCAGGATATCCAATGAAAAAACAACTTATGGTTTTCATATCTAATTTATTGGACTGTGGATTATAAAGTTTAACTTCAGCTAGACATCCCCATACTTTAAGATAATTCAAATTAGGTTTCCTTCCTGTCCATATTCCAAAAGGAGTCTTAGGGACAGACTTAGAAGGAACCCTGGTGATTAAGTATGTGGACGGCTGTCTTTAATGCCTCAGTCCAAAGAAATTCAGGGAGATTACAGTTAGCCAACATACTACGTACCATATCCATAAGGGTACGGTTACGCCTTTCAGCTACACCGTTTTGTTGAGGGGTTTCGGGCATGGTGTACTGATTTATTATACCATGACTCTTACAAAATTCATGAAAAGACCCCGGACTTTGTCCTACATCGGTGTGTCGACCATAGTATTCTCCACCCCCTATCGGATCTCATAACTTTTATTTTTCGGTCTAGTTGATTCTCAACTTCAGCCTTAAAAGTTTTAAAAGTATCGAGAGATTCAGATTTTTCATGGATCAAAAACAAGTACATATAACGAGAATAGTCATCAATGAAGGTAATAAACGACTTATGCCCTCCAATACCTACAGAAAATGGACCACATATGTCTGTATGGATCAAATCAAGCAAACTTGTACTTCTTGTGGAACCTTTCTTATTTGTTTTAGTCATTTTTCCCTTGATACATTGAATACATTTTTCAAAATCAGAAAAGTCAAGTTTTGGGAGTACTCTATCTTTCACGAGTATATTCATTCTTTCTTGTGAAATGTGGCCTAATCTTTGATGCCATAATTTAGAAGATGTCTCCGTATTTATTTTTCTTTTATTTCTCATTAAATTGTCCTCTATGTTATAAGACAACAAGGATTCCGAAAATTTATGGTCTAAAGACAGCTTATAAAGGTCTCCATCCAAAACACCTAACCAACAGTGCGGGAATTGAAACTTAAAATACATCTACCTTGTCCAAAAGTAAATATATATCCATCATTATCTAATTTTGAAACAGAAATTAAGTTTCTAGTAATAGTTGGTACATATAAGGTTTCTGGTAAATTTAAAATGAAGCCCCCTTCAAGAGTTAAAGAAAGAGTCCCCACTGCTTCTGTGTCTCTGTATTTCTCAATATCGGATGCGGTCGGTCGATTATTTCTATCTGTTGGCGGCGTGCCTGCAAGTACTAGCACATTCAAAGGCACTCCCAAATGTCGTTTCTGCCATAAAAAGGGGCACACTCAAAGGGATTGCCCAAAGTTTAAAGAATGGTTAGCAAAGAAAGGTATTGCCCTAAACCATATGATTTATGAATCATTTAATGTCAATGTTCCTTGTAATACATGGTGGTTTGACTCTGCTTCCACCTCAGCTACCAAGCCATTTCCCACTTTAACTTTTCGCTGGTTTCTTGCCAGCTTCCTTATCGTACGGAATCCCTGTAAAGAATTAGAGATATGTACAGTGGAACCAGAGTCAAACCACCATGTATTACAAGGAACATTGACATTAAATGATTCATAAATCATATGGTTTAGGGCAATACCTTTCTTTGCTAACCATTCTTTAAACTTTGGGCAATCCCTTTGAGTGTGCCCCTTTTTATGGCAGAAACGACATTTGGGAGTGCCTTTGAATGTGCTAGTACTTGCTCCAGGGGTAGAGAACTTATTAGGTTTTGACTTATTTCCCATTTCACCCTTGTCTTTAAATAAGCCCTTCTTCTTGGAGTCAGGGGTGGTTAAATGAACAACATCACGCTTCTCTAGTTTTAAGCGTTCTTCTTCTTGAGCGCACATGGCAATCAGTTCGCTCATCTTCCATTTCTCCTTTTGAGTGTTATAGTTAATCTTAAAAAGATCAAACTGAGAAGGGAGAGATGTCATAATGAAATGAACTAAAAAACCTTCACTGATTTCCATGTCTAGAGATTTCAATTGGTTAGCCATGTCATTCATCATCATGATATGCTCGCGCACACCACCAACCCCGTTATACTTGGTTGTTAACATTCTAAGGATTAGGATACCAGCATTGGTTTTTAAAGTACCCTTGAATTGCTCCTCAACCAAGTTCAAGTAAACCTTAGCATTATCAGAATCAGGGATGGCTTCCCGAATGGTTGGAGATATTGAATTCTTGATTATCATGAGTGACATTCTATTAGAACGCTCCCGTTGATCATGAGTTTTCTTTTGTTCTACCGTGTAATTATCTGTAAGAGGAAGAGGAGCATTATGTCTTAAGGAATAATCAAGGTCCATAAATCCCAAGGTTAATTTAACTTGTTCTAGCCAAGTACTAAAGTTGTTTCCATTTAAAGGTTCGATCCCGTGCAAATAACCGGAACCTGCTCGTAAGGTAGATGCTGATGCATGTAAAGAATAAATGGTATGCTCAGTGATAGCTATACATAATATAATTGGGATACAAACATAAAATATATCAGATAAAAAAAAATAAAGACCTATTACTAACACCAAATAATAGGCAAGAATACACATCATGCTCGATTATTAACATCTCGTTAGTTCAGTTAACAATTGAACTTAAAATGTTAAATTATAAAATTTGATAAGCATACTTATTACAAAACACCGTTGGGTAAGATATAATAAATATGTTTATTTCTATCGTCTAGGTTATTAAAAACATTACCGTTGGGATCATGTATTAATAACTTAGACAATATATGTTAAATGACTTAATAATAATGCTTATGTTGATTTGAACAACTTCCCGTTGATTCCACCATTCAAATCGTTAAAGCATAAGTCATTCAAAATGTGAAGATGGTTAATGAGAATAAAAACACTTATTAGTTGATGAAATCCAAATACTTACATATGTTTATGTATTCCAAAACCATCGTTTTGTTCAAAACTATTTAGGCATATACTTAATTTGGTTCTCATGAATAAAATATATGGCAACTAATACGTGAATCGAAGTTAGGTAACCAAATTTTGTAATTTGAAGTGAATTACTCATAGCAAATACTATAATATTTTAAAACTAACTTCGACATATGTGATTATGACAATTAAAAATAAATATGTGTTTGTTGATTCAGATTTGGAACCAAAACAGAAATACGAATACAAACAGAAAGTGATTGTTTGTTGATTCAGATTTGGAACCAAAACAGAAATACGAATACTATAATATTTTATAATATTTTATAGAAATTATCCCTACTGGGGAACGACGGTGATCAAAGAACATTACGGCGACTCCGAGACGTAATATTTTATTGAGAAACCGATCGAAGTTTTAAGAAAATTACGGCGACTCCGAGACATCAAAATCAGAACAAGAAATCAAGATTCAAGAACTACAATTCAATCCGATTCGCTCCAACGCTTTTAAGAATCAATTTTGGAAAATCAATTTCAGACACATTCTTCAAAATCAAAACTTTAAACCGCTCTGATACCACATGTAGAATTGAATTCTACATATGATATTATTTATACAAGTCCCAAATCAATCTACCATTACAAATTGATTAGGGTTAGTAAAACTTACTTGAAAGAGATGATTCAGTCTTTGTGGATGAAGAAGAAGCCATAGTGATCAATCTGATTACGGGTCTTATTTGCCTGATTGATGAATAGAATTCCTTATGATGTTCTTGAAATTTTGTTCTCTGATGAAAGAAAACGTGGGAGAGAAAGATGAAAACTTAATTCTGGTAAATAAACCCTTAATCATTTAACCACCACTAATTTACATATTAGCCCCTTAGGATATTAATTCCCATCAAATTAGACATCCTAAGTATTAGGGATTAACACACATAGTCCATATAAATGTCAAATGATTAAAAGGCCACATAATTATTTCTAACAATTTACTCCCATTTCCATTGAGGGAGTAAGCCTGAGGGTTTGATGTTCGGATTTAACCTTAAGACAAGTGAGGCATTTTTCCGACATACAGGGCAATGGTTTGAGTATCGTGTTTTGTTTGCCTCGTTTATAATGAGTTCTCTAAGTCGGGAATCTACATTCTTCCTATGAAATAGAGAATTTCATCGGACGTGAACTCCATTCGTTGCTCAGCCCCGTTTGCAAGCTCTTATGTTTAGGAGAGGAATTCGCCTAAGAACAACCGTTCGGTGGTACACATTTTGACCATTCCCAAGATTGTAGTCAAATGGAACGAGCAAAATAAAAAAATATGGTTTGTGGCTCAATTCATACCTCGTTTAATCGTTGAAATTGAAATGTAAAGCTAGACCAACTACCACATGTTTCAAACTTGTTAAACATGATCAAACCAATAGATTCATAGAACATTGTTTAAACCATACTTTTGAGAGTGACCGTCTTATGTCAAAATAGAATGAGTATAATTAGAAATATGGTTTGTGGCTCACTTCGTACCTCTTCTAATCGTTGATATTGAAACGCAAAGCTAGACCAACTACCCTATGTTTCAAACTTGTTAAACCTGGTCAAACCAATAGAACATTGTTTAAGCCATACTTGTGAGAGTGACTGTCTTACGCAAGAATGAGCAGGTGGTGCACCATGTGTTGCACCAACCAAACCAGACACCGGTGGTTCTTTTTTGTTGCAAGTGAATGCAATGAAAAGACCTGGAAATGACGAATAATAAAACAATTCCCACAAGAAAGGTGACATTATTCATAACGAATATAACCAAGCTGCCAACCAATAAAGTAAGCACCTTAAATGAATGAGATCGTGGAAGCTCCGTTTGCACCCGATTTGAAACTTAATAAAAATAGACATTAAAAGCTTGGTTTTGGTGTCTAGATATTCCTGATGACTTTTCGGTTAAAGAGATTAGAATTGCTATTGATCACGACTCTCTTTTGGTTGAGGATCAGGCTACTCAATGGAACAAGTATGTTATGAAGAGAGTTAATATTATGGCTTGGTGTGTGCTTTTGGATCGTCTTCCTACTAGATCAAACCTTAGTAAAAAAGGTCTTGATATTCCTTCTATTATATATTTTGTCCTTTATGTTCCTCTCAAGTGGAAACTATTATCATATTTTTAGAAATTGTAAGATTACTTTGTCGATCTGGCGTTCCATTGATTCTTGGTTAAAGATTGACTTTTTGCTTCATGTTCGGCCGAGGTGGTTGTTCGAGCTTTTAGAATCTTCAAGTATTTCAAAGAAGAGGAAGGATTTGGTGGAGGCTATTTGTATGATCACATGGCGGGTCATTTGAAGTGTTCTAAAAAAGGTCATCTTTCAACCTCACCACCACCCTATCTATCGCTACCACCACCGCCTAGGGTTTTATCGCTGCCCCCAATGAGGATTTCGAACCCTTTAGTAGTCGCTGCTACCTAAATACCCTTGTTTTGAAAATCGGACCCCAATCCGGTCCGGTTTGGTGCTTAAAATCGGTTTAGCGTAGAACCGGTGGTTGGACCGATCAAACCGGTTGAACCGGCGATCGGACCAGGAACCGGACCGGTTGAGCCGTTTTTTATATATATTTTTAATTTTTTTTTGTATTTTTTACATATATTCATTAAAATAATTATAATTTTATCCGATTCTTATATCCAGTCCGACGAGCGGACCAGTAAGGCGTCCGGTTCACTGTCTGATCCGGTTATGAAAACATTGCTAGATACTCCTCTGTTCACCCGCCACCTAAAGTTTTTTTTTTATGTTTCTCTGTTTGCTATTATGCCGAAGACAGGAAGACTGTGATTGAAAAGTTTAATGATACTGATTTTGGCTAATGGAAAATATAAATAGAAGCATTGTTTTGTCAAATGATTTGAATATGATACTTGAAAAGAAACCAAAGAAGATGGAGAAAGTTGAACCGCAGTTTGGGGTTCTAAAGATAAGAAAGCTAGAGCGGCTATTATGTTGATTTTGATAAAGAGTGTTGCTTTTAACATCATAAAAAACCACTGCAAGTGGTATGATGTCGGCTTTATCAAATATGTATGAAAAATTGTCTGCAGCTAACAAGATGTTCTTCCTAAGGGAATTATTCAGGACAAGAATGAAAGATGAAAGCTCAGTTACCACTCACATTAATAATCTAAATTCTATTATGTCCAAATTAGCATATGTGGGAAACAAATTCGATTATGATACTCAAGTTGTGGTGTTGCTATCTTCACGACCTGATAGTTGGTGAGGTACAGTGACTGTTGTTACCGCTTGTGTGGCCGCCGACAAGATGACATTTGATAAGATCCAGGATATTGTGCTGGGTGACGACAATAGTTTGAAAAGTTCAAACGATGGATCATCACCTAAGATGTTACATGTTAGCAGGGAAAGGGAACATAACAGGGGCAGTGGGAGTCGAGGAAAGAGTTCTACTAGAACTCGAAAAAATGTGAGGTGTTGGAATTACAATGAAGATGGACATGTTAATGACAAAAGGTGTAGAATTCATCGATGTCCATTCTCATTCATTTCCTCAAAATATATACACGGTACAATGTAACAGAAAAGCCTACAACTAAGGAAACTAATAAACATAAAATATACAACAAATATACAAAGAATATACAACTAATATTGACCAGGATCCAGTCAATATAGCATTGGCTAACACACCCCCTCAGTTTGAGCTGGAGATGGACGCAGGCACAAACTGGAGTGGAAACGATTGAAAAAGTGGCGAGGTAGGCCTTTCGTGAAGATATCAGCGTACTGGAAATCCATAGGGATGTGGAGAACCCGGACTGCGCTGACGCGAACTTTCTCCCTCATAAAATGAATATCGAGCTCGAAATGTTTGGTTCTTTGGTGTTGGATGGGATTCTCGGATAAGTAGACCGCATAAACATTATCACAATATACAAGTGCTGCTCGTCGTGTTGGCACGAATAATTCGAGTAATAAGTTTCGAAGCCAAGTTGTTTCTACGACAGCATCTGCGATGCCGCAATATTCAGCCTTGGCACTATAGCGGTAAATGGTTGGTTGTCGTTTGGAAGACCAGGAAACAAGGTTATCACCTAAAAACACATAGTAACCAGAGGTTGATCGTCATGAGTCTGGGCACCCTCCCCAATCAGCATCAGAATATGCAATGAGTTGCATGGATTTGGAGGGAGAAATGTGTAAATCATGATCAATGGAGCCCTTTAAATAGCGGAGTACCCATTTCAAGAATTGAAAATGTGGCTCACGAGGGGCGTGCATAAACAAACAGATTTGTTGGACCGCATACGTGAGGTCCGGTCGTGTAAAAGTGAGGTACTGAAGTGCCCCTGCCAACTGTTATACAATGTCCCATCAGGAAAGAGAATTCTTGTTGTTGCACCTAGTTTGGAGGAGGTGTCAACGGGGGTTGCTGCTGGTTTGCAATCAGACATGCCGGCACGATGTAAAATTTCAGTGGCGTAATGGCTTTAAGAGAGAAAGAGACCTCTGCTGTGGTACGTGACGTTGATCCTAAGGAATTGATGTAATCGGCCGAGGTCTGTCATTCTGAATTTGTTAGATAGTAGCTGGATAACATGGCAAAGAAAGTTGTCATCAGAGGCGGTCAAAATAATGTCATCGACGTATAACAATAAATATGCCATACGGTTGCCTTCGTTGAACACAAAGTGTGATGTATCACTAGTGGTAGCTTGAAAACCACATGATGCTAGATAAGAAGCGAAACGATCGTACCATGCCCTTGGCGCTTGTTTCAAACCGTAAAGATATTACATTAACCAGCAGACATGATTCGGATAACGTTTGTGGGTGAAACACTGCTAGCTGAAACATATATATAGTCTCATTAAGATACCCATTTAGAAATGAATTTTTAACGTTGATTTGGTGTATGGACCAACCACATGAGACTGCCAAGCTAAGAACGGTGTGGATAGTGGTAGGTTTAACTACGGGGCTGAACGTTTCATCAAAGTCGACCCGATTTGTTGGCTTTTGCCATTGACTACCAAACGGGCTTTGTATCTTTGGAGTATGCCATCTGCCTTAAATTTGCGGCAAAATAGCCACATGCAACGAATAATATTTGTATCCGGGGGTCGTGGTACAAGAAACCATGTATTATTTTCCATTAAGGCCTGATACTCATCATTCATAGCGGCGTGCCAATTTGGATCGGATAGAGCCCGGATGTGGGAGGTGGGAATGGCTGATATGGGGGAATTGGTTTGGGTTTGAAAGGTGAGGGAGGTGTGTGGTTATGAAGCCCTTGATTTGGACCTAGTGGTCATCGGGTGGCTGTTGAGGTTTGGTTGTGTGGGAGGGTTGTTGGTGGTTGGTTGGTGGGTGTTGGGTGGTTGAGGGGGGCTAGTATATTGTGTTTGATGGTTGGTTGATAGTGGTGGAGGGTTGTTGAGTGATGGTGGGCTGGTTGAAGGAATTTGATGGGGGATCGACGGTGGTAGAAGGTTGGTGGTTGATAGTTGGTTGGGTGCTCGTTGGTAATGGATGCCCCATCGGTCAGAAATGGATGCTGGCGAAGGGGTAGATGGAGCGGAAGGGGGGGGCTGTGGTAGAGGTGTGGCTAGGTGAGGGTGGGGTGGGGTTGGTGGATACTGGTGTTTGGTACAAGAGGGGAGAAGGGTCTAGCAAGGAGTAATCATTAGGGTTTGATTGTGGGTCGTTTTTAGCATATGGAAAATGAGTCTCATCGAATGTCACGTGTCGTGAAAGAATTATTTTGTCGGGGGAGATTTCAAGACATCGGTAGCCACGATAATTGGATGGGTATCCAAGAAAAATGCATAAGGTTGAACAAGAAGCAAGGTTATGGGGGCGGGTGGAAGATGTATTGGGGTAGCATGCATATCCGAAAGTTCGGAGGTGGTCATACGAGGGATTTTTAAAGTATAAGGCAGACATGGGGGTTTGAAAACTTAGGAGTTTGGTGGGCAATATATTATGGAGGTAACACGCGGTGTGAAGAGCTTCGACCCAAAAGGTTGGGGATAAGGAAGCATGAGTGAGGAGTGTGAGCATTATCTGATTTAGTCGACGGATCATACGCTTAGATTTACCGTTTTGTTGTGAAGTGTGTGGGCAGGAAAAACGAAATTGAAGTCCATGAGTGTTTGCAAAAGATTTTAAGTTTTGATTATCATATTCACCCCCTATATCACATTGGAAGGATTTGATTGTGGTGAGTTTTTATATACTTATGAAATTTGGCAAGTTTTTCGAATGTCTCAGATTTTAGTTTTTGAGGAAAAACCCACGTGTATTGAGTGTAATCATCGATGAGAACCATATACTTATATCCTGTTTTACACTTTTACTAATTACGATAGATGTCCACAAATCACAGTGAATAATATCAAACGGTAAAACAGTAGTAGAATTTGAATCTAAAAATGGCAAAGTTTTGTGCTTCGACAATTGGCAAGAATCGCAAACCAATGTTTTTGCACGTTTATTACATGGGATAAGTTTATTAGAAACTAGAAAATCAAAAACAGGAAACCCGGGGTGACCCAATAGATCATGCCAAGGATCTTGTTCAGTAGAGGCAAGAGCAGTTGGGGTTCAGTCGGAGCAGCGACCGTATAAGAGAGAGGGTAACGACGACTTGAGCTATTGTGGCGGGAGAGAGTCTTCCCACAAGGTAATCCTTCACAGAAAAACCATGTGGATCAAAATCAACAGACACATCATTATCAATGGTAAATTTTCGAACGGATATAAGGTTTTTGATCATGCTTGGGATATATAATATGTTGTTAAGGTGCAAGGGTCGGGTGTCATTGGGTAGTGTTGAGTGACCCGATCCAAGGATTTTAACACGCGCTCCATTACCGAATGAAGCATATTAACTGCAACATCCCAGGGCGGTACGATCTGATTGATAAGAGCACCGACAACATCCAATTCATGAGGCAAACCTCGAACAAGTTGGAGTACAAGCTGCTGATCATCCAGGGCTGTCCACAAAATTCAATTGATGTGCGAGGTCCTTCAATTTTTGGCAGTAGGATTCAAGAGACAACATAGATTTGAGTGTCATCGATATGGTTCATCACTTTGTATCCTCGGGCATGTAGTTTAAACAACTTGACCCACCGGGCATACGAGACTTTACACCATCAAGGATTCTCATCTTTCTAGTGATATTTGAAATTATCTAAAATATACATGTTTAATATAGATATTCGCCAACACCAAAATAGTATTTGGGTTAATTTTAATTGAATTTTACTCCATGAAAAGTTCACATTTGTATTTTGATGATTTTAGGAGACTATGAGTTAAAAAGATGAGTTTAACTAGACTTGAAACCGATGGGTAAATAAAACCTAAACCAAAGTATGATTTCTTTTGTTTGACGATTGAATTAATTTGTGGATCTAATAGTTGTTTTCAAAAAGGGAAAAGTCCACTAAATGTTGTTCACCAATTAAATTTATTGTTTGCAATTTTCACAAGATGATTTGTTAATTGAATTATTTGTTTTATTTGAATACAGATTAAATCAAACGTGAGAATTGAGATTACAAGAAATTGGGCTTAAAGGCCCAATATCACCACCACATATGAGTCATATGACGTACGAGAATAAGAAAAAGAAAGGAACCGAATTCAAAAGAAAAAAAAAACAACAGCAACGACAGGGAGAGATGCACGGACGAGAAGAAAACAATTCTAACATCTCATTATTTTGAATTCAACTTTGGAGTTTGAGTACGACTGGAAAACAATCTTAAAGCAAAAAGCAAGATCGTGAAACAAGGATTGAAGCATTCAAGCATTGAAGATCATTCGGTTTTGCATTGTTTTCGTTTCTTTTCTTCGATTTCATTAATTCTCTCGTTTATGTTACTAATGTTTGCATCTTTATTATCGTTTTTAATGTTTGTAAACATTATGAGTAGCTAACGTTTTAGTACTACGTGGGTTTGGTTGAAAACTAGTATGTTTTGGCTAAATATTTTGTTTTGATTTCGTATATTTGTTTATTAAGCTTAAAACTTGATTATTCTCTAAATTAAATATAGTCATGTGTATTGTTTTATGCTTGAAAGTTACTGCCATGCTCGTGTAGGCTTGATCTTGATTGATTGCGTGATATCTAGATTAGGTTAATACACGTTAAAATTAATTACTTTGTGTTTTTAATTTAAACTTTGATTAGCGATAATCTTAAGAGTGTTGGTTGTGATTTTGATAGTATTTGCAATGTGCTACCTTATCTAGAACCTAGGGGTGATAGATATTGCTTAAAACCTCCTACTCATTGCTTGTTAGGTTTAGATTTCGCGAGAGCGTGTTTTTCCTTTCATTCGTGGTGTTAGTGTTTTAGGGTATTTAATTGGTTTTAATTAAGTTGTCCTTTGTCTTAGGGTTGGAAAATATAATCTTAAAGGCATTGTGGTAGAAAAACTAGGGGCGATCTTCTATTAGGCATTTTAATAAACCTATCTTGTGCTTCACACGTCTCTTTGGTTTTCTTAAGAAGTAGCAACATACCTAGTTAACCCTAGATTCGTCCTTTTAGAGATAGTCGTACGAGTCATTGCATTTGTGTCATTACATTTTAGTTGGATTCCTACCTAGGTAGTTATTTCGTATATTTGATCGTATTCAAGTTTCCAAGTTTGAATTCTTAATTTGTTTATTTCAATTGTCGTGTTTAGATTAATTAGTTTTAGTTAAATTATAAATTGTTTATTTTATTTTTTATTAAAAATTACTTAAAATCATTATATTTATTAGGTAGAAGTCAATAGAGGTTTATTATCGAGAGCCGTCAAAAGTGCCCACGGATTCGATATCCGAACTTACCTAAACTTTACTATATCACGACCGGTACACTTGCCGTTTGTTTGAAGCTTAGTTTGGAATTTTCTTTTAAAACTAATTTGTGAAAATCATTTTTTAGAATAAATTAATATATATTTTCACACATCAATATCCATGACGGTGTATGCCGGATGCAAGGATCTAGTTTCGGGTGTTTTGGTGCTGGAATCCACAAATCTGTTTTCATCGAAATCAACAGGTCTGGGTTCGTCTCCCATTGTGACAGGAGGTTGAAGACTGAGGATCGAAATGAGGGGATGAGGGATTTATCAATGGAGGAGCAAATAGGGTCAGGTTTAGAACTGTAGCTCTGATACCATGACAGAAGGTGTAGAATTCATCGATGTCCATTCTCATTCGTTTCCTCAAAATATATACACGGTACAATGTAACAGAAAAGCCTATAATTAAGGATACTAATTAACATAAAATATACAACAAATATACAACTAATATTGACTAGGATCCCGTCAATATATAGTTGGCTAACAGTTAAGAGTCGATGTCCAAAGAAAAGCTTGAACACTGCTGTTGAGGATGAGTGTCTTGATGACTTGTAATTGCTTGAGGCTAAAAATAGGGTGGACTCTTGGATCATGGATTCTGGTGCTTCGTTTCAGGCCGTACACAGTGGGAAAATGATGGTGAATCTATAACAATGTGACTTTGGGACGATACAACTTGCTAATAACGAGAAAGTTAATGCAAGGGCCATGGGTGATATTGATTGGACAATTCCAATAGGAACTACATGAAACCTAAAAAATGTCAGGGTGATTCCAGGTCTAAAGAAGAAGTTAACATCTATTTAGTCAATTGGATGTACATGGACCAGAAGTAAGTTTTGGTGGTGGAAATGGATGGTAATCAATGGAAAGCTAGTGATTGCTTGAGGCAATAAGCATGGGTCATTATACATGGTGGAGGTACCCGTTAAAGGAGTGATCATACCGGTTAAGAAAGTCAAAGTCGGTTCGCTAAATATGTTGCTAAAAGAGTTGATCTTGCAAACGTGAAGTCTGAAGCAGAGATTGTAGCTGAACATGGTCAAAAGTCTAAACCAGTCGAGGGATTCTATGATAGTTGAGATTGGAGAGTATTAGTAGTTCTTGATGTATCTCTGAAGCAGTTGAGACAGAGGATGGGTTGTCGGCTAGATTAGCCACGACTGAGTTAGAGCTCAGGAGAGCTTCAAATTGCATTTTTGGTGCTTGATGATGAGGGGCCGCCACAACTAAAAGATTTGACGAAGTCTTAGCTTGTTCTTGGGAACTAGAGTTTTTGAAGACTTATTTAAAGATTATTAGAGTTACTAGACGACTAGATTGTTTTGTGCTTAAATGGCGAGCTAGAGTATTCGCAAGACATTCAAATGGGAGATTGTTGGGGTGTGAAGGTCTTTGGGCTTTCGGATTGACATTAGAAGATATGGGCCTGGCCAATTGGAGTTTTCTTGGAGCCTAAGTTAGAAACCCTAACTAGTAATTATGTCTTTATAGATACCTTGTCATAAGTTGTAATCTTTGTATTGTACCGAGCATAATCTTTGTACTTTACCAAGCATATGACTACACATCTCTAGCTGCACAAATGGAAACAACGGCTAAAAGATTTGATCAAATACAGGTGAACCAAGTGCAAACGATTTGTCACTTATGGGGTGGTGCACATACGAGCTCCGATTGTCAACATGGAGTTATGTACAATGTGAATGATGCACAAGAAAATTACACTATCACTGAAAAATGACAATTTTGTTGTATTATTTACTTTTGATAAGTTTTGTTTCTATCTTGTTCAATCAACAATCATTATCTACACTGACCATGCAGCTCTTAACTATCTCTTTAGCAAGAGAGACATAAAGCCACGCTTTATTTGGCGGATTTTTCTTTTGCAAAAATTTGATAATGAGATCTGAGATAAGGAGTTGAGAATGTCACCGCAGATAATCTTTCCTGCCTTGAGAACCCATCCATGGAGAGACTAAGGAGATCCAATATAAATGACAATTTCCCTTATGGGCCCATTTCCATCTTCACATGATCACAAAGACATTCTAGTAGCCACACCTTTAAGTAGATCGGGGCACAAGCCTTGCATACAAACGATGCTAGGGTGGTTGTGAAATTCTTGAAAAAGCTCCTCTCGGTTTGGTGCCCCTAATGCTCAATAGAAATGGGTGGATAAGTTAGATGACACCTTAAGTGCTTTCCGAACCGCTTATAAAACTCCAATTTGTCTCACACCATTTAAGTTGGTTTATGGAAAGTAATGTCTCCTTCCCGTTGAACTTGAACATAAAGTTTATTAGTCCTTGAAGGTCGTTAATCTTGATTTGAAAGACGTAAGTGAAAACATGTTTTTGCAAGTCCATGAGCTTGAGAAATTGATGAATCAAGCATACAAGAATTCCATAATTTACAAAGAACAAACGAAGAAACTACATGACAACAACTTGAAGAACAACAAACAATTCAAAGTGGGAGATCGTGTATTGCTCTACAATTCAAGATTTCGTTCGTTTCCCGATAAATTGAAATCAAGATTAAAGGGTCCTTACATCATAAAGCAAGTGTTTAAATACGATACCATTGAAATTGAACATTCGGACAAGAGAATTTTCAAGGTTACTAGCCATCAATTAAAGCATTACATTGAAGGCCCAACGAATGAGATGAAGTTAAAAGTTATGGAATTCCACCCCAAAGTACAGGTAAATATGGGGTCGAGACTTGATTCGAGCTAATGACTCGTTAATAAACAAAACGTATTCGTGAGGTAACCCGAGGTTTTGAATATCTTTCGTATGCTTTTGTTTTTACATATTTCTTTGATTAGTTTTCTTTTTGTTTAATATTTTTGGTTAAAGTTGTAACAGCATGATTCAACACAAGTATGGATGGTCTGCATCACTGGGTCATGGCCAATGATGAAGCTCGTCCGTTTCTTCATTTCAAAAGAGATAGTCAGGCCGCGAACAAGCTTCCTACCCTTCAACACAAGTAAATCACGAAAACTCACACCATAGGGAGACTCTTGAAGCATTAAGTTAGACTGATTGTATTACCGCACTCATATCGTGCTCTTGGAAATGTTTATTTGACATCAAACACCATCAATACCGCGTGTTTGTGTTGGAGTCTTACTCGACTTATCAGTTTGATTGTAAGACAAAAAATCTCAAAGACACTAGTAGCATCCGGTTCAACTTGGTGGGCAACAACATCAAATATCTGTGGTAGATCTTGGAGTGTTGATGGGTATTTACGCGAGGAATGAGATAAGAAGGAATACATTCAGGCATGGTTTAAGGTTAACATAGGACAATGCCCTCGCCACGTTATGGGTTGAGATTAGTTTGTGGGTATACAGTTCTACGTTGAGTAAGAGCACACAAATGCAGGACCTAATACATCACTACTTACATTGAGCACTTTTGTGCACAAATTCTGGGCGAGGTTCAACTACGAGTTATCACTGAGAATAACATGTTTTTCTATATCACCTCGTACGCAAGCAACCATGTAACTTGGCATGCACACTCATGTTTTACTCCACATGCTCTGGTGAGAAGCATAGTAGTCAAATTTGTGGAGCAGCATTCATCACCCAACTTGCCTCTGCTCTTCGTCTTCTAAATAATGATATCCTTGTGGAAATTCTTTATTCTCATCAAACCAAGCTTATTAATAAATCAATGTTGATTAACATTAAACTCACTGAATATCAACAATAACAGAGATGGTATTGTTGTTTCCCATCGAGTTAGAACTGAATGCTACTTGAGTCTTTGAGATTTTTTCTTATGAAAAATTGATAAGTCGAGCATAATTCCAATACAAGCACGCGGTATTAATAGTGCTTGATGTCAAATAAACAATTCCAAGGGCACGAGCGGAGTGTAGTCTTACGATCGATCTCACCCAATGCTTCAAGAGCCTCCTAATCTATGGTGTGAGCCTTTATTAGTTCCTTGTGCTGAAGGGTAAGAAGTTTGTTTGCGGGCCGACCACCTCTTTCAAAACAAAAAAATGAGTGAGCTTCATTATTGGCCATGACCAGATAACGTAGACCATCCATTCTTCAGTTAAATCTCGCTATAACAAACTATAACCGAAAATATAAAAAAACTAATCAAATAAATACGTAAAAACAAAATGATACAAAACCCTTTCAAAACCTCACGATGCCTCCTGAAAGAGCTTTGTTTATTAAGGAGTCGTTAGCTCGACTCGATGCCACATTCATTTGTCCTTGAGGTGGAGTTCCGTAACTTCTAACTCCGTCTCATTCATCAGGCCTTCAATATAATGTTTTTTGATGACCATTAACCTTGAAAATTCTCCCGTTCGAATGTTCAATTTAAATATTACCATAATTAAACATTTGCTTTAAGATATAAGGACCCGTCCAGCTTGATTTCAATTTACTTGGAAACAAAAGAAGTATTGAATTGTAGAATGATACATGATCCCCCACTTGCAATTGTTTGTTGTTCATCAAATGATTGCCATGCAATTTCTTCGTTCTTTGAAAATTGTAGAATTCTTGTACGCTTGGTTCCTCAATTCTTTAAACTCATGGACTTTCAAAAACCTGTTTTCACTTGCATCTTTCAAATCATGATTAACGGCCTTTAAGAACTAGTATACTTTATGTTCAAGTTCAACGGAAAGGAGACATAACTTTTCATAAACCAACTTAATATGTGAGGTACCAATTGGAGTATTATAAGTGGTTCAGAAAGCATATAAGGCGTCATCTAACTTATACGCCCATTCCTTTCGGTTTTGCCCAACTGTTCGTTCGAAGATTTGTTTAAGGCCTCTGTTAGTGTCCTCAACTTGATCACTTGTTTGTGGATGGTAAGGTGTTAAAAATCAATGTTTAACCCCATAACGAGCCAACACTTTTTCAGGCTGATTGTTACAAAAATGAGTGTGCATTCACTAATTAGAGCCTTAAGGGTACCAAACCAAAAGAAGCCTTTTGAAGAATTTCACAACCACCTTAGCATTATTTGTAGGCAAGACTTACGCCTCAGCCCACTTAGAGACGTAGTCAACGGTTACTAGAATGTATTTGTGACCATGGAGTTGATGGCCCAAACATCAAATACCTCGCATACTTCTATGCTATTTTGGGGTAACTCATAACGTAACAAGATGTTACCTGCGTGTTGGCAAGCATAACATGCTTTAACCAACATACGGTTCTTTTTAATAGCCAACATTTTCATTAAAGGCTACCAAGTTGCTAGAGAAATTACAAAAAAAAGAAGAATTAAGTAGTTAAAACGTAAAACTACATCATTTTTCCCATTCTAAATTACTCATTTTCTCTCTAATTCTCAGCCAAAGAAAAGTGTTTTAATGTCACCCAATACGTCTTTTGCTTCCTTGAATTTCCTATGAAAAACACTCATTCTGAGCGTTCCAAATACACCAAAGAGATTTTAGAAAAATGGTGTGAATCAAAGATTTTTGCCCATTGGAGACCAGCCACGAACTGAGCTATTGGAACAAATCTTGGACATTTGCCACTACTACAGTGGGTAACCGGCACCATCAAAATAATTCAGCCCATACCTTATCTAAAGCCTCACATCCCAACGGAATGTGGTTTGCGGTTACATCCCTTACATTACATCCACTGCTACCAGCATCACACGCAATGCCTCGCCTTTTCAAAGCTATTTTTGATGGAATTCGGTCAATCATAACTCTCCATCCAAGTACGTTTTACCTTAATCGGCACCCATTTTGACCATTGGAAATTGCATGGGTCTAATGGAAGTTTGCACTCCTCAATCTTTTGCCTTATCTCTTTCGTGACAAAACATGTGGATTTTTCCACCCATTTATTTGCTTCTAGCCCCATAGTTTGCATGCCACTCATGTTTTTTACAATGTAAATCCGTGGGCCCCTAATGGATTATTTAACTAGAAACTCTACTACTTTTTTAACCGACATATGTGCATCCTTGAATATGGTAGGCCAATAAAAACCGGATTCAAAGACAATCTTGGCAGTGCAGTTTGCTCGATGATGGCCACCGGTGAGTCCTTCGTGACAATGACAAAGTATGCTCGTTGCCTCAATTCCAACATCTTCTTACCACTTGATCCGTGCAAACTCGAAACACGTACGAATATTCTCAGAAGTAGTATTTGACATCATACATGAATTCCCTCTTCTGTTGATAAGTCATATCCTTCACAAGAACTCCACCTGCAAAATAGTTAGCAGAATCTACAAACAAGGGAATTCTTCTTCAATCGCCTAAACCTGTAAAAGAAACTCATTAGGGAAATTATCCTTTGTGTTGGATTCCCTTAATCTCTCCATGGATGGGCTCTCAAGGCGGGAAAGATGATCTGCAACGACATTCTCAACTGCTTTCTTATCTCAGATCTCTATATCAAATTCTTGCAAAAGCAAAATCCATCTAATTAAGCATGATTTTATGTCTTGCTTGCCAAAGAAATAGCTAAAAGCTGCATAGTCAGTGTAGTGTAAATTTCTTGTGCACTATTCAATGTCTGGCTTGTGGGATGAAAATACTTTTACCCTAAGACCGCACCGACTACAAAGTCGTTAGCATCACACATCAACTCGAATGGAAGAGCCCGAATCCCGAATCAGAAGCTACCATTATGGGGGCATTTATCAGTTTTTCTTTTAAAAAGTTAAATGCATTATCATTAGCTCCACACATGAAATGATCAATATCTCTACACATGAAACAAGCTCTATTATTAGAAACAACGGTTTTGATAGAGCTAGGGGCTGTTTGGTAGTCTCTTAATGAGTTATCTCTGAACCGTTAAAACATGAATGTGTTTGCTTAAAAACAGTCTTTATATGATCCCATTCAGCGTCGAATGGTTCAGCTCGTATATACAATGATGAGTGAGAAATAAGACATATACCCTTCACAAAAGAAAACCATTAAAGCCCTCTCCTTCCCTCCCTCCCTCCCGTCGCAGCCACCTGCCTCCACCGTCGCCTTCTCGCCGCTGCCGCCTAACCTCACCGGCGCAGCCTCCCGCCACCGTATCCCTTCACCGTCGCAACCCTCCGCCACCGGCCCCTCATCGTCGAAACCCTTTAGCCGTTGCAACCCCCTTACCGCCGCAATCCCTCGGGGCCACCCCTTAGCCGTCGCCACCCACACCAATCGCCCCATTTGCTGTGTTTCAGAGTGAAACCTCTTTTTTGATGAACGGTTGGCGATTCTTGATTCTAGGGTTTGTAGGGTAAAAATTGAGTTCTTAGAAGAAGATGAAATGGAAACTACAGTGAGGTAATAATCTTGAACCATCTTCTCTATTTTTTTGGTGGCTTTATTGCCATGATTAGGTATTGTAGATTCTTGTTGTTTGAATTTGAAGAAGATGAAACGGAAATTACAATGGGGGAGATATTCAGAAAAGAGGATTCAAAAAAGAGGATTAGGTACCGTAGATTTTTGTTGTTTGTATATGAGTAAAAAATATCTTAGCGGATAAAATAGTCATTTTACACGACTATTCGGAGATTCAGCCGAACAATACCTTACTGGGTAAGCACTTATTGACTCAAAGTCCCTTACCCTTTCAGACCTCTTACTTGCCAAACAGCCCCATAGTAACCGACAAGTCTGGTCTAGGTGCCTGAATTTTCCATAGTGCATAGTCAACTCTAATCTCCATGATGATCCCCCCTCTTAACTGAACCTTAAATGGTAGGGCAACAGAGTAGCGGAGTTACTATGGCAAAACTCTTGACCATCTTCTGTCTTTTGTGATGGTGGGTACACATCTTTACAACTTCTTCTTTAACCCTCTTAGCATCTTTTTTGACAAGTATAAATGATTTCACCAGGTCATCTGTCAACACCAGATCATCTGTCAAGGTAGCAGACACGATGGTTTTAAGGGTAGTTAGATCATTGCCTCATATCTGAGGAGGGAGACCACTAATATAGTCACACCCCATTAAAGCCGAAACATCAAAGGCACGGTGTAATTGTTTCATGAGACATGTCATAAAGATAAACTAAGGAAAATTATTATTAAAAGTCTAATAGTTAAAAACATAAGTTCCAAAGGAAAAAGGCAAAATAGTAAAGAAATATCATTATTAATTTCAATTTATGTCTAAACATGGCATGTCATAAAGATAAACTAAGGAAAATTATTATTAAAAGTCTAATAGTTAAAAACATAAGTTCCAAAGGAAAAAAGCAAAATAGTAAAGAAATATCATTATTAATTTCAAATTATGTCTAAACATGGCATCCTATATGTGTGATCCTAGCTCATTCTCATTACCTAAAAACATATGAAAAAAACTGATCAAATATAAAGTGAGTTGGTGAGTTTCATAGGATTAGATACGTGATTAAAAGATATAAGATTCAAGATACAATTCATAAATAAATTAAAATACACACAGTATTAAACACAATATACAGGGTGTAGTTTAGGATTAGAATAGATTTGTCATTCTAAAAAAAAATAAACACAATACTTGAGTTTACAACCAACCCTAATGACGAATGCCCTCTAATGATTATGTCAGATTTCGAACGTCCAGCTTCTTACCCGAGAAGTGAACGAGTTTGTCACACCAATAAATCTAATATTGCGGTGTGTTTATTACGTGTGTTTATTACGTGTTGTGTGTGTGCTATTGCTTTTTTCCTTGTATGTTTATTTTGCTCTTTGAGTCGGGGGTCTCCCTGCGAACAGCCTCTCTATCCCATAAGGTGGGGTAAGATTTACCCAAATTGACGCATACATATATAAAGGGAGTAATAACTAAATGATGATTTAAAGTGGAGCAAAATAAAACTAAAAAAGATTTACCTTTTGCACCTATGCGCGCAGTACTTCGAGTCCGATAGAGATAGTCAATCTAATATGCAAATAAAATGGGTATTATTGTTTTAATAAAACACCAAAAAGAAAAGAAAAAAAACAAGAAGAATTTAAAGAACATCACATGAAAATGCTTAGAGTTCAAGGGAAAATCAAACATGATAACATGATCAACCAAGTCCAAACCCCTAGCTGCAAGATCAGTACAAGAGTGGGGCAATCTCCATCGTTACTTTCAAACTTTTTGAGGTTTTATGAACCTTGTTTCATAAATACCCTATTGTTAGACACAAAAGTTATAAAAATGTGGATCACTATCTTAAAAAAAGTGTATAGTTAAATTCAATGGAGTTGCAGAAGGGTGTTTTAGATATGTCACTAAAAATCCACACTCCATGTGCTTATTGTAGATGATGTTACTAATTTGCCCCTTTGTCATCTTACAAAATCCAAAGTGCTTCAAAAATTCATCTTGGTCCGCAAAATTTACTTGAATTTGAAAAAGAAATCATTTCAATTCCTTAAAATTACTTTCACCATTTTTCAAATGATGAAAGGGTATTTTAGACATTTAACTAATAATCAGTTAAAATAATTTCACCTTTTAACTGCGGGCACCTCACCATGATAATCAACAATAGCTAGTTGGTTTTCACTCAGAAAAGTGGTCCATTGCACGGCTAGAATTCAATGTGTTACAACACACCATCACTCTATTACCCTTGGCTAAACTTGGCTCGAGAACCTACATGAACATCATAAAAAAAACATTATGGGATTAATTTCTATTTTAAAATATAAAACAGAACATCGTCTTTTTTTCCTTCCTCAAAAGCAGAAATTTTCAAATCTAGATCAAGTATCTCATAATACTTGCACATCATGCCTTAAAAACATATACATTCTTCTACACGTATGAAGTAAGATGGAAACTTTAAATCTAGTCTCACAGATATAAAAAAGAAGAAGAAAAATGAATGAACCTGTAGTAAAGCTTCCAGCTTATTTTCAGAAACCGAAAACTTTATGAAATCATCACCGGCAGAAGCAACCTTTTTATGCAGAGTTGAAGTGCGAAGATGTTCGATTCTTGAAACTCCTCATCAACTAGCTTTTGTTCAGCCTGTAAACAACTTAAATAATTCATCTAGGTTAGTGGTGGATTTTTTATAAATGATATCATTTTACATAAACCGCTTAATTAAATTTCAGATTATTATTGCAGTTTAGTTTTTTGGGGATTGCTTATTTAACTTATTGCATCTTTTAAAAGCACAGTGCGTTTGAGTGTTTGGAAAGTGCTTAGGTTTTTTGAGTATTTTCTCAGGTAAAATAAGTTGTTTTCATTACACAGTTCAAGATCAGTTATTTCAAACTGGACTATTCCTGGTGGATTCAAAATTTCAAGATTACCTACTTCTGCTTACAAGAATATGGTAAGAAAGAAAGTGTTTGTTGGCCGGTTGACCTAAACCGGGCGTGGTGATCAATTGGCTTTGCAACACTGAATACCTGCAATATACAAACTTCATCCGAGTTAAAGTGGCAATTCCATGATTTCTTACCACGGTATACACTTTTGGGGGCACTTATATATACATTCTCCTAGAACTTTAAATTTCATGTGTCCTAAATTCATCATATAGTAAATTCACCTTTTCAGAAACAAAATACTACATTTACACACACCATAGCAAATAAAATAAAGCAGTTACTTATAAAAATTGTTCCACTGAATAAACAAAGCGAACTTATGCCTTTAGATGAAACAAGGTGAATAATAATATCATTTCCTATTTGTTATTTCAGGTAAACCAATTTGTTTTATAGTCATAAGACCCCTCAGAAATGAGCTGTGGTAATGTTAACCATGAAAACACCATTGTCAAAACAAAAAAGTAACATTTCCAAATTCCAAATGAACCGCCATATCAACATTTTGATGATGTACAAGTTACCTTAGAAAGACATATGGAAGAAAGTATCCCTGTTCAATGTTAACCTGTTCACATAATTCCCGTGTTGGGCAGAGGACAACAGCACGTGGATGCCTGGGCTTCATCACCATGCCATTCAATACCTAGTCTTCTCTCAACAACTAGATAGACAAGAAAAACAAATGAGTGTCTACATCTTGTATCTTTTATCCTTTTATACGTTGACCCATTAATGTGAAAACGGGTTGATAAAAAGTTGTATTTAATTGCTAATGGGTCAAACGGGTTAAAGTTATAAAAAAACTAAAAGAGAAATTGGTCAAATGAGTTAAAAATTGCCATTGCATGCTTAAATCTTACATTAATTTTTTTACAGCTTTATATTTAAAAAATAAAATTAATAATCATTTAATGTAATATATGTGTCAGCAGGATTTTACTGGTATACAACTATGTACGTATAGGTGTTTGTCAAGGTGATTGTGAGAACCCGTAAAAAGTAAACTCCCGGGACACTACCATACCCTGCTAATCAACCAATAGGATCACATAGAACGTACCTTGCACAGGGCCAAGTGGCCTTCAAGATGATTTAAGGCAGAAAACAAGTGAAACTTGAATTCAAATCCGAGACCTTTCCTAAAGAGACTTAGGATCTTACCATTGTGCCACCTCATGAAGGTTGTTGTTTAGTGTTTGACAACTTCTGATTGACTAATGTAATACATAGAGTTTCTGATTATCACATTCGATATTCACTGTCTAAACTCATCGTACATTTATCTTGGTGATCAATTAGTTTTTGCATAAACCTACTGCTCCAAATTGCAATTAACAGATTAGATTCTAATCAAAACTCAAATGGCATCAATCACAAATAAATTGTAATAACCAAATACACAGAAGTAACTACTGTTTAACTCCAAGATAACCATATGCAGAAGTAACTTACACAAACAATAAAAAACAAATTATCACATTCAGATAATCACTATCAAAACACACATCCAAACATCACATAAATTGTGCATAGTAATGTCATCATACATCTTTCTTGATGATCGATTATTTTTCAGTTTCAACCAAATAGACAGAAATTAAAAGGACAGCTATCAAAACCAAATAGACATCAATCCCATATATAAGACATTCATACAAAAGAGAATGGTTTAAGATTCAGAAAGAAAATAAAGAAACACCAAATAAAGAAACTATATGGAATGCAAAAGTCAATATCAAACACAAAATGTTAAGAAAGCATTTAGCTCGTTTAATTATCATTAATTACTATATCGGTGAGAGAAAACTGAAATCTCCCATAATTAATGTCACGATTATAGAGAAAGAAAGAAAATGAACCTGTAATAATGTTTCCAACTTATTTTCTGAACCCGAAAGCTTTATGAAATCATGGCGGGCTGAAGCAACCTTTGATGCAGAGTTGAAGCGCGAAAGCTTTATGAAATCATTCCTTGAAACTCCTCATCAACTAGCTTTTGTACAGCCTGTAAACAGCTTATATAATATATCTAGTTTAGTGGTGAATTTATTTCAAATTATACCATTTACCATAACATTATGATGGGGAAAAAAGTAACTAGCATATGTTTGTCACTGTAGCAAACACCAAAACAGTTTGAAAACCTAGACCATCTGCTATTTGTGCACGGTTTTTCAACATGCCAAGAAACTAGCGGTTATCCGGGCCAAACCATCGATCAAACATGGTATCTGCCTCATCCAACACCTAATAACATGAGATTCGCCATCATATTAAAACAAGACAAAAAAAATAGATCTTGACCTGTTCAGATATTTTACATGTATCTGGAGTAGAGGTGGCAATTTCGCCCATTCATATAGAAATGGGTTGTCTTTCATCTTCAACGGATCAGAAGGCTAAGCTTGATTTTACTATAAAGGAAACCGTTAGAGTATAGTTTTGAAAGTCCTCTGAAACATATTCACCACATAAAACCTTCTAAACTGCTTAATAAAACTTCATATTATCATTGTAGTATACTTTTTGGGGATTGCTTATTTAAACATCTTATCTACTTTCCAGTTTTGAAAAGTGCTTATGCTTTTTTGCTTATTTTGGGGTAAATAAGTTGTTTTAATATACAATTCGAGATTGATTATTTCAAACTGATCATTCTTGGTGGATTCAAAATCACAAGATTACGCTTAGGGTGAAATGAGGTGTTTCAAAAAGCTAATTACCTACTTCTGGTTACAAAAATATGGATAAGATGTTAGAATAAGCTATAAACACACCCTTACTATTTATATTTTTTCTAGAAGTAACAAAGTAAATGTTTGTTGGCCGATTCACCTGACCCACTTGGATCCTTCAACGCTAATTTGGAGAAACAGCAACTACTTTTTTCTCAAGCAAAAAAATAAGAATTAGATGGTCACCAGATATTTGATATCACCATATACCAAGTTTCGCTCTTCAATATGTTGAAGAACCCTACCAGGTGTTCCCACCACCATGTCAATCTGTGAATTCAGTGCAACCTGAATACCTGCAATATACAAACTTCATCGAGTTAAAATGGCAATTTCAGGATTTCTTACCTTGAAAACACCACAGTCAAAACAAAAAAGTAATGTTTCCAAATGAACCTCCATATCAGCATTTTGATGATACACGGATTACCTTAAATGCTAACCTGTTCACATAATTCCTGTTTTGGGCAGAGGGCAACAGCCCTTAGACGCCTGGGCTTCATCACAATGCCATTCAATGCCTCGTCTTCTCTCAACAACTAGATAGGCGAAAAAACAAGTGAGTGTCTACATCTTAGGTATGTAACTATGATTGTTTGTTTAGGTGTTTGTCAGGGTGACCGTGAGAACCTGTAACAAGTAAACTCCCGGGACACTACCAATACCCTTCTAATCAACCAATGAGATCACATGGAACATACCTTGCACAGGGCCAAGTGGTCTTCAAGGGGGTTAAAGGCTGAAAACAAGAGAAAATTGGATTCAAACTCAAGACCTTTCCTAGAGTGACTTAGGAGCTTACCATTATGCCACCCCTTGAAGGGTGTTGTCGAGTGTTTGACAACTTCTGATTGACTGATGAATAATGGATGTAATAACACAAACATAGAGTTTCTGACTATGACATTCGATATTCACCATCAAAAGACCCATCTAGACATCACAAAATTTGTGCATAAACCTACCGCTCCAAATTGCAATTAATAGATTAGATTCTAATCAAAACAAAAATGGCATCAGTACCAATAAAATGTAAAAACCAAATACACAGAAGTAACTACTGTTTAACTCCTTAATAACCATGTGCAGAAGTAACTTACACAAACACTCAAATACTGATTACCGCATTCAGATAATCACTATCAAAACACAAATCCAAACATCACATAAGTTGTGCATAGTAATGTCATCATATCATCATGCATCTATCTTGATGATCGATTATTTTTCAGTTTCAACCAAGTGGACAGAAATCAAATAGACAGAAATCAAAAAGACAGAAATTAAAACCAAATAGATATCGATCCCATACATAAGACAAACCAAATAGACAGAAATCAAAGAAGTTTTGCATAATCATGCCATCATACATATATCTTGATGATCAATTAGTTTTTGCATAAACCTACTGCTCCATATTGCAATTAACAAATTGGATTCTAATCAAAATTCAAATGGCATCAATCCCAAATAAAAAGTAAAAACCAAATACATAGAAGTAACAATGGTTTAACCCCTAGATAAACATATGTAGAAGTAAGTAACTTAACAAACACTAGAAACTGACTATCACATTCAGATAACCACTATCAAAACACACATCCAAACATCACATAAGTTGTGCATAACTATGCCATCATACATCTATCTTGATGATCAATCAGTTTTCTCTTTAAACCATTTTAGATTCTAATCAAAAAACAAATGGCATCAGTCCCAACTAATAAAATGTAAAAACCAAGAACACAGTAGTGCGTAGTTATACCATCATACATCTATCTTGATGATCAGTTAGTTGTCTCTCTAAACCATGTTAGATTCTTATCAAAACTCAAAAGACATCAATCCCAAATAAAAGATAAAAAAGCAAATAGACAGAAATCAAAACCAGAACAAGAGGCAAAAATGGATCAGGTAGAACCAGCTTGCACTGTGCCAAGTGGCCTTTAAGGGGGTTAAACGCCGAAAACAAGTGAAACTTGGATTCAAACCTAAGACCTCTCCTAGAGGGACTTAGGCACTTACCATAGCTCGCCCCCTTGAAAAATGTTGTCGATCATTTGACAACTTCAGATTGATTAACGAATAACGGATATAATAACACAAACACTAGAAACTGATAATCACATTCAGATATTCACTATCAAAACACACATCCAAACATCACAAAATTGTGCATAGATATGTCCAAACTCATAATATATTTATCTTGTTGATCAATTAGTTTTTGCATAAACCTACTGCTCCGAATTGCAATTAACAGATTAGATTCTAATCAAACCTCAAATGGCATCAATCCCAACTAAAATGTAAAAACCAAATACACAGAAGTAACAATTGTTTAACCCCTAGATAATCATATGAAGAAGTAAGTAACTTACACAAACACTCCAAACTGATTATCACATTTAGATAATCACTATCAAAACACACATCCAAACATCACATAACTTGTGCATATATTGTCATCATACATCTATCTTGATGATCGATTATTTTTCAGTTTTAAACAAGTAGACAGAAATCAAGAAGACAAAAAATTAAAACCAAATAGACATCAATCCCATATATAAGATATAAACCAAATAGACAGAAATCAAAGAAGATTTGCATAGTCATGCCACCATAATTATATCTTGATGATCAATTAGTTTTTGCATAAACCTACTGCTCCATATTGCAATTAAGAGATTGGATTCTAATCAAGATCCAGCTGGCATCAATCCCAAATAAAAAGTAAAAACCAAATACACAGAAGTAACAATTGTTTACCCCTAGATAACCATATGTAGAAGTGAGTAACTACATAAACACTAGAAACTGACTATCACATTCAGATAACCACTGTCAAAACACACATCCAAACATCACATAAGTTGTGCATAGCTATGTCATCATACATCTATTTTGATCATCAATTAGTTTTCTCTTTAAACCATGTTAGATTCTAATCCAAATTTAAAAGACATCAATCCCAACTAATAAAATGTAAAAACCAAATACACAGAAGTAACTATCATTTGACTCCTAGATAACCATATGCAGAAGTAACTTACACAAACACTCAGAAACTGATCATCACATTCAGATAACCACTATCAAAACACACTACCAAACATCAAAGAAGTTGTGCATAGGAATGTAATCATACAACAATCTTGATGATCAATTAGTTTTCTCTTCAAACCAAGTTAGATTCTAATCAAAACTCAAAAGACATCGATCCAAATAAACAGTATGAGACCCCAACACCACACTTCTTCCATCAAGAACAGCGGGTATATCCAACCTCTGAATCCCCATTTCCCCTAAAAACTCAAATGACATCAGTCCCAAATAGACAAAACCAAATAAACAGAAATCAATCCCAAATAAAATGTTAAAACCAAACAAACAGAAATCAAAACCTGAACAAGAGGCAACAAGTAGGCACTGTAATCCCCATTTCCCCTAAAGCCCCAAATATATATATACCTCTTCACTTAACCCCAATTCACAAAACCCTAAAACCCCTCCTCCTCCTCCTTCCTCTTCTTCTTCTCAAATATCACTCTCCACCGGTGGTGGTGTAAGTGGTTGAAGATAAGGATGGTGATGAGGTTCCCATTTGGCCGGAGAAGCTGCCGGAGTGTTGCAGAGTGGTGGTTGTTTATGTGGTAATGATGATGATGATGATGATGATGAGTAAGTTTGATTTATGAACGGATAGTATACGAAAGGGGATCGCGTGACCGTCTTAAAATGTTACCGTTACCTCCAACCCGCAGTTTTTATCAGTACTTTTTTTTGAACGGCAAATTTAACGACACTAGTTTCGAAGGATATGTGTTATTTTAATCGGGCCCATCTATCTGTTTTCCAGTTAGGATCGCACCCTCAACCCCCTCAGAAGAAAACTCATTGCTGAGAAAACCCCTTGCTGCTCAACTCTGAGCCATCGTAAAAGACCCATCGACCTCTCTCCATGTCTCACCCACCTCCACCCATCGCCGGCGCAACCCATGAGCGGATTCCAGCTGCGATTGTGGTTTTGGTTGTAGGTTTGTTAATTTTTTGTTTTCAATTTGTTTGTGAATGTTAGTTATAGATTTTTTTTCCTTAAAATAACACTTGGTTCACACCTAAAATGAATGATACGTGGCACGTACACTTGAATATCAATCTTGTTTATCTTTAACTAAAAACAAGCTACTCTTTGGACAATTGAACTTAGAATTTTGTTTTTAGAGTGTAATGGTCTTATTTTATGCTATTTCCGGTTAGCAAGGTTTTAAGATGATTACGATCGTGATTAAGAGGCCTAGCATGTGTTCCTCCGTAATAGTCATTTTGCATAGTTATTCAAAGATCCAACAAAACAATTATAATAATTACTAGTTCAGCATTTATTGATTCAGTGTTTTTATCCAGACAGACCTCTTTCTAGTTCAAATATTATCAAACAACCCCTAAATATCACATGTCACGATTATATAAAAAAAATTGTGTTTTTCTTTTATTATTAAATAATATATATCAGTTAAATTATAAATCTATTATAGTTTTATAGTCACTATACATGTACTCCACCTAGTTTAAACTCACAATAACAACCTTTAATTAATAAGTATATCATTTTACTATCAGGATGTCTTTTTAAGAATTTCATTACTAATTGTTTAATATTTATATTATTCAACTAGTGTTATACACAAGTTTTTAGCCCGATGACATGATAGAGATTAATCAATATTTATAAACAAGGTGCTCGTCTTTTCAAAAATGTACTTTAATGCATGTAACATTTGTGCTTTTTTAAGATTAGTATCTGCTTGTAATAAGTAAGTATGCTTTTTATTTCTTTAATTATTAAGACTCTTTAATAAAGATGGCTAAGTTAGAGCAAACATAATCAACGCATTTTCAAGTAGAGTCATATCTTAAAGATTTGGCCCGTGACATACTTTCACTATTGTTTCATGCATGTATTCTTACATGGGTACCTTACACACGACAAAACCATCAAGTGATTTTGCTTTGCGCTGGTTTTAAAATTCATGTATAGATATATATTTGACACTCACATTGCTGTCTTTCACATACAACAACCATAATCTTTATTGAAATGTGTTAGTACTCTCTCACAACCTAGGCTACACTATGGAACTACCAACAACTTACATGCAGTGTTAATTACTTTACATTGTGACATTTGAGAGCCAAACTATGTCGACACTATGTCATATCACCTTATGTGACATGTTAGGAGATTGCTCTCACCAGCATTCATATAGCAGACATTTTACACAACCTTACAGGGGACGATATGAGCACATTGTGTCTCTCGAACGTTAAACCCACTTTTTTTTACCACATGTGATGTACGTGTAGCATATATACTTGCATTCACAAATGTTGTTAGACATTCTTATCCTAATAGGACCAAATTTTCATTTTTATAAACCTTTTATGATTTCTTAGACTCATAGACCTTTACTCTGACACGTGCAACACTTTATCAAAACGACTGAGGCCGCCCAAGTAGGATAAACATGGTTGATCAGAAACCCAACACATTTAACAATGTTTCAGTTGAACTCACACATTTAAGATATTTTTGAACGATTCATAATCTACGATACAACCCTCATAAATTTTCACTCACAATCATCCCTATAATACAGAACACACACTCACATAAAAATAAAGAACCTATTGTGAATGCTCTAAACATTTGGCCGATGATATTATCGTTAGCTAGTTTTAGTGCCAACTTTCAAAGTGCAAAACATGAAGGGCTAAAATAGAAAAGTATAGAGGCTTTCACTTTTCACGACCAAAACAATAATCTAAAGGGTGTTGCTATATATATCTCTTCCTGACACATTTTTATTTGTTATACTTTTTTTTTAAACTTTAAGATAAATACAATTTAATTCTTTTGTTTTCTTTTTCTCCTTTTTATGTATTATATCATGAAGATAACTTAAAATATTTTTCTATAGGAATTACATATTTATTGTCATGATTTTTTTATGGTTTCGTTTTCTTATATAAACATAGGATGTTATCACCCTACTATCATTACGGTAGTCTTATTTTTCTTAAAGTTTCGACATGAACTTTTCTAACCGGTTCATTTTCTATATAAACTTTATAACAGTGTGCATTTGTTATAATAGTTGAATTTACATACAGGTATTTACATTCTTATCTTTATCAACGTCTCCTTATGAAATTTTTAACACGCTTGTTTTTTATATAGACTTCCAGTGATCGTCAATGCACTTGCTCTAACGTTGTTTTACGAAGGTTTTACTTGCATGTCGAAACGCGAAAAGGCTTGATCCTAGTTGAATTCATTATTTGTATATGTATTGTTTGTTGAGTCATATACTGTTTAGATTAATATTGTTTTTTATATTTTGTAAACGAACATCTATTAAAATTTAAATACCAAACATGATTAAGTATAAAAACTAGGAGATGTTTTATCAAATATATAATTATTACATATAATATTATTTGATAACCTAATAAAACTATTTAATAATAAACAAAAATTTTGTTGGGGGTAAAATACGATAAATTTTAAAATTAATATTTTAGAGGTAGGGTATATAACCTCTCCCTAATCTAAAAACAGGATAAATTGAGTAAAAAGAGAGGCGTACGTTCACAGAATACGAGTGGAACACACTCGCACACACACACATGATATTAGCTCCGTCGCCACCACCGCTACCACCACCACCGTCGCCGCCGTACTCCGCCACAAACCACCACCTCCGACGGAAAACAGTCACCTTCATCCGTACACCAAACCGTCGTCTCCGTACAACCACCGTCACCGCAGTATCGCCTAACGTCGATACATTCACAGAGTCATCAGGCTATCTGTTCGAACTCAGCACATCAGAGGCCGAATCGTTGACGGAATACAACATCTCCAAAATCGCCTCAATTTACCGTAAGAAACCGTTTATAGTTCTCCGGAGATTACTCCAAATCGGTAACACGCTCGGGAAATGGTTCGCGCTCAGGTATTACGATAGCATTTCGGAGCGATCTGACACGATGTTTGAGGTCAGTGCGTGTATGTGTTGTTTTGTGAAGTTAGTTGAATCGATTATGTGTTTGATGCGTGTTGATATGAATCGTATGGTGTATTTTGTATTGTAATGCGAGTTGATTTTGAATTTTCGTATGGTATGATTGAATTTTAGGTTAGAGCTTCACAGTTGCGCGAGATATTGGTAAAGCTTGGACCGGTATGATTGAATACTGAATTTTAAATTTTGTACTCCTTTGTTTTGTCACCAGCTTTGCTTTAGTAATCCCGTGTAATAAATGCAATGAATTCAATAATCCCGTGTAATAAATGCAATGAATAAAAAATATTAAATAAAATAAAATTTATTAACCGCAAATCGATATTTTAAGATCATATGTGTTTAAATCTTTCTTATTATAAATAGAATGTAAATTTTGTTTCAAAACAAATGTTTTAAAAAAATGTCATTTTAAAATTTTTTTTTATTATAAATCTCAATTTTAATTGTTTTTTGTTTATAACAATTTTACATTTTTAAACACTAATTTTAAAATATTTTGCTTTTTTAAAGTTTGTTGTTTATAAAACTTTCTTATTTTATAAAAAAAATTATTCTTTAGAAATAATATTAATAAAAAGATATATTTCTTAATTTATTAAAGAACTAATTTAATCTAAAAAGTTAAATAATATTATTAGTAATTAATATGATTATTTAATAAGAAAGAGAATCGGTAAAAAGCTTGTGAGAAGGAATCTGATGTTGACATGCGTCCCTCCTAATACCCTTTTATTAGAGTAGGGAAATTATAGTTGATTATTATTTTCATTTCTATTTAATATTTGTCCTCGGGAAGATCCACATGGTAACAATGGTGTTTGTTTAAATAGAGTAGTTGTAGAGTAGAAAGCAATCAAAGCATGTGTTTACCATTAGAAAAATATTCCCTTTCTACAAGGGGTGTTGAAATATCCATTAAACCTATAGAACAGCTAAACTAAAGCAAATTAGTAGGTTTGAGGTTCATATAGTTTAGAGTTTAAACTATTTTGTAAAACGGTTTGGTTTATGGTTTGGAAACTAGAATTAGTCGTTTAACTTGGCTATTATTTTATTTTTCATTTTTGAAATTTGTTGTTATGCATAGCAGCATATGTATAATATTCATAAACATCTATATCATTTTTCAAAATTTAGCGTCGACTTGATTACTACAGTGGGGTTTGCCTTTTTTCAAATTGGTAGTTAGTGGTTCGGTTTACAAGGAGAGTGAACACCCTATGCTACAATTTAGTAAATTCTGACTTATGGCCACCAGTCTGAAATAGGAAACCCTTGTGCAATAAGTGGTCACACATGTTATTCCATTAGTCATAAAATGTAGTACATGTAGTCATTTTCGTTTAATTCTCATTTCAAGTAATTTACCTCTTTTATTTGGAGAAATACATCCCATATTGGGCAGTGTATAGCAATCAGAGCTCAAAAGGAGGTTCTTAATTTAGTAGTGAAAATGAACTGCCTAAAATTGGAGTTAGACAAAAATATATTGCTATTTCCTGCCTTCTTAAAATAAAACATGAAATCTCACAGACAAAAATTAGTTCTATTAATACTGCTGAATGCTTCTGAGTTCTGACCTAGCCTTTAGCGCCAAATATATTGTTTGTATTTTTATGCAAATCCTGATTTATTGGCAACTTGCTAGATACATGTACACAAGCGTAAAAATATCGACTAAGCAGCTCTCTCTTTCTGTCAGGCGTATATAAAAATTGCTCAGGCTATCTCATCTCGACCAGTAAGTTCACTCTCTGTTGGCCTTGTTAACTTGTTTTACAATGTCAATATTCAACAACATGATATAGCTTATCTTCATAATTTCTGTTAATTAACTTAAAACAGGTACCTACATTACCATACATGTGCTCCTTTGATTGATTTGAAGTGATATAGTAGTCCCTTAAAATTGAGATAATATATCCAGCATGTAAAATACCTAAAAGAGAACTAATATATAAAGGTTAAATTACCCATACAGTTCGACGCAAGTGACAAAATGTAGGTGTGTGTATATGTGTTTATAAGTTAAGAATGTATTGATAAATAACTGAATATAGCTTTTTATTTGCTTATGTTCCTCTGTAGGATTTGATACCGCCATCATATCTCAATGAGCTTTCGTTACTGCAAGACCGTATCTCACCATTTTCCACTGAAATTGCATTTAACACGATTGAGAAAGAACTTGGATTGCCTTTAGATCAGCTTTTCTCTGAGATCACTCCAGAACCTGTGGCTGCAGCATCACTTGGCCAGGTCATCTTATTAATATATGTTTATCATAAATTTTGATATCAAATTTTATGCTCATTTTTCTTCTTACCTCAAACCCATAAAGGATCTTTTTTTAAATCTTTTCTTACAGGTCTATCAGGCAAGACTCCAAGATACCGGACAGCTAGTTGCTGTCAAAGTACAACGGCCTGGTGTTCAAGCTGCCATTTCATTGGACATATTAATCCTGCATGCTCTTGCAGGACTGATTCGAAGAGCAGGGAAATTCAATACTGATCTTCAGGTAACTTTGTCTGAAAGAAAATATATGAACTTTAAAAATTCTTTAAAAGATTCAAAGATTTGGGTTTGTTTGGCCTTCAACAGGGTAGCTTTATTTGTTAACAAAAGTCTACCTTTTTTTTAATCAAGTTTAATTCTCACTATGGTCTTGATCTACAGGCTGTTGTTGATGAATGGGCATCAAGCCTCTTTCGGGTATGTAAATTCAAAGCATTGCAAATTCTGTCTGCTCCAAACTAAAGTGAAAACTTTACAATGTTAAAAGAATACCCTGTAAATGCCACTAAAGGGTTGCTGGTTAAAGATCTATCACATTTAATTGTCTAATGTTAGGGTCTTTCTGTTTCTAAACTTCCAGTAGAACCATTCTCACAAAGGCACAACCAGTTGTAATTTATCTTCCCATATGAACTACATTCTGGGTTTCTAAACTTAACGGTGTACACCACATATGTCTTGATGTTCTCAAATTACAGTCTATATATAAATTCTTAGTGCTCTAATATTGAATACAGGTAATCACATTGAATGCAGGAGATGGATTATGTTAATGAAGCAAAAAATGGAGTTAGGTTCAGGTAAGATATTATGTTTTGCCTTTTTATTACAAACTTATGCCCATTAATCACCTGATCTGCATATAAACATGAAAGGATTTGAATGATTATTTTTTGTGACCTCATTAAATGATGTATATCAGAGAGCTATATGGGAGTCTAAAGGATGTTTTGGTTCCAGATTTTTATATAGGGAGAACAACTCGTAAGGTCATCACTATGCAGTGGATAGAGGTAATTTCTATTTTGTTTCATAATCTTATACAATGCAAATATTATTGTTAATAATAATAAATTAATTATTATATATTTCAGTTCAAGAGTGAAACCCAGTTCTGCAGAAAATGAGACATGCTTATTACCAGAAAATGAGTACATTATTTAATGACATGTTTTATGACATTTAGGGACAGAAGTTATCTGAAGTGAAGGATCTTTATCTTGTTGAGGTCAAGTATCAAAAACTAATACTATTATTTTAATTAATTTCTATTGAACAAATTAATCATACATCTACCCTTTTGGTTGGTGCAGATAGGGGTGTATTGCTCGTTTAATCAACTTCTAGAATATGGATTTTATCATGCTGATCCACATCCCGGAAACCTACTTCGTACATATGATGGAAAACTAGCCTATTTAGGTACTTCATGATTAATCTTTCTACATTACTGGTACAAAAATAAAAAGTTCTGTTATATGTTACATTCTTTTCATTTTCAATCATCATTATTTGGAGTCTCTATATGATCAATCCAGTATTCAAAGACCATGCAGTGAAATAGGTTGCATATGGGAGTCTATTATGTTTTATTGTTATTCATTTGAGCTATTATGGGCATAAACAGCACTATATAAGTCATCCGTTTCACTTGTATTGGTCCATCCCTTTGTTTGAGGAAGAAATTAAAATTTTTGGTGAAACTTATTAGGCTTATCTCTACCTTTTTTATTGTTATTATCTCAGATTTTGGCATGATGGGTGAATTCAAGCAAGAACTTCGTAATGGTTTCATTGAAGCGTGTATCCATCTGATAAACCGTGATTATGATTCATTGGCTAAAGACTTTGTTACCCTTGGGTATGATTATTTTCTTCTTTCTTTTGCAATTAATAAAAAGTTTAAGGCTAAAGTGTAGTTATATGTGTATATTGATGGAATATTCAGGCTGCTTCCTGCAACAGCTGACAAGGACGCAGTCACAAAGGCATTAACAGGTTTAGTTATTTTACATGTCTAAACAATTCTAATGCTTTTTTATACAAATTTATCTTCACATACTCCCATAACATACTATTTCTTTTACGCCTGAACTATCCGCCAATAATAACAAAAATAGAGGATCTTGTGGACCCGATTAATATCAATCCCTTTCTGTGAGGAAAATGTTTATAAGTAGATAACTGAAACTTGAAATCCCCAAATAATCAAATATTAAACTTTTGCATTTTGCATGTTTTTTTTTTTTGTCTTACTAAATTTGGAATTCTTCTGGTAGGGGTTTTTCAGAATGCTGTTTCAAAAGGAGTCCGGAATATCAGCTTTGGAGATCTTTTGGGAAATCTAGGAACCACCATGTAAGATTATATACATATAACCATATGCGTGTGCGATGTTCAGTTTTGCTACCTCTTTTATTCACTGTTGATTAATAAATTGTTTTTGCGTTGCAGGTACAAGTTTAAATTTCAAATCCCCTCGTATTTTTCTCTTGTTATTAGGAGGTATAACAATTATTAATGCTCTTGAACTGGCTTATGTACCCGAGTTTGAATTAATGATCGTTACATGCATTTATGTTTTGCTGATGTGGCAGCCTTGCTGTTCTGGAAGGTATTGCAATCAACAATGACCCAAATTATAAAGTTTTAGGTGGTACATACCCATGGATTGCTAGGAAAGTTCTAACTGACAGCTCACCTCAACTTAGGTCTTCTTTGCAATCTCTTTTGTATGAGGTATCTCACGTGCTACCAGTCATATTACAGGTGTCCTTTAAAACCATATCTTATTTGGTGCATATTACGATTTTGAGTGACAATATTTCCAGGATGGGGTGTTCAGGATTGACCGTTTGGAATCTTTGGTATCAGAGGTGTAAACTTTGTTTATAAATTTCTTAAATCACTTCAGAATATATTTAGGATTTATTTCCCTTTAAAAGTGAAATACTTTGTTTATAGTCCCTTCGAGCCAGAACAGAAAAGGCTTTGGTTAAAGTGGAAGAGAACGATTCCAATGAGGCTATTAAGCAGATTATGTCATTCACATTGACTGAAAAGGTAAAAACTATACATTAAGGTATCACCATATCTGCAGAACACAAAATTGAAATAAAGTTTTAATTTTATCAACTAATTTTGAGTGCGCAGGGAGCGTTTGTGAGGGAAATACTTCTTCAAGAATTTGCCAAGGTATGAGGATTAATTCATTAATGTTTTATTTCTGTTAATAATAATGGTTAATAGAATAAATCAAATGAAGTTAAAACCTAATGGTATATCCTTGTTATGCATGCACTTCGGTTTCATCATTTCATATAAGTTATATCTATGAAAAAATCTTGTATCAAGATTAACATAATTAGATCATGAAGATCATTGACTAGTTTCCAGCTTCTTGTCATATTATATAGTTTTGGTTATTGTTTCTGTATTGTTGTTCCTTGAACTTATAACATGGAATATTTGTTAACATTTAAATAATAAATAGGGTCTGGATGCACTGGGTCTGGCAACCCTGGACTCTCTGACATCAGCAGCAACTGCAAATATACCGTTTGCCCCTTCCCCTCCATCTTTATTAACAGATGAAGATATCATCAACTTAAGAAACTTGCATCGCCTACTTCAATTATTATCAGGGTCTCCAAATATTGAAGATACCAATACAGTAAGATGCTAAAAGTTCTATGTATACATACGCACGTGTGTTTGTGTCTATATCTATGTAATTGTGTGTATGAATCATGATATATTGGCATCTGCTATGTTGTAGGGAGTAGAAGCATTAAGTCAGTACGCTAAAAACAGAGCAAATTCAGAGGAAGTATCTCTAATCCTTAACGAGTTTACATCTGTTCAAGACATTGTACCACTGATTAGGGTCATTCCTGAGGTAAGAACCATCTTTGTTTCATGTAAGCTCATTTATTATCATACTATGTTAGAAAAATGTTTTGTCTTGAAAACCTTATGATCTCCTTGAAATTCCTGAATATTTTGGCATGCACATCGAACTTTACTGGCGACTATAAATAGATGTTTTTAAATATGAGATTATTAACAATTAACACCGGTCCTGCAACTATGACACTTCGTTGGTTTTAGAGGTTGTAAGGTTGGTGAGTCATGCAGTATGAGTAACGGGTCAGAGTGGGTTCGGGTCAAAACAAGTCATCTTTTGCTACCGTTCAAAGCATGTCATTATGGGTAGACCTAAAACATTCTTTGTTAAAATTCTTTGTTCTTTTTATAACAATTAATGTGCATATAAGTTTCAATTGTAATATAAGCCATTTTAATAGAATAGCTTTGGAGTTCTGAGGGTTAAAAGCTATAAAAGAATGAGCAAATTGCGACCCGTTTACTTTATAGCTACTTTTAGATCTTACATGTTTGACGCGTTAGTGATAATGAATAGCCCAAACTGACTCATGCATGTACTCGATATGATTTAGCAATCTTGTCAAGTTAACTAATCTAGAAAAAAAAACTTTGAACAGCTTCCTCCAGATTTGCAACAACAGTTGATTCGTCTCCCAGTTGCTCTGGTTGGTAAGTTTGCTTCTCGTGTTGCTGCGAGGACATTACGAAGGGTGTTGTTGTAAATTCTATCCCGTACCACGCACGAGCTACACAAAAGGCAAGCAAATGGTTTGATTTGAATTTATCTTTTCTTTTATAATTTTGTTGTGCATACATGCTACTATTTGGCATGTTTATACAATTTTCATACACACACATCTGTTACTGTATAGATAATTGTACAATATAATAAAATTCACACACACACTTTCTAGTTTCTCCGCATGTATATCTATCACATATACAGGAATATACTATCGTCGGGTTGAGGACATGGCAAAACGGGTTTAAGCTAGTGCAAAACTAGTCGGGTTCAGTTGACCCATTGATATTTTCTTTTCTTTTTTAAGTTGTAATTTGATTACGGAGAGGTGTTACTAAATTATTGATCCGGTTTGACCTCAACCTGTTTTGACTTGTTGCTCGGCCCGACATGACTCTTTTTTAGGCTTAGATACAAGGGTTTGGGAGTTTGTTACATACTTGCTGAGATTATGCATTATGCCATGGAATATCTATATTTATGTTTTTATCAAATAATCGAAATCCGATTTATAGTTCACGGGATTGGTTTATTGCCGATAATAGATTCAGATTATAGGATGGATTGATTCAAACGTTGCTTGTATGAGTTTAATTGAGATTCGTTTGAGTCAGTTTTGAAGAGGTAAAAAAAATTACATTTTAGCCTCATTAGACAAAAAAAATAATTTTATCTGGACTTCACACTATAAATTTGTATTCATAATGTCTAATCTTAAATTTAATATGCAATCATCGTAGTCCTAAAATAAATACATATAGTAAAAGATGTTATTATATGTACTTATCATTTTAAATAGGAAAAATTTTCAAAATGTTTTTTTTCTTTATATTTCATTTAAATGGCCCCTCAAATAAATTCTTCTTAAAATATCCCCTTTATATAAGGCCAATGCCTCTAACACATGTGCGGACGTTTGTATAGCGGTCACTAATAATCGTACACGTGTTCTTTACCAAAATGTTGGGGTTTTTTTTTCAAAATAACAAAGGAGGCGAAGGCAGGTGCCCACCTTTATCGTAGAGGAGCTCATCTATTTTTAAAATTTTTCTTTAAAAAAATCAAAACAAACTAAAGTTCAGAAACAAAAAAAACATGTGTACGATTCTGAGTGGCTGGGCACCCACGCATGTCGTTATAGACGTCGACGCCTTATCTGGAGGGGACATTTTGAGAAACATTTTTTGAAGAGAAGATTTTGAGAAACATTATTTGAATGTGTCATTTTGGGAGAAAAAGGCATTTTTTAATAACCTACATCTTTTCACAAGTAGAATTTAATACAGGGAAAACTCTCGAGATGTTCCTTTGACTAAAAATTTTCACAAAATGTCCTTTTTTATCGGAACATTCCCAAAAATGTCCTCACTTAACAGAGTCGTCTCTGCCCCTTCAATAGAGTTGTCCGAACTTTTATTTAACGGACAGATTTGATCACGTGTCCAAATACGGTCAAACAAACATATTTAAAGTTCAACCGAACCTATCTTAAGTTTGATTGAACCTGTTTATAAATAAGTTTGATCGAACTTAAACACGGTCGAACGACCTTGTTTAAAGTTCGAACGATCCTATTTATGTTCGAACGACTTTATTTAAATCTTGAATGATCCTATTTATGTTTGAATAACTGTGTTTAAGGTTCGGACGATCCTATTTGAAGTGGGGATATTTTTAAGAATATGTCACTAAAAGGGATTTTTTTTTTGTGGGGTGGGGGGGATCAAAAAGAACATTTTCATAATTTTCTCTTTACTATAACCCCTTCATTTCAATAATATTCTTTTACAAGATTAGCGTTTATTTTTTCTTTATTAATTATCATTTATAACAATTAAAAGATAACACGTTTATTGAAAAAGGTTATTAATTACATAAAACATGAAATAAGACAAACTTAAAAGATAACACGCTATACAAAGAGGTTATTTAGTACGCAAAAGTATAAAGGCGACGGTCCTCAATTGCATATCTTCTTATATCTCCATCATCGTCACCATCAAACCTTCTTCAGGTGCTTCTAAATGGAATCGTTTTTAGACCTGCAAAGAAATTTACGCCTACGTATAGTAAATATCTATGTAAGTAGTTGTATCTAGATTCATTTAAGGATAGGCTAAATGCATCTCATTATTATTATGATTTGGTTGACGTTGACCCTAACGCCTGTATACGACCTGATATTCAGTCATATCAAACCCTTTATAGGGTGATATACGAAATGTCCCCTTATACTACTTTTAAATGTCCATAAAATAAGAGGTACAACCCTTTAGTTATACGAAATCTAACTTACTGGTTACTTACTAGATGACGAATATTATAATTTTTTTACCTTTTACTGATATAACAAAAAAAAAATGAAGAGTTTTTCATTTTTAATTTAATATTTAAATGCATCAGATTTGATTAATAAAAGATGATACATACTATTTATGTTCTAGTTATCGAAAAGTATTAACAATATTTACAATGGAGTTGTTTGGTAACTATGTGTTAAACCATTAAAAGACTGACCGAATAAAAGGTAATCTTTAAATCATTCAGCATGTTTTTAAAACTTACTCATTAAAGGCTTCACAAACCATTATGATGTTTTTTTAAGTGAATCAAATACATTTTATCTTTGATCGATTCAGAAACAACCTTTTTATGAAAATATTAAAAGGCTACCAAACATCCCCAATGATATTTTTAACTCCGCATATGATCTACAGGAATTTTCATTTATCACAATGTGATATACATATATAATCTTTTAATCAAAGAATTTTATTAAACTAAGGATAATTTCAGATACAAATAACAAATTATAAGACATGCTAACTACAATTCATGAACATAAATAAGAGTTAGAGTTAATTACACGATTGGTCTCTACGGTTTGCCCAAATTGTAATATTGGTCCCAACTTTTGAGAAATTACAGGTTGGTCCTTACTGTTTGCCAACTTGTAACACAATTGGTCCCTGACACTAACTTCTGTTAAGTTTTTCAGTTAAATGAATGTGAAAAATCTAAAATACCCCTACACTAAATTAAAAAATATATAATAAAATGGGTCCCACTTCTTCTCCCCTACCCCCCCCCCCCAAATCCACTCTTCTCCTCCTGTCCCCCACCACCGATCGCCACCATTATCACCGGCTGACCACAGCCGGGATTAGCGTTGATCACCCATAACTATCACCCACGATCGCCCTAATTAGCTCTTCTTCCTAACCCCACAACCACCATGCCCACCACTCACAGGTGACAGAGAAGCTCAAGGAGCTTCTATCGATGGCAATTACGATCACGGCGGCGAACTGTCTCGTCTTCCTCCGAGCGGTGGTTTCACCAACATTACCTACTACTCCGTCCTCGTCAGACTAGCGTCGGGGGTCGAGCCGGTGTGCAGCCAGGCGTACGCTAGCAATGTGAGCCACAAGTGGGAGCTATTGTCCGCCACCGGAAAACTTGACAGCAATGTGAGAGGTGTGGCAGTCGAGCACATGTGTATACCCATTGCCAATTTGACCAGGGTGGTTCATGATGATGACCTGATAAGTAAAGCTGGTGACAACATTACTCAGTATTGTGATACTATGGTTACGGTGGTGGTGCGGTGGAGAAGGTCATGGTGGTGATGCCGGTAATGTTACGGCGGTGGTGCGGTGGAGAAGGTCATGGTGGTGATGCCGGTAATGTTACGGCGGTGGTGCGGTGGAGAAGGTCATGGTGGTGATGCCGGTAATGCTACGGTGGTGGTGCGGTAGAGAAGGTCATGGTGGTGATGCCGGTAATGTTACGGTGGTGGGTTGTCGGCGGTGTTGGTAGTGGGTTAATGTGCGCGTGCGCGCGCGTGTGTGTGTGTGTGTTTAATCTAAAAAAATGGGACCTATATAGTGCATGAGTATTTTAGACTTTTCACATCTACTTAACTGAAAAACTTAACAGAAGTTAGTGTCAGAGACCAATCGTGTTACGAGTTGGCAAACAATAAGGACCAAACCTATAATTTCTTAAAAGTTGAGACTAATATTGCAATATGGGAGCAAACGACAGGGACCAATCGTGTAATTAACTCTAAGAGTTAACATATGTTGTATTGTCAACATGAATCAAACAAGTGACTAAGTAAGATAGTTTTTTAAGGTTGTGAGAGTGTCTAGATTCACTTATCTAATCCGTTTAGCTAAACATATTCATCTATCAATCCCGTTCAAAAAAAGTATAAAAAGATATATTTTTATAAGACCAACCTATTTACACCATGTTTAGCTCATTTATCACAACTCCATATCAACCACCAACCCGTTTATGACCATTTAGCATTTACAACTCTTATGCTACCCGTCAAACCATTCACAAGCACATCAACCCTTTTACAACTTGATTACAATTCATTCACAATTTACAAACCCATTAACTTGTTTAGATGAATAAATGACAAGTCATGTTAAGGTTATATGAACTCCAATGCGTTTGCATTAAAGTCAATATCTCTAACACAAATATATATATATATATATATATATATATATATATATATATATATATATATATATATATATATATATATATATATATATATATATATATATATAATGTTCAGGTTTATCAATCAACCCACCAGCCTGACACAATTTTCTTTTAATAATTTTTACTCCTAATATCACCTAAACTCACACCACTTTTACGAAAGACAATCACTAATACCATTACACTACACACCCTACACAATTAATACACTACTATACCTTGTACTCAAGAAATAAACAATTTACCTACATTATACCCAACATTTACAATATCATCAAATTCATTTTACTATATACAGACCAAAAATTAATCAAACAATAAACACAAAAAGTAAAAACCAAAAAAAAAATTTATAAACAAAGTACAAGAGGCCACTTTTATTGCCACATTAGACCACACGCCAATAGATTACACACTAGTTAGCTCATGACCACCATTGTCACCAACAAGACGCTAATAAACCTAACAATAGCGGTCACCACCATACAAATCTACTTGATAATTCAATAGATGACCCTATAAACACCCATAATATAGCACACAATACACCAAGAACAGAAAAATATAACACACCCCTATTCGATCTTGATGGTTTCGGTTTCTCTAACCTTTGCGTGGCGTTGCCGCTAGCGGCCGCTAAGTTTAAGTTCCTACCCCTACTAAAGCTCGACATTCGCTCAAGGGCCCGGCTCATAAGCGCGCTGCTTTCTGAAGCCGAAGCTGGCGTTGTTGGTATCGAGTCGACAAATGCCCATAAAGCCGAAGAAATCCAAGACTGGTTGTGATTATCAATGATATTGTTTTCGGGACGTTGGTTTGTATGATATTCAGGTATCCTCGGGTTTTCTTCGATATACACACCTAAAAACACCACGGAGAACGGGTAAAATATATAATCAGCTAATGATGTTATATGATTACACTGCTCGTGAAACGGAAAAAAAAAACTTGGTCTTGAACTCCACGAGTCAGGCTCGAGAGCTCTTGCCATTGACCCATTGTCCATCTGATCACGAGCTCGAAAACATCAGAAAAAGGTTTGTAAAAATATAACATAATAGATGTCAAGTTTTTAACTATTACTCTACTTTTTACACATTTGCATGATCGTTTAGAGATCACGAATCGTTTCAGTACCTGATAACGGGTCAGAAACAGGCTCGGGGAATGTTTGACCAGTCAAGATGCTGCTATCTCCTTGATCCTGATGATTCCAAAGATCATAGCTCATCGGGAGTTCATCGTTCAACTCATAACCATAATTCACAACTTCACTCCCAAGGCCCGAGTTTTCAGGCCCGAAGTCCAAGTTGTCCATGGATCTGCCCTGAAGCTCGAAATTTTGAGCTCCAAATGCACCCGGACCGTTGTAAAAATCGAGCCCAGAGAACGAATCAAAATCAGTAACCGAGTTACACATCCTCGGGTCTGGGCCTATCAAATCATCCATTTCAAGAAAATCTTTCTCAACTTCACTCGGAGAACTCTGAAGACAATAAGTTGCATTTATATCAGAGAACTCTGGAAGAGGTGGAAGAATTTCGGGTTCATCAATAACTTTATTCAAGAACTCGATGATATCACTAGAAAAGCCCGTATCTACATCTTCTTGTGCATTTGTGTTATTGAAGTCGTTTACTGGGATCGGGATGGCCTTTTCTACTAGAAGAGAATCAACATCCAAACAATCTTCTTCATCCCATTCTTCTTCTACAAACGGGGCGCCATACTGCTCCCCGTTCTTGGGCCCAGGCCCGCTTTTCTTGAATATTTTGTACAGGACATAGTGTTCTTGAGCAATTGGGCACCTTTTGAGCTCTTCTTCATCCATGGTGTACTCATGCATGACCCAATCGGTTCTAAGGCCCGAGGGTGCACGACCTTGGTAGTAAACTAGAGTTTTCTTGATGCCGACTGCAGATGATTTTCTTTTGATGATTCGGTCTTTTCCAGTTGCTTTCCAGTACCCGTTCATCGTGGCCCGGCTTGATCTTCCACCATTTGGATACTTTCTATCTCGCGGGCTGAAAAAGAACCATTGTCGATCCCCAGTTTTCAACTTAGATTGCCCTGCGTAACACACAAAATCAAGGTTAGAATCAAACTGCAAAATTAACTATCTTCTTCATCAAAACAATCATAACATCATCAAATCAAAAGAATAAAAAAACTAGATAACAGAACAATGAACAATCCTACAAGATTCAACAACATATCAAGATTAACAGAATAATCATACAAATAAATCCCAAAAAATCATAATCCAACTGACCAAACTATACAAAATCAAACCCATATGATCAAATCATCAAAGTAATCAGAATACATCAAGAAATCACAAAATCTAAACCCTAAAACAATCAAATACTTTAAGAAACAAGATCATATACTTGCATAATCAACACAATACACGAAATCCATAATAATAATAATCAATAAACACTAAATCACAGTAAAATCAACTGAACAAACTAAACAAAATCAAACCCATATGATCAAATAACCAAACTTAATCAGAGTAGATCAAACAATCACAGAATCTAAACCTAAAACAGTCAATCACTTAAACAAACAATATCATATACTAAACAATCAACACGATAAATGAAACCCATAATAAATAACAATCAAATAACACTGAATCACAGTAAATTCAACTGACCAAACTATACAAAATCAAAGCCATATGATCAAATAACCAAAATTGATCAGAATACATCAAACAATCACACAATCTAAACCCTAAAACAATCATATACTTCAAAAAACAATATTATAATATGCTAAACAATCAACAATATAAAAAAAAACACATAAAAATAACAATCAACAAACACTAAATCACAGAAAATCAACTGACCAAACTATACAAGATCAAACCCATATGATCGAATAATCAAAATACCTAAAACACCAATCCAAAAGCAATCAAAATACATCAAGCAATCACAGAATCCAAACCCTAAAACAGTCAAATACTTCAATAATCAACACAATACACAAAACCCACACCAAATAACAATCAACAAACACTAAATCACAGTAAAATCAACTAATCAAGTGAAACAATGCGTACATACCAGGTAATTCGTCTGGGTTCCACTTATAAACATCAACTTCAGCGATAATATCGGGCTTGATCGATCGACGGCAGATCTTCCTCTTCAGATAATAAAGAACCAATTCTTCATCAGTGGGATGAAATCTGAAACCAGGTGGAAACAATTTTCCGGAGGATGACGAAGATTTCGCCTTTGAAACAGTCACAGCTTCGATAAACTCAGAACCCATCAAATTGGGGGTGAAAAAACCCGATTTTTGATCGATTAACACCGGCTTTTTGATGGGTTTCAGCTCGATTTCGATCGGAAATTAATCTGAAAGATTTGAAGGAGGCGTGATGGGTAAGAATTGTGATTTGTGACCCCAAAAGAGGGAGACTTTAGGGGTTTTTTCTTCGGTCTATGCGTTTACTTTGGTGAAAGATTTGGGTTCTTTATTTGGTGAGTGAACCAAAAACGAAACATCATCGAAGCCGTGTTTTGGTTTCGTGTTATTGCGGTTTCGGTCCCTAAAGTTTGATAAATGATACATTCGTTACTTTAGGTTATTTTACGTTTTTACTTCTAGTCAGATGTCGATTAAGTAATATATATCTCATAAATAAGAGGTTGAGTGCATGGGCGGCCCTGAGGGGGGACAGGGTGGGTGACTGCATAGGGCCCGGTATACTCAAGGGTCCAAAAATTTTATGTTACGTATATGTATTAAAAAACTATAAAGTATTAATACATTCACTAACAAATCCAATACCATATTAATTATTTTAGCTTATTAAATCTAACTTTAAAGCTCATTAACTTTTTAAATAGTTTAGCAATTTAGCCTAATATCATTTACCCAATCTAAACACGGTTTAATACAATAATATCTAGATTACAAAAAAAAAACATTCAAGATTTCGAAGGCAGAAGTGAGAAAACCGATAGGGTATCAACTTTGGCGTTTTTCGATTGCATTTTTCAGTAGAAGCACATAGCTATCGATATCCGCTTTTGAAGTCTCAAACCTCACAACATCTATTTTCAAATAAAAAACCCACTAAGGGATGAAATTAATTCTTTAATTTTACGTTTGGATTTTTTATTTGTTGAATGTTTAGATCATTTTGCTACAATACTTTCATTTTGTTTATTATTATAACAATTGTCGTCGTAGTATAGATATTTTATATACAAGTTATTCGGCTTACACTTTTATTATACGTCATGTTATAGAGACTTATTTTTTATCATTACCTTGTGCCCAGGGTCTATTGAGAATTTTCGAGGTGGGGCCTGATTGAGTGTTTAAATCCTATAAAATGAAACTTATAGTGTTTTTATCTTAAAAAGTCTAGAAATTGTTGTTGAAGAAAGTGTAATAGTTGCTTAAGTCAAATTATACTTTCTTCATAATACATTTAACATGTAAAATAGAAAAATAAAGCTATAAAAGTCATATGAGGTTTGTTCAAAGTGTTTACTAAATCAAACAACAATCGAAGATAAAAACAGGTTCACATGAAACCAAAAACAATTTAGAGTTTCAATTTAGTTTGGTGTGAGATGAAATCTTATGATATTTTAAAAATGGTGTAAATTATTCAAGTCGTTTGTGAGTCATTTTGAAATCAACTTGTTAAAGTATGTGAGATTGGATTAGAGCTATTTTAATAAAATGAGTATTTGCACGATTTACAAACATTACGACTAGTTAAACCTGCAAACCTAATGGATATATAAATATGATAATACCTAAAATATAATGTAATAAATAATCATCAAACAATATTATATATATTATTATGATGTAACCACCGTATATTATTTACATGTATAATTATAATATTTGAATAATAATAAAAATAATTATATGCATATATATAACTAAAAAGTAATTGATAGAGCTTGAGCTTTATACGTATGGCTTACAATAAGATTCAAACTTAGCCTCTTTTAAACCAAACTAGTCTAAACTAATATTTAATCGTTCATCGTATCCTAGTTAAAATCATGATGTATGTATAATATATATTTTTTAATGTGAATCTAATAAGTTACATGGACATAACAAATAATTTAATTTTTTTGAATGGCACATGACTAATAATTGAAAATTTCCATTTGGTTGACCCATTTTATTCATATATCTTATTTTTTGTTGTCTAGATTAAACGGTTTACATGTCATGCATGTTGCTTTCAAGTGAAACATCCTCGAACTTTTACATTCATGAGTTATTTTTCATTCACATGACTCTCACTTTGGTTAAATGACATATTCACTCGTATAATCTTTAATGTTCTAGTAATATTGTTGGTCAAAGCAGATTATTAACATTTTAAGTCACGATGCTATTGTTCACTTGGTTAGTCAATATCCTCTTTTTTACTTTTCAAATCTTCATTGTTGACCGTATAGATATAATAACATTTGAAATGTAAAATAAAACATTATAATATATATATATATATATATATATATATATATATATATATATATATATATATATATATATATATATAATCTAAAAGTGAAATCATAATACGTAATCTCAAGTTCCATAAATCAAGTAAATTATATATGCATAACAAAGTCGGATACGGTGGACACTATTACTTTCTCACGTTAAAGTTTACAAGTCGTTTAAGTATCATGTACAGGCCTCATAAGCATGATTTTTAAATATTACAATATCATCTCCGTGATAAATTACACGGATAATCCTTGAGGTTTACTCAAGTTTTACCTTCGTCCTCGAGTTTCAAAAATTACATATTTGATCTAAAGGTTTAATAAACGTAACACTTTTCGTTCCCGAGATTTATGATTGTTAAATAAGTCCATTAGACATATGTTAATGACCATTGCACCGTCCAATTAAAAAAGAAAAAAAATTTAAAGAAATATTACACCGTCGCCTCCTCATACGTCGGAAAACTTCCGTCGGCAATAGTTTGAAGAAGAAATATGGAGATGGATTTTGACTCGGTCAAATTGACACATGAAGAAGGGGATTGGTGAGTTTGTTGTGGGTCCATCATTTAAGATCTTTATTTTAAGTTAAAGAGGAAATTCTACTTTTCGTCTTTTATGATTATAATAAATTTTAGGTTTCGTCCTTAAACTAAGAAGATTACAATAAATGTTCTTTATGATTAAATTTTATAATAGTTTACGTCCTTTCCTCTGACGGACCTCAAATCATGTGTTTTGCACATGATGATACTTTGGTCTTTATAGCTTAACTAATTAGAAGTAAAATATTTAATATATATATAATTTATTACTTCCCAACCCATCTCACCTACTCTCAACACACAGTCATACACATAAACACACACATACACACTCACTATCTCTGTCTCTTTACTCTCTCTACTCTCTTTACTTTCTTTCAAAACACACAAGAAATACCCCCATTAATCACCACCACTTGCCACCGTCATCATCGGCCACCACCACCACCTGTCACCATCGTTCCTCCGCCATCATTGGCCACCCCCACTCGCCATTGCCACTCCTCCGCCATGGTGAATCAAAATGAGTATAGAGGTTGTCGAATGTCAGTCGCCGCCACATCACAGGAATGCAGATCTATGGATGTTGTAGGGTGTAGGGCATCAGGATGAAGAAGACGGTGGTACTGTGGTGGTTTTATGGAGGCGGCGGTGGTGGTTTTACGGTGGTAAAGGTGGTTTTGATGGTGGTTTTATGGCGACAGAGGTGGTTTTGCTGATGGTGGTTTAGCAATGGTGGTTTTGGTGGAGATTTTATAGTGTCTACGATGGTGGTTTTGGTGGTGATTTTATGGTGGCAGTGATTGTGGTTTTGGAGGTGGTTTTATGGTGGTAGAGGTGGTGGTAGTTTATGGTGACACTGGTGGTGATTTTATGGTGGTAGATGTGGTTTTGACGATGGCAGAGGTGGTTTTGGTGGTGGTTTTATGGTGGCATCGTTGGTTTTGGTGGTGGTGGTTTTGGTTTTAGTTGGTGGTGTTTTGTGGAGAGAGAGAGAGAGAGAGAGAAAGAGAGAGAGTTAAGAGTGGGGTTGAGTGGGATGGGGTGTGATAATTTTTTAATATTTTATTTTTATTAATAAAGACAAAAAGACCAAACTATCCTCATGTGCAAGGCACATACCTGATTTAACGGACAAAACTAAAGTCCGTTAGAGAAAATGACGTAAATTGTTACAAAATTTAATCATAAAGGACGTTTACTGTAATTTTTTTAATTTAAGGACGAAACCTGAAATTTGCTATAATCCTGAAGGACGAAAAGTGTAATTTACTCTAAGTTAAATTTTTGTTTTTGTTTTCTCATTTTTTTAGTGAAAGAGTAAATTAGTCATTTTTGTAAGTGTAACAAGGTTTTTTAACGGCCAATTAACCGACGGACTAGAAGTGTTACGTATGTTAAAACTATTGAACTAACTATGTAATTTCTGAAACCTAAGAACAAAAGACGAAATTTAAGTAAAATTTAGCGACCGTCCATGTAATTTACTCTATCTCATAAACTTACAATATGCCCCTTAAACTTTAAGTAAACTTATCATTTAAGCCCTAATCTTTTTTTGTGCGACCAGATTTTGTTATCTGGTCCGCTCATAGCATTTTTTGTTTTTCTTTTATAATTTCTGAAATATGATATTTTATAAAATTCAGATAATATTGTGCGACATCTCTATTTTTATTTACGTTTCATTGTAAATTTATTCAAAATTGAGTTGTTCGTGAAATATACAAGACTACGAGTTAGTGAAGAAAGAACGTTTTAAGGTTTCAATTTTTATAGTTTTTTGTGTTTCCTATTACAACCTTTGGAATATTTTGTGTTTAACAAAATTCCTAAATGATGTTGACATACATTTTTTTATTAAATCTTTCGATGTCCTTTTTGCCCTTTTTCTTCGTGTGGTAAAAATTGATGTAGAAGTCGCCGAAAATGAGACTTACAAACTTTAACACCTCGCATTAGCGCATTTGTTTGAATTTGAAGACAGATTTATCTCTGAACATCTTTGATATTTAACTTTTTAAATTTTATTTTATTTTTTCTGTATGCAAGCCTATAAAACATATTTTAAACAATTTAAATGTTCTAAACCATTTTTTTCATCACAAAAATGTATGTTTTGTAAAGCATAGACAAGTGATATCGGGTTTGATAACCGACAGCGCGACACCTTCGTTTCAAATGTCATTAGAGACATCCGACTCACAACTCTAAACTACAGTCAAATTATGAGATTCAAACAAGCATATCTGCTTCACAATCACACTACACTTAAATCTTGACTTGACATATTCCAATCAATATCATGATCCGACAAGTCACAGTGTTTACCCAGTAATAATCGAACCCGAGTCACTACAAAATGATTCTAAAAAAAGCATAAACATACAACGAGATAAACCGTCGGCAAACTGGTCCCGTCGCAAACGATAAACACATTTTCCACATAACTATTCACAACGAACAACCAACATACGCATTAACACCTTGTACATCACGCATTACAACTTGTACATTCTCTGGCACCCGACCTCAATATCATCATCTGCACAAAATCTCACAGAAACACTGTTGATCTCAATCTCAATCTCTCTCTCTCTCTCTCTCTCTCTCTCTCTCTCTCTCTCTTTAGATTTGATTGAAAGTTTGAAACATTTGTGTTGTTAGGGTTTTTCGCGATGTCTTTGCGAAGAAGAACGTTGCTGAAGGTCATCGTTCTCGGCGACAGTGGGTACGTATGCTGAATGTTTGATTCTAGGGTTTCGAACTTTCGATTTGAAGTTTAATCTCGTTTTCGTGATTTGAAGTCTATGATGTTGATTTGATGTGTGTTTTTCAGGGTTGGTAAGACGTCGTGATGAATCAGTATCCTTGTGAGTTTGTTTGGTGTGATTTGTGTTGATTTTTGTTTGAATTGGTTGTAGAGGTGAGTGTTGGAATCTGCTGGTTTAGTTGAGTTTATAGGTTTGTTATGAATAGAATCTGTTTATGTAGGTTTGGACTTTGGAGTTTGTTTGTGTTTAGTCTATTTGGTAACCTAGTGTGTGAAAGTGTGAAATCACACATACTGCAATCTGTTATCTGTATATTGTTGTTTGTTCTTGTTTTGTTAGCTGATTTCTCTTGATGATTTTTGATCGAAATACCATTGGATGTAATATCATATGTTGCATCTGTTGTTCCCGACAAAAGATTACGGGTTCAAATCCTGCAGAGTGGTAGTGCGGTGATTTTGGGAGTAGAGTAGGTGTAGAGCAGGGAGTGTGTGTTCGTCGGTACACAAAGAAGAAAAAAGAAATGTTTGCATCTGTTGGTTAGTGTGATCTTTTAACTGTGTTTAAGGTACGTGCATAAGAAATTTAGTCAGCAATACAAAGCTACGATAGGAGCTGATTTTGTCACCAAAGAATTGCAAATAGATGACAGGCTGGTCACTTTACAGGTGAGTTTTTTGGTTAATTTTTGTTGTGATTTATTTTGGTTGTTTTGGAAGAGGATTTTCTGATTGATTGTAAATTTCATTTGCTAGATATGGGACACTGCTGGGCAGGAGAGGTTTCAAAGTCTTGGTGTTGCGTTTTATCGTGGGGCAGATTGTTGTGTTCTTGTGTACGATGTAAATGTGATGCGGTCTTTCGACACACTTGACAATTGGCATGAGGAATTTCTCAAGCAGGTATATCTGTAACTTTTTTATTTCGTGCTATCATTGGTCTCAACATTATTTTACCTGGAACTATATGAACCTGTTAAACTTCTGCTGCTACGGTATGAACTTTTCTTAGACATTTTAACATCCTTCTGCTACAATATGTACCTGTTAAACTTCGTGTTTGAAGAGCTATATGTCAAGGCATTGCATTTGGTAATTTTAGTTGGTAACATATTAAGTTTGTAATATCTAGAGAACATACGAATGGAATTTTTTGGTGTTGCTTTTCAAATACATACATACTCATTGAACAGATATCTGTAGAGAACATTCAATCTTTACTGATTCTTTCTATTATTTCCAGGCCAATCCTCCAGACCCGAGTAATTTTCCTTTCATATTACTTGGTAATAAGATTGATATCGATGGTGGAAATAGCCGAGTTGTAAGTTTCACTATATTATTTCCATTTCAACTTTTAACTTCTGCAATTTACTGAAAACAATCTGAATTTAGGTTTCAGAGAAAAAAGCAAAGGAATGGTGTGCTGCCAAAGGGAATATACCTTATTTTGAGACATCTGCAAAAGAAGATCATAATGTGGATGCTGCATTCCTGTCTATTGCCCGAACTGCAATGGCAAACGAGCATGAGCAGGATATGTAAGTGCATAACTTCACATAATGATACATTATATTATAATACATGTGTGTGTGTGGTCAGGCTTCTTTTTTCTGTTGTCTAGGTTGAAGGATTTCATTATCTTTATATTTTGTGACTTTTAATATCCTATTGTTTGAGTAAAGTCAGGTTGATTTAAGTCGTATAGATTGAAAACATTAGGCTTATGCTAGGAGCATCAAAACATGAGACTGACGTAAAATATAGCAGCACAATAAGAAAAAAAATATGTGAGGACTAGTTTATGTTTTGTTTTGTGTCTCAGAATATTTAAATGGACCCAAACCCTGTGCAGTTTAGATAAAACTTTAGGGTGGAGTTGATAACATCTTAACCATTAACATCACATGATTGGTGTTTTAAGGATTTGCCAGATCATTGAATTTTGCGACAATAATGACATTAATTTTTTACTTCAAATTATACCATGTTTTGAACCATCCAAGTATGCATGTAATTGGTAGAAGTAAATCCTGTCCTTAGCTCTTTCTCCAAAACTTTAGAAGATCTGGCAAAATAGAAATTAGATTCAACATAATATATAACTAAGATAAGCGAATTAGAAGTTTAGAACTTAAAAACGTATATATTCATCAACTTATATAATTACAGAATCTTATTATTACAATAATATTCTACTTTTTTATGAAAATGACTAAGTACGTATATGTTAGAAATACACTACGGATTAAAAACGTTTGACCTTTTGAGTTGAAAACGTTACCAAATTGCCCATTCTGTAGTATAATTGATACCAGAGTCGAAGAACAGAACAAACAAACACAGCAATAGTTTTGGAACTCCTTCACCAATTAATTGATAGGAAAAAACTTCTATCCATCAAAGAAAAACCTACCTATATTTATAGCTAACTAACCTTGTCCATCAAGTTAATCAACTCCTACAAATTAGGCTTTATCTCAAATCCTTTTGAGATAATCTTTAAATCACCAAGACTTATCTCAAATCCATTTGAGATAAAGCTTTAAACTACCTGGACTTGTTCCTTTATTTAACCAGATAATAAGTTTAAAATGAACTACAAAATAGACCCTAAACTTTATTTAATGTCAAGATTGGTCCAACACTTTCATTAGTGGTTAAAATTCCAACCTCTAGACTACTGCATTGCATTTAGTCCTACATCTATTGTGATTGTAATTTGTTAGCCCCCTTTTAAGCCCTTGGTACTTGGTAGCACCGAAGTAATAATTTTGAAACTTATATTATAACTGCATACTGATTATATGTCGCTGTGCAAGTTAGTTTGTAGAAGATGTGTTATATTGGAACTCTGGGTAGAAGTGTAACATCCAGTCCAATATGGTTGTGATTAAAATATGTGGGCCTCAAATAACCCTTAATGGTGAGCCAGCAATAGTTAACGATGGTTGCAGAACTTGCAGTTGATTTATAAGTTAGTCCAAACATTTTTCGATCACAACTAGTGATCTATACGGATTTGGTTGACCATCAAAACATTTTTCGACCACTTTTTCTTGAATTATTGAATATGATTAAAAACACTATAGCATTGAGGATATTATTTGAAATCAACCAACGGTATAAAGTCTTATTCATTTATTTTTGTACCACTCTATAATTTTGGGTAATTTCTAGTTGCAGATATCTAAACCGTGACCCCTTCACAAGCCAGTGATAGTGCGCTAATACTAATAATTATATTTAATCAGGATTTTAGTTAATTTTGAAGTTATTTTGCTTGTCTGCTATGTTTTTGGGCAAAATCAAGTTCCAACAATGTATGATATTATATTACTATGTGGAGGTGGTAAAATGGGTCGGATGGGTAATGCGTCAAATGCATTTAGGTGGTCAGAAGTGTTAGAAATTAATCTTGATGTTCAAGGGTGTATACGGGTGAACCAAGAAAGATGAAGGTGGAATTAGTTAACATATAGAATATGTTAGTCAAGGTAAATATTAGGAAAGTATTGAATGTTTTGGCTGTGAATGGGCTGTCATTCCAGCTGTGTTTGATCTGTGATTTTATAGTAATTAAGGTTAGGAGTAGTATAAAAGTGGTCATAATATAGAGTTTAAGGTGTGGTCTTTTGTTCTTCATATTTATAAAAAAGATTCGTGGTAGTTCCGACAAAATACCGAGTTTTATCTTTGTTTTTCTGGGCCAATATTCTAACAAAAAGCACATCATTTATGTCTTTATTCTTTATTTATGCCTGTTCAGCCTGGTCGAGGGGGTTGACCAGAAACGGTTTTTGTCTAAAAAAGTGTATCGTATATATAATATCTCATACTTTTTGGATAGTAATCTGGACATCTAGTTTTTTGGATAAAATAATTTAGGATGTTCAAGCATAAAAATAAAAATTAATATTTTGTGTTGCTCTAATACTGAACAGATACTTCCAAGGTGTCCCCGAAGCTGTACCAGAAACAGAGCAACGAGGTGGTTGTGCATGTTAAGCGTATCGATATTTGTTTGTTGCTGACGTCATCCTGGCATTTTTACACGTAAGGCTGGCTGGCTCTCATTGCTCTTTTGTGTCTTTTCTTCTAAATCAAATTTTGTGCAAGATTTTATTGAAATGTTTTCATCAACCTTAAACTCATTCTAAGGTTTGCTTGCTTTGTTGTTATGAATCTATACTAAATGAATGCTGCCATGATATCTAAAACAATATTGGTTTCATGATGGCTCGTTCACTATTTGACACTCGTATTTAATAATTGAAGTAGATCATATCAAACGCCCGAATAACTCTTAAGTGTGGATCATCTTAATCAATTGCTTGAACGCCTGCGGATATTTAGTTCATAATTATGGTCATGTAAAAACTTTACTTATTAACTCCTGGCTCACTCGGTGAGCCAGGGGACAAACCTGGTTAGCTCTTATGCTATAATACTCATCAGTTGAAGTCCATGAATATGAAGGTGGGTCTGGGATGGTGGTTAGTAGTTAAATTGGTTCTGTTGTTGTTGTGTTGGCTGCTGATTTGGTTGGTTATTGAAGTGATTTAATAGGGGTGTACATGAGCCCAGTCCGAGCTTGCTGGCTTGAGCTTGACTTTTTTTAACTTAAGAGAGCATGAACTTTGCTTGTTTAGAGTTCATTTTTTGTTATAAAAAAAATAAATGTGTGTGTATTCATAGTTTTAATTTTAATATGTAACACTATATATTATCAGCTTTAATGAGCTGTCTCGACTCTCGAGTAGCCAATGAGCGGCTCGATTGGGGGTGGTAGTTCATTCCAATATTTACCCTCTTGTTTTGTTTTCCATATACACTTTATGTTATTTGTATTCTTTATACCCATTATACGTTTTAAAAAAAGTTTATTTAGCGAGTGGGAGCAGTCTTTCTGTTTATGTTTATTCCTCTTCTCAGCCTTCTCAAACCCTACCCTCATAGCTAGAAGTGAGAGCCGTGAGATGTTTATTTAATTTGTTTTATACACATGATTATAGATTGTGCGAGAAAAAAAAAAAAAAAAAAAAAAAAAAAAAAAAAAAACTTAGAGATTTAACAAAAATGAAAGGGAAAGGAAATTAGAACATAAAATACTAAAATTGATGCAGAAAGAATGATATTTTAATCAAGTTTTATGCACATTCGGAAAATTATGATTTTTTATTATTATTTTCAATTGAGAGACAAACTTTTTCTTATTGTTACTTAACCGAAACAATTTGTTTTTCAAATAAAAGACCCTTAAACATTCATGAATATAAAAACAAGAATACCAAACATATAAGAGTGAACAGGAATTTAATGCTGTCACTTGAAATCTTTTGTATTGTCTATCGATGATTGCAATTAATATACAATAAAAACTATTTAACAGTAATCCTAGAGGAGGAACAACCCATACTATGTCTTCTCATTCATTTTAGTTTTTCACAATAGGTAAATTGATTAAATAAAAAATAATGTAACTTAATATTCAAACTACTAATCATTTTTTGAAACTTTTAGATATTTTAAAACAAAAAGCATGTTTAAAGGGAAAGGAAATTGAACAGAAATAACGAAAATTGGAAATCGAGAAAACCCAACCGACTTGTTCAATGATAGTTTGACCACCATTTGAGAACAAAACCTGCCCTTTTCCCTCAAAGAGTATTCTCATATATTTCCTTGCATCTTACTGGTTTTTGACGAATAAAAGTTCTCAAACATCAGCTGCAAATATACAAAAGATTAGTTACTGCGTAAATTGTGTGGGCAACAGATAATTAGAAAAATATATAATCAAACTATATTAGGAAATAAGTATGCTCAAATATTTGTGTAAACTAGAGGAAATTTATCGTTTCTTATGTATGTGTCGATTCATGTTTATGTTTCCTCTTCAAGCGCGGCAAAATGGGTAAAATTAAAGATTAAGATAAAAAATAGCCACTGTGCAACTTTAATGTGTCTAACCTCCTTAATCATTTTTATGAAAAAAGTTAGATAATTGTTAAAACAATAAAGTTGTTTGATTCATATTTGGCACACTAATTGAACAGAAAATCAACTTTTTTGGCTCAGGTGATGTGGTATACTCGAGTGAAAACCCAACCCGACTTGTATCAATGCATAGTTTAATCACCCATTTTGACACGTAACAAAAGGAGACCTGCCCATTTTGCCAACTCTAAGTTCAGTAATGTACTAATGTGCATACCTCCTTGGCATCTTACGTGGTATTCCTTCACGCAATCCACAAGTTTCTCAACAACATCAGGCTGCGATCATAGTGAAAATGGATTAAGTTAGCTGCTTAAACCAACAGATAAATTAGAAAAATCAAACATAATCAAACTATACTTACTGGGCAATCAGGTTGATGCTCAAGGATATTTGTGTAAACAAGAGTGAAAGTATCTGGGCTCTCTGCTGATGCAAGCTCTCTCAAATCAATCAGTATCCTAAGTTTGTTTTCAACTTTCTGAACACGCAAAATCATAAGTTTCAAATTTAGAGGCAACAAAGAGGTGGTAAGTGTCAAAACGGTCCAGGCGTGGGCGACCCACATGGCCACAAACTCTTAATATTTTCCATTATTTGAAATTTACATAAAGTACGAATGCGTTACTTATGATGACAAAAATAATAATCCAAAACTTTGAATTAAAAAAAATAATTCAAAGGTTGTTCTTGTTTGGCTCGTTTCCTTTTAGCTAACTTTTTTTTTATTTGACTCGTTCCTTTTTAGCTATTTTTTTTTATTTGACTCCTTTATGATTCAGAAAAGGAAAAATCAACCAAATAATCCCATTCATAAGTAAATGGAAATGGCCACCTCCATTGTGTTTTAAGGTAACTTACGTTGACACCTATGTGTTCCTTGAAGAAATCCATAATAACCTCTTCATCAAGTCTCATCCTTTCAATTGTCTCCTCCTTGATGTAACTTTTCTACAATAAAAAGCAGTTTGACTTTTTATTTCAATCCTAGAGAAAATAAGCTTAAAAGTAGAAAAGCATAAGTTTATAACATTAAAGATAATTCTTTTAGAAACCTGAGACAGAAGGTGGTCAACATAGGAAACGACTGTTTGTTCAAGGCATGATTCAACAAATCGCTTAAATGATCTTTCTTCAATATACCTGATGATTATTATATCAGCAAACATTTCATGATTGAAAACAAAATTGAGAAAGACAACTTTAGTCCCCGTTTTTAACGTGGAGTACATCTACAAAAATATAAGTTATTAATGTTAAGCATGAAACTTACATCTTCACATCTGTAAAATAATCAGCAAAGGTTTCTACTAGGTATTCAGTAACTTGTCCTTCGATCCATTCTGCATACAATATAAAAATCCGTAAAAAAGAAAAGAAAAGTAAATCGATAACGATGATAAAAAGGAATATATTACCTTTATGATAAAGTTTGACCAGTAATTCCTGCACGCCTGGATCATCAAATATGACATTGACGGTTTGAATTACAGCCACCTAAATCAATTAGAAAAGGTTAATATGTAAAATAGAGTAATTACATGGTCCTGTGGTATGGCCATGTTGCAACTTTAATCAATTCTTCCAAAAACTAGTTACATGGTCCCTGCAGTTCAATTGTTTGGTCCTCGCACTGTCCTTTGGTTCTTTGTAGAAATTACATATATGGTCTCCATGGACCTCACCATTCACTCATTTGGTCCTTTCCACTAATTGACATTAAAAATATGTTAAATTAATATAAATGACCATCTTCCCGCCGCTCACACCCGAATGTGACCTCTTTCTGCTATCACGAATTTGGTCAAATCTTCACTGATCACCACCTTCCTTGGATTCACCCACCGCTGATTCTAATTGATGGCTTATTGTGGGGTGCTTACATCCTGAAAGCCGAGGCATAAAAAGCTAGGCGCAAGACAAGAGCTTCACATACGCGAGACGGCAAATATTCAATGGTTGTTATTTATATACTAATTCTACATAATATTTAATACAATGTTAATCCTTTAATACCAAAAGTTAGGATAATAAAAAGGATTCACACAATTTAGTAATAGAAAAACATGAATTGGCCTGTTTATAAGATAATTTTTATATTTATGTACAACAAAAAAAAAAAACTCTATTAATAATCAAAGAAGCTCAAGAAACAAAAGAAAAAAAAATAGAAAAAAGAACGAATATGATTTTTAAAAATGAAACCCAAATATAGAATGACAAATACCATACAATTTAATAAAATAAAAACCATTAACTCTCCTTTTTTTAGATTTTCATTTCTATGTACAACAAGAAGCTCTATGTACAAACATAAAAGTCAAGAAGAACCAGGTACTATAGTTCCATATAGTGTACTTATGATTTGTAAGCACCAAGCACTAAGCCATCAATCAGAAAAAAGGCAAAACAGAGAAGTCAAAAGAAACTAACAAAACAGAGAAGTATAAAGAAATGTTCCCGAGTTCATTTCAGGAGAGAAAAGAAATGAATTGGAAGGAAAGAAAAAAACAGTTGTGTTCCTAAGTTTTTTTTTAATGGAAGAAAAGTAAGAAAGTTATGTTCCCGGGTTCACTTAAGGAGGGAAAAAAAGGAATTGGAACTTGGAAGGTAAATGAAGGCTAAAATCAATCCTTCCAAATTGGAAGGAAATGGAGAGAAAAGAAAAGAAAGGAAAAAGAAGAAAAAGAGGAGGAAAAAAAAAAGGAAAGAAAATGTATTGACTGCAGCCAGAAGTGGTGATGACAATGAGAAAGAGTTCAGTTTTGTGATGGTGATGACAATAAAGCAGTGAATCTGATGAATCCCAATTCTGGTGGCAAGTCCGACCCGGGGGTGGGGTGGGGTGGAGGTCACAAACAAGGAGGGGTGGTGTTTTTTAGTTATTTTGTCAAATATAAGTGTATAATATTCATTTCTAAAAAGGTGAAGAGTGGGGACCATATATGAAATTTCCAAAGAAGAAATGCATTTGGCCTTACCCGTGAATGTACTCTACAAAATATAATACAAGTTCTGCACAAGTCTAACATAATAGTAACAACATGCCTTTGCAACTTCCAGAAAGCCTTTACAGGTGTCTTCAAAACTAACCTGTTGCAAAAATCAAAGTTGTTAGTTTGAGCATAATGAGAAAAGAGAATAATTAGACTCTTCATGAAAAAAGTAACCTGCTCAGCATCATCTTCTGTAAGGGATTCAATAGTGCTAGAAGCAAGCTCCATGGCAAGATCATAACAACGCAAATTGTTGTTAATCTGTCATTATGAGGAAATTAGAGTGGATTTAGACATCTGTTTAGTTATATGGGAAGTTAAACAACAAAAATAAGTTCAAAATAAACACAGAAAACTGCAAACCATGGCACATAACGGTTCTAAACCAATTTCAGAAGCAGGTTCTTCCAGTCTCTTTTTTACAGCTGCTTGGAAATCAATCATTACCTGAAATCAATTATTAAACAGGTTGCAATTAAATGCATGTTAAGCTCTTATCCATCTCAAAATGAAGTCATACCAAAAATTTAAAGAATTTACCACCTGTTCAATTATCAAGGTCAAAATCAAATTTGTTTGATTTTGTTCTATCTTCTTTTTGTTAAAAAGATTGTTTTGATTTTGTATATACCTGATTGATGGACAAAGCAATTCTGTATAACATGACTTCTGTGCTATTTTCTGTGACAATTTGCACTTGTTCTCCAAGTATTCTAAATAAGTCAACCGCGGCTGGAGTATAAAGCTTCCCTTCGTCTGTTGATTTTGGCGGTTGTACCTTATCAGCCTCTAGAATATTCAAATACCATTTCTAGAAACAATTAAAACCCAACAGTATCAGTACTATAACACTCCTATGACATAAGAAAAAAATCGATGATAACATGACTACAAGTTTACCCTTGTTGTTGCTTCCATTCTCTCAACATATGAATCCATTAGGGGATCCATTGCACCACTTTCTGAACAAACCTGAGCTAATGACTCATCAACACCAAGTTGAATCAGGTTATCTTGGTACTCAACCACCCACCCCGTTACCTGATTTCATAAGTAATAAGAATGATTTAAGATTTATATGATGATAAGAAATTACATGCAAATATACCTTTAAGATTTCGATATTTGTAATATCATTAGCATGATCACTCAGCAATCTTAGCCACTGAATAAACCTTTCTGTGTACAGATTCACCATGAGCTGGAATATTTCATATCTACAAGAATAATAATTTCAAATTATAGAATAGTTAAAAACACCTCAAGCAAAGAATCATAGTGCAACCTAAAATGAGCCGAGACAGAGAAAAAAAAAAGAAATTAATAACAAACCTTGGAGGAAAACAAGGAACCACATGATCATATATATATCCAAGCTCTTCCCCCATCTTAAAATAATTTACATATAAATGCTCAGCTAGCAACTTGTAACCTTATTTTTTATTGGAACTAAATCCATGAGCATACCTTTTTTGCCTCTTCTATTGCGCCTTTAAGGTTTTCAAACACAAGCTGTCACAAGAATATTGTTATAATTATGTAGTTTAAAATACGATAAGTATTTCATAGATAGGTTGAATTACTTCTGATAAAAGTTCACTAAATCTTTTTTCAACAGCTTTTGTTATATTCTCGTAACATTTATCTTTGTAGCCTTTTCCCTGTTTCGCCTTTTGCGCTGCAAGGTTTCTAGAAGATGCCATTGCAGTAGCAGATTTTCTGCATTTAACGGTCGCATGGAATAACATCTAAGAATAGGTAAAATTAAGTTAATTAATGCGTTTATTTAAATTAATAACACTAATACGTACTTGCCACCTCTGTAAGGATTTGCTACTGATTCCATTGCACCATCACCCTCAGCCTCAGCAGCTTCTTCAGCAATTTGTTCATCAAGAAGTTCTTGCATTTCAACAACTCTATAACGGCAGTAGGAAATGTTAGGTGTTCTAGTTTCAGACAAAAAGATTTCTAGACGAATGTTAACTGTGTTGAGTAATAAAAATACCTTATAGCACGTACAAGTGTTTGTGGGCTGCAATCAAGACACATAATGACACTCGTAAACCAAAAGTTACAAATTAAGAAGCATGGAATACTAAGAACAGATGCATTTAAGACTTTGAATTTAGAATTATGAAATGAGACAACATGGTAGATATAGAAGTACGTAGATAATGAAGGATACAGCTGTAAAATGTAAATTAGCATACCTTTCTTTAGCAAGTTCAAAAAAGTTGGAAATATGTGACCATAAGGTCTGCTCAAATGTCTCCCAAGTCCGATCTACTTCTTCAAAATATTCTCTGTCATTGTAAAAGCTTAATTAGTATGATTTCCGTTCACATAAAGACTATTTTGCAGATTATCGAAATGTAAAAGTTATAAATTAGAGAATTTGCTCCTGACCTTAGTCTGCCAGCCTCCTCTTTATGAGATCCTGCAGTAGCTAATGCAAACCTCCTCTTTCCATCAAGAGATGTTAACCTCTAAAAATTATGAAAAACCACATGAACAGAAAAGATATCATGTTAGTAACATAATATTAAGAGTGAATTACATTGTTCATCCTTTAGGTGTATCAATAATTAAACCTTTTATCCTTAACTTTGAAGATTACAATAAACATCCTTTACGTTTATTTTGTCACATGTTTTGTCCTTTCCACTAGGTAGTGGTATAATCTCTGTCAATTCATTGTTAAATGATCAATTTACCCTTGACATTAAAAAGAAATAAAGAAATAAATGTTAACCCTTTAATTTCAAAAATAAAAAACAATTGCACCCACGTCTTTAAAGTTATTAATGGAGGTTGGGTTAGTGGATTAATAAGAAAAGGGGGTTGGGCATTAATATTTATTTTTGTTTTTTGTTATCAAGAGTAATTAGTCATTTACCATGAATTCAACATAAATTTTAATGCCTGATAGTGGAAGTGACGAAATGTGAGACAAACAATAAATATAATAGACATTTAGTGCAATTTTTCAAAGGTAAGGATGAAAGGTGTAGTTACTTGTGTACCTAAATGACGAAGAATGTATTAACTTTTAGTATCTTGTGCAACATTGCACCCCTACCTCATACGTGTTGATGAGCTCTTTATCATCACTTAAAGAATCATGCGCTGCAGCAGCTTCCACAGAAATTGATAGCATCCCCTCTACATCCTAACAATGGCATTAATTATAAATTATGGTATTGTTACAAGAATAAAAATAAATAAATGGACAAAGGAAGGGAGAAATGTCTTCATGATTGTCCATTTTAGATGCATACCTTCAATGTGGTGTTTAAGTTATTTCTTGCATTGCTAAGAAGCTTAATTTGATCATGATTGTCGATTAAAGTTTGGCATTCTTTGCATAACCTGAATAAGTAAAACACTATAATTAGTCTTAAAGTCAACTACACACATCCTACACGAGTCAAAAGACTTATCAAAGTGACTTCATGTATCGTCAAACGCACCTCTGAATATTACCAAAGTTCTCACGGAGATGATTTACAGCCTTCTCAGATGAAGCAAGTGCTTTTAGACCAGCTTGTGCTTGTTCAACCTGTAAACAAAGCATATAAACTTGACGAAACAAATCAAATGAAACCTTTTCATCTTCATCATTTCACACTCAGAATTGGCAACAGGACTAAAGTTTGGAGTCAATCTACCTGTTCAGCAAGCATGGTGCTAAGTTGTGCATCAGTCGCCTGAAATAAATTAACAAAAATGTCAAGTGAATGCTATTTCCCTTCATTGTCACTGAAAACCTGGAACTAAAATGTAGAATTTGATACTTCTGTTCTAAATTAGCAAGTCTTAGAGTATCCATAGTGGGAGCGTGTAGAGGTGCCAACTGCCACCTAGCCCTATCACGCCCCCAACATCATCCCCTCTAGTTTCATAGCGCGTGTGATAGAGATTTTAAGACAAGAATGTGAAGCCCTTCACATGTGCGAGTTATGTGTGTTTTTCCCAACTAACTTCAAAAACACACCCCAACTCTAATAATTACAACCCTCAATCACTATCACACACCCACCGCACCCATTTTTCACTATCACACAATACTACGAGCCTGCCTGAGAGCACTTTTCTGTCACTATCAGTCTATCACACTACACTCATTTTTCACTATCACACATTGCATGATTGCCCAAGTGTCTAACACTTTTCTATCGCGATCACACTACCACTGCTAATACTGTTAAGATCAGAAATTTACATTAAGTGAGGATTCATGATAACCTGTTGACGAGCAATGTAGTCCGCCTTGATCGAAGAAATCGATAGCAAAAGCTCACGCAACGGCAACAGCTTCGCGACCTCGCGAACTGCAGACTCCTTCGCTTCGATTCCTAGATCTTCGACCATCATCTTGCCTAAAAACTATAACCTGAGATTTGATTTGATTCAAAATGTGGGAGAATTATAGCTGAAATTGAAATGATTGTAGATTAGCGATAACGAAATGCGGTGATTGTTACGTTTTCAAAGTGCAGAGATATGATGAGATGTTACAGTGGTGGTGAAGGCTCCGGCGACGGAGAGCGGTGGTCGGCGAATATTCCGGCGAATTTGGTGGAAGAAAACGCGGTAACGGTCTTCGTCTTTGCTGAGTTTTGACCGAGTTGATCACGTAAAACTCGGTTTTCCATTCCTTTTGTTTTAATTTTTTATTTTGTGACAGTCGTTTTATAACTTTGGTAACGGGAGTTATTTTTGGCATATTGTTGGGTTTTTTTGGAATTAATATTCTAATAATAACAATTGGAGGTTGAACACTTGAAAGTCTACAATAATTTATGTTATATGTAAAGCATATGATATGGATATTTTAAGATACTGTAAAAGTAATAATAATTATTTTATTTAATGTATAAGATACAATTAATTTTGAGGGTATAATAGTATTTATAATATTATTTACAGATTACCTCTTACAATTAGTTATATAATAATCTTACACTTACTAACACTTACATAAAATTTTACATTATCTATCCATAAATTAAAAAAACTTAATTTGTTTAAGATTTCAGCTATATCTTTTAATCTATCACATTTAAAAACTTTTTGAGACTACGATTGTAATCTGTGTTTTTTTAAACGTTTTTGTGTAAATTTTTTGCTGAACCGACCTGTATTTTATGAGGTACAATAAGTTAATGCGTAAATGTACAAGTAGTCATGCAGAACCCATTTATTTGATATTTTAAATTTTAGCTTTGAAAAAACATAATAGACTTTTGTAAAACTACTACAAGAATAACAAAATATTAGAAACACATGCCGGATGTAAAATGTCAACCCGTCGCATTGCGTGGGCACCCTTCTAGTTTAATTTAATGCATTTATACTCAAACTGTCGCATGTATTGTTTTTGTGCTTCACATCTTCATTTTTAACGTTATGTACTTTTATTTTGCAATTTTTACGGTATTTGTTTAAAAATTTATTCTTAATTTTGTAAAATATTATATCACTAAATGGATTTTAAATCTCTCTGATAATGATAATGAGGCAATCCTGTGATGACCTTGAGCACTAAAGCATGCCTCATGACGTCCTATTTTTGTCACACCCAGTCTGAAAACATCAAATGTACACACATGTATATCTTTTGTGACAATCTATCTAACAAATGTTTAAAGAAGAGCTACTTGTTAAGATAAAGTTCACAATTGTATAAATAATAGTACAATACAATAGAAAACAAATAGATTTTGAAATAAAATAAAAATACGATTACAATATAAACAAATAAAGTATGAGACATAAGAGAACAAGTGATACTGAGGACCACGATTCTTTTACGGCAGATTTCTAGTCTCCTAGAGAACCCGGTTGTTTTCTAGTGTATAACGATAAGTGCACCTAATACTACCACAGATGACCATTGGGCTTGAAAATGCACCGAAGGCGTATGCCAAAAGTTGCTGGAATGTGTTGTGTGTTTTGAGTGTTTGTGAGAGTATACAAAGCATCTTGAGTGCCCCTTAACTAAGGCAACAACTTAGTTTAAATAGTTGAAAACAGCAAGAAACCGCTCACCACTAAACCCATATGCTAAATTGAATTAAAAGTCTTTTCAGCAATTTAACCCGTTCAATGTTTTTAATTAAACTGATGTGTTAAACATCTCTATGGTCTAGGTTAAATACGTTGTTTTAACTCATTAGTCGCAACTGACCGTTGAGTACCCTTCGGTTACCACTAAGCAGTTAAGAATCTACAGTCACAACTAGGAGGTGAGAACATAAGCATTCGTAACTGTTGAAAAGAAACCATCAACAGGTATTGTAGACACAGCTGCATCATTGCATTTGCTAATACTTAGTAGGAACGAACATGACAAAAACAACTATTGGGATGAAATCATTAGTCGCAACTATAACATCATTACTGACAACAAGATCACCGGCCAAGCAATTCAATTGTAGTAGTGACATCACTGGTTGTAACGGTGACATCATCAGATGCAACTCCTAGCAAGCTTCCATATATAGAAAGGTGGCTCTCAAGTGGCAACAACTACTAAGATGACGTCAACGATCGCAACCATGACATCATCAATGGTAGCGCACTTTAGCACCATTAGTAGAACTCTAAATGTTTATGATGATGTCATAAATTGCTTTGGTGATGCCATCAATAGCAACCCTTACAAGCTTTAAAATATAGCAAGGCGACGTGAAGTGTTAAGTGCATTTTCAAAACGCCGCATTATGCATATTGGCCACGCCTCGTACATGTGCAAGTGCAAGCAAGAGTGCTTCACATCCTTAGGGTCCCTGTGTCTCATTCTAAGGAAACTAACTTCTTAGAGGACATTCGTTTATATACCACTCAAAAGTTTCACTCTTCTCATATGTGGGCCAAGTATATGCTTTTCCTCCGTATTTTCGTAGATTTACAAAATTCAAACTCACAACTTTAAGCTTTAATGTTTAATTTGTCTTAGCTTTGTTTTGAACAATGATACGAAACTCTCACATAATAGAACGCGAACCCTGTAAATAATAATTATATAAATTGTAATTACATATAATTATGTAGCCAAACTTATTGAATGTTCATATATACACTTAATGATGATTGCTGTTATGAATTGAAGTTTGAGCAAGATTCAAGTCCTGCAGACTGAAGTTCTCAAAGATATTATTCACATAACGAGTTCGACTTAACACAAACCCGCAACCATGTTGTTTCCACACCCTCCATCCTTTATTATATATACGCTCATTTATAAGCCTTATTGTATATATTCAAACGAGCAATCTAACCTTAGCTTAAACTCAACTTAAATTTTATAGGAGTAAACATTTACCAACTCAAACATTACACGAGATGATTTTAAGCGAGCTTTTCTTAAGCTATTTTCAAACACCATCGAGCTATGAGCTATTTAAACCATCATAGTTATACAATAAAACCCAAATTGTTTTGTTTCAATAGTACTACATGTTACTTTGTACGGTCGCCAGCTCCCCGTCATCAGGTCACCAACTTCCTTGACCTTACGGCACTGGGCAGGCGTCAGCCCCCATACATGGTCTTACGACTTTGCGGAAAACTGTCTAGAAAACACCTTTGTCTAACCTTTTGTGTTGCCTTTATCCCACATGTATTGAATACTTGTACTAAACAATACAGTTCATTATACATCAAGAAAATAGGACCACAGACTCGAGCTCTCACCCCCAAGCGAGGTCATCTCCAGTGGAGAGAAAAAAATAACGGCGACAAAAAGAAGGCGAAAACATAAAAATTATAGCATAAAGAATCAAAGCAAGTATACTCAATATATATACTTAGTGCTTCAAAGTTCTAGTAAACATGGACTATCATTTCGATATATGATCTCGACTATTTGAAAAAGTAGCATACCAAATGTGACAGTTTTAAAAGGAAATGAAAGTGAAACGAAATACGAGTATAAATACATTTGGGAATACATACAAACACAGAAAATAACACCAATTTAACCGGATCAATGCAGCTTTCGCCAGATATTAGTGATTTTTGATGTGTTCAGTGACTTCAATTTGGAGAAGACAAAACCTGCCTTTGGTGGATTTCCGTCGATGAGAGAACTCTCGTATATTTCCTTGCATTCTTGTACAACCTGGTTTTGAGACGAGAATAAAAGTGTTCGTTAAGATGAAATTTAGGTTTAACAGATATAACGCACAGAGTGAGACATTTTATACTTAGGTTAACTGCACACTGTAACTGTGTATAGCATAGTATAATCAATATCAAACTTGAAACTTCTACCATGAGTGACTTGAACATAGGGTAATGGTCATTTGTTTTTAATTTGTAACTTTTTTTTTGCTTTTGAACTATTTTTTAAAAAATAATACTACTATAACTATTAATAATATCAATAATTTTGCTAACCCATTTTGCTTTTAATTTATTAAAATCAGGATACACACAATTATAATAGCATTGAATTCAGTACATTTTTTATTCAAGTGATGCAAGCAATTTCCTGGTTCTAAGGTCACTCTTCGTTGTAGTTAAAGATAACAATCTTACTAGGCTACATTCAATAGTAATACGTGTCAAATAGAATAGCTTTTATGCTAACCCCTTCTATATTCCGATAAAACTGAGTTAGCCTTGAGTAACCTATTTCTTACTAGCTAAATAAAAATATATATATATAATTACTTATAGAACTCTTACATTAATCTATCACAGTTTAACAAACAAAAACATCCGGACACTATCTTTCCACAATGTGTTTACCTATTGTCCCTATTAAGATCTATCCTTCGGGTATAAACTTGGAGTAAGTGTGAAAATGCATTCATTTGTTTACCTATTTTTTTCATATTTTGAAATATATACTATATATGGTTTGACATGGGTAATGAATTCAAAAAAGCAGAGGATCACACAAATATGTGCACTTAATCTCTAGAGGTGGTAATTTCAATCAGTTTACTTATGTGTTTGTCGGTTAGGGTGTAGAATTATCTTCAAACGGGTAAAATAAAAGAAGTTTTAGGTCAAAAGTAGCCCAATATGTAAATTTAATGCATAAAACCTCCCAAATCATTTGACCAAAACAATTAGTTTATTATTGAAACAATAATGCTTGTAATCATATGTAGCACGCTAATTATTCATAAGAAAATCAAACTTTTGGAGAGGAAGTGTTTCTGGTAAACCCAACCAGAATGATTTCAACCAGTAATGAAACTAACCATTTTGACCTGTTACACATACAGGAGACCCGCCCATTTTACCACCGTAAATTCAGAAATATGCATACCTCCTTTGCATCTTTACGTGGTATTCCTTCACGCATTCCAACAAGTTTCTCAACAACATCAGGCTGCAAAAATCATGAAAATGGCTTAAATTACTTGCTTAAATCTGTAGATAAAATAGCAAATTAGACATAATCAAACTATACTTACTGGGCAATCAGGTTGATGTTCAAGGATATTTGTGTAAACAAGAGTGAAAGTATCTGGGCTCTCGGCTGATGCAAGCTCTCTCAAATCAATTAGTATCCTGAGTCTGTTTTCAACTTTCTGCATGTACCATATAATAAGTTTCAATAAGCAACAAAGATGGCAAGTCGGGCTAGCAGGTCCAAAAGGGCCAGGGCAGCCTGACCAACAGAGACTTTTGTCTGTTTTCTTTTAACTTCTATAAATAATGAACATGTTAGTTATGATTACAAAATTAACTTTTAAATCTTTGGATAAATGGACATACAAGGATGTGTTCATAAAAATTAGCTTTCGGTGACTTTCAACTTGTTTGAGTTGGACCAATTTGGATGGTTTCCCTTTTTGCTGATTTTTTTATTTCATCCATTTATGATTTATAAAAAGAAAAAAATAACCCAAATCATCTCATTCAGATTATTGTGTTTTAGGGTAAGTAACTTACATTAACACTTATGTATTCCCTGAAGAAATCCATAAGAACCTCTTCATCAAGTCTCATCCGTTCAATTGTTTCCTCCTTGATGTAATTTTTCTACAATAAAAAATAGCTTTGACATTTTAGTTCCATCCTAGAGAAAATAGCTTGAGAGTAGCTGCAAACGTGTGTTTGACACAAAACAAGTAGAATCATTCTTTAGAAACCTGAGACAGAAGATGGTCAACATAAACAATGACTGTTTGTTCCAGGCAAGATTCAACAAATCGTCTAAATGATCTTTCTTCAATATACCTGACGATCATGATTTAGAAACAGAAGTAAGATACACATGAGCTAGTCCCCAATTAAAAAAAAAACTTGAGCCACAAAATGACAGATATAGAAAGTTGTTATTTTATTAATGCTAGAACTTTTAAACTTACATCTTCACATCCGTAAAATAATCACCAAATGTTGCCACTAGGTATTCAGTAACCTGTCCTTCGCTCCATTCTACATAACACAATAAATCATAACTCCATTAAAAAAGGGAAAAAAAAGTAAATGGATAACGATTAGAAAAGGAACTTTTACCTTTATGATAAAGTTTGACAAGTAATTCCTGCACCCCTGGATCATCAAATATGACATTGACGGTTTGATGTACCGCTTCCTAGATCAATTAGAAAAGGTTAATATATAGAACATATTAAAAGTTCTGCACAATGGTAACATAATAGTAATAATATACCTTTGCAACCTCCAGAAAGCCTTTGCAAGTGTCTTCAAAATTAACCTGTAGCGAGAATTAAAGTTGTAAGTTTAACCTAATCAGAAAAGAGAATACTTCGATATTTCATGCAAGATAATTAACCTGCTCCGCATAATTTTCTGTTAGGGCTTCAATAGTGCTAGATGCGAGCTCCATAGCAAGGTCATAACAACGCAAGTTATTATTAATCTGTCATGATGAAAAACATAGTGTGGATTTAAACATTGTTTAATTTTATTGTAAGTTAAAACAACTTAAATAAATTATAAATAAACAAATAAAACTGCAAACCATAGCACATATTGGTTCTAAACCAATTTCAGAAGCGGGTTCTTCCAGTCTCTTTTTTTCAGCCGCTTGGAAATCATTCATTACCTAAAATACATAGTATGAGAAAATCGCATCCATCTAAAAATATAAGTCATCCTAACATTTTGAAGTTTTACCATCTGTTTCTATGATTTTTCGTATTTACTTCTATTCGATATTAAAATTATATAGTCCAACATGTTTTCTGGAAACACTTTATTTTATTTGATTTTGATTCTATAGCAAGACGCCAAGACTTTTTTATATCGCATTTTTTATCTACAATTTATTTCATAGAAAACTTAGTTCGGGTTTCTGACTAAATAATACAACAATATATTTTTTTATAAAAAAAATTGTAAATACCTGAATGATGGACAAAGCAATTCTGTATAACATGACTTCTGTGCTATTTTCTCTAACAATTTGCACTTGTTCTCCAAGGATTCTAAATAAATCAACAGCAGCTGGAGTATAAAGCTTCCCATCATCGGTTGATTTCGGTGGTTGCACTTTATCAGCCTCGAGAATATTCATATACCATTTCTAAAAACAGTTGAAACAAAAGAATCAGTAACATAACACTCCTATGATATGTAGAAAAATTTTGATAATTAACATAATAACAAGTTTACCCTTGTTGTTGCTTGCATTCTCTCAACATATGAATCCATTAGGGGATCCATCGCACCGCTTTCTGAACAAACCTGAGCTAATGATTCATCAACTCCAAGTGCAATAAGGTTTTCTTGGTATTCAACCACCCACCCAGTTACCTGATTTGATTAATAATTAGGGATGAGTCAATTTAAAATAATTGAAAAAATGATAAAATATTGCATGCAAAATACCTTTAAGATTTCAATATTTGTAATATCATTAGCACGATCACTCAGCAGTCTCAGCCACTGAATAAACCTCTCTGTGTACAGATTTACCATGAGCTGAAATATTTCATATCTGCAATAACAGTAATTCAAATTAGAAAACAGCTAAAAGCTGCTCAAGCAAAGAATCATAGTGCAACTTCAATGAACTGAAATACTACAATTAAATAGCATACCTAGGAGGAAAACAAGGAGCCACATAATCATATATATCTCCCAGCTCTTCCCCAATCTAATAAAATTTACACATAGAAGTTCAGCTAGCAACATTTATCCTAATAGTCAACTGGAATTATATCACTGAGCTCAATGAGCATACCTTTTTTGCCTCTTCTATTGCGCCTTTAAGGTTCTCAAAGACATGCTGTCACAAGAATATTGTTATAATTATATGGTGAAAAAGTACGATACAGAATTGCATAAATAGGTTAACAAGTACTTCTGATAAAAGCTTGCTAAATCTTTTTTCAACAGCTTTTGTTATATGCTCATAACATTTATCTTTGTAGCCTTTTCCTTGTTTTGCCTTTTGCACTGCAAGGTTTTTAGAAGATGCAAGTGCAGTAGTAGACTTTCTGCATGTAAGGATGGAATAAAATAATATTCAAGAAAATGTATAATTAGGTTATTTATTATGTAGAAATATATAATAACAATAATATCAATAATACGTACTTCCCAGCTCTATGAGGATTTACTACTGATGCCAATGCGCCACCACCTTCGGCCTCAGCAGCTTCTTCAGCGACTTGTTCATCAAGAATTTCTTGCATTTCAACAACCCTATTAGCATAGTAGGAAATATTAGTTGTTTCAGTTTACAACAAAAAGGTTTCTAGAAGAATCAATAACCTTATAAACACGAAATGTTGACAGTGTTGAATAATAAACATACCTTAAAGCGCGTACAAGTGTTTGTGGACTGCAAATAAGACATATGATAACACTCGTAAGCCAAAAATTAAAATTAAGAAGCATGGCATACTAAGATCAGACGGATTTCATATTTTTAATTTAAAATTATGATATTAGACAGCAGCATGATAGATGTAAAAATACCTAGACAATGAAGGATACACCTATAAATTAACATACCTTTCTTTAGCAAGTTCAAAAAAGTTGGAAATATGTGACCATAAGGTCTGCTCAAACGTCTCCCAAGTCCGATCTACTTCTTCAAAATATTCTCTGTAGTATTTTCCATAGTATAAGTGTCAAACCCAAAACTAATTTGGTCAGATTTGCATTAACATAAAGTCCTGTTTAGCAAATCATCAAAATGTAAAAATTCTAAACCATAGAATCCTTACTTTAATCGGCCGACTTCCTCTTTATGAGATCCTGCAGCAGCTAATGCAAACCTCCGCTTTCCATCAAGAGCGGTTAATCTCTGAAAATTATGAAAAAATAAAGGTACAGTCAAGACATTAAGTTTGGAGCATATGATTGTCTTTAATACTTCATATAACATTGCACCCCTACCTCATACGTGTTGATGAGCTCTTTATCATCACTTAAAGAATCATGTGCTGCAGCAGCTTCTACAGAAATGGACATCATCCCCTCAACATCCTAATAGTGGCGTAATATTATTACATTGTTACAGATTAAAAAAAAAATGACAAAGGAAGAGAGATATGGCCAAATGATTGGCCGTTTTAGATGCACACCTTCAATGTAGTGTTTAAGTTATTTCGTGCATTGCTAAGAAGCTTAATTTGATCATGATTCTCAATCAAGGTTTGGCATTCTTGACATAACCTGAATAAGTAAAGCACTATAATTAGTCTTAAAGCCTGGAGTCAAAGACTTAGAAAAGTGTCTACATGTGCCATCAAATGCACCTCTCAATATTAACAAAGTTCTCACGGAGATGATTTACAGTCTTCTCGGATAAAGCAAGTGCTTTTAGAGCAGCTTGTGCTTGTTCAACCTATAAACAAAAACGCATAAACTAGATGAATCGTATTAACTGAAAGCATTTCATCTTCATCATTTCATGAGAAAATCACATTCAAAAAATGGCAACATGGCTAAAGTTTGCACTTCTTTCTGCAGAAACAAGACCTACCTGTTCAGCAACCATGGTGCTAAGCTGTGCATCATTCGCCTGAAATAACAGAGCAAAAGGTTAAGTAAAATTCATTCCCCTTCATTGTCAACACAACCTGAACAAAAATCACACTCCTAGTGCCACAATTCTAAGCATTAACTTGCAAATCTACACAATTCAGCACTCAAATCTCGCATTCATAAACCCTAAACCCTAAAACGCACTACAATCCAAAAATCACACAACAGACGATTCATAATAACCTGTTGACGCGCAATGTAATCCGCCTTGATTGAAGAAATCGACAGCAAAAGCTCAGGAAGCGGCAACAGCTTCGCAACCTCGCGAACTGCAGACTCCTTCGCCTCAATTCCTAGATCTTCAACCATCATCTGGCCTGAAACTACAAACGCCTCAAAAGCTCAGCATACTTGTGTGAATTCACTAGTTTCCTATACTTACAAACTTCTAGGGATCTCAAACTTACACGATAAACTAAATCAGTGTATACAGCTCACGTTATATACTCCAACTGAATTCAATAAGTTGAGTTCATCAGATCTCCTATGTAGTGTATGATAGATATATATATTGATCAAAAAGCTCGATTTGATTCAGATTTGGGGAGAATTATGTAGCGGAATCTGAAACAATTGGAGATTGATGATGATGAATTGCAGAGGACTTACTTTTGTTAAAGTGAAGAGGTGTGAGATGTTACGGTGGTAGCTCCGGCGCCGGTGACGGAGATAAGTGGACGGAGAATTTTTCCGGCGACCGACTGGTGGTAGAATACGTGAGGATTGTAGTCTTTGTTGAGTTTTGAGTTTTGACCGAGTTGATTGAGCAAAACTCGGTTTTACTTTCTCTTTTTTCTTCTATTATTTTTCAATTTTTGTAAACGATTAATAACGAGCAATGTTGTCTATGCGTTGCGACGTGACTGCGGGTAGCATAGTTTTTGCAAATTACGTTCGTAGCATTATGTTTGCGAACTTCGTTACGCACGTTGTCAAGGGCGGCCTCGAGAATTCTTAAGAGACCCTGGGCCGGAGCGAGAACAAAAAATAGGCCCTTATGATACGATGTATAAAAAGGTTTAAACCGAATAATTTGTATAAAAAATTATAATATGACAATAATTGGGCTAAATTATTTAAATGTTAATGGGTTTTAAGATAAAGTTTAATAGAGTCAAATAATTAAATTGTTATTGTCTTTATTAATAGTTTGTAATTTTTTTAAATACACACACACACACACACAGATATATATATATATATACTAGTTTTAGTAAACTCGTGTATTACACGGGTTAAACAAATAAAATATTAAATAAAATAAAAATTATTAATTATAAAATGATATATTAAGACAATATATCATTGGAATTACGTATGAGTAATAACTATTAATAAAACAATAATATGAACATTTTAATTTTGTTTTGTTTTTTTCAAAGATAAATTAAACATTTTGTTTCAAAATAACGTTTTAAAAAAATTTCGTCTTTAAAATTTTCTTACTATAACTTCCTGTTTTAATTAATTTTATTTTAAAAAAATTACTTTAGAAAAACTAATTTTAAAATATTATGTAAAAATAGTTTGATTTTTTACAAAATTTCTTTTATAAAAAACTATTTCTATAGAAATAACATTAATAAAAGGATATGTCTCTTAATTTATTAAAAAACTAATTATAATGTAAAAATAAATAAATAAATAATATTATTAGTAATTATTAATGTAGTTATTTAATAGGAGAGATAATCGAAAAAAGTTTGACTAGAATGAATATGGTGTTGAGACATGACACTCTCATTTACTCTTTTTATTAGAGTAGAAGGATATATTAAATATATAAAAATTTTAAAATATCGAGCCCCCAAGGAAATCAGGGCTTGGGCGGTCGGTCACCCCAGGGTCGCCCTTGTGTATTGAGACATGAACATTAACTCGCTTAAACACGTAAGAAAACATATTAAAATCAATATTATGTATCGCAAGTTACGATGTATAAAAAAACTAATTTAATGAATTCGAACTGCATTACATGTGTGTGGCCTAATCATTAAAGAACGTAATCTAAATGAAATAAATAACAGAAAAAAAAAAGAAAATAGAAATAATATAAGTGAAAATTATATGAGAAGCAGTAAAAAGCGAAAAAAGAAAAATGTTGCCAGCAGGGTTTGAACCCCCGCTAGTGGTGTGTAGAGAAACACAACAAAACATTTAACCAAAACAATTATTGAGATAAACTTCTTAAAGAGTATTTTAGCATTGTTTAAGCTTTAAAAAATAAGAACATTTACACGGACACTTGCAAATGAGTGTTTACAGGTAATATAAACCTGCACGTTGTTGCGAAAGCACGACTCGATTGACATTCGACATTCAAAAACAAAATCAAAGTAAACTCAACTGTACTCGCTCTTTGTAGCGAATGCATAAAATCGTAAAAAAGAAAATTAACGTCGAAGTGTTAACACGAATCCACAGTTTAAAGATAGCCATACACTATATATGTAACTTATTCAATTAAATGCGTTCGAGATAAATAAAATGCTCTTAGCATCTAAAAAAACAAAAGTGTTAAAAATATAATTAAACTCTATAGTTAATTCAAAATAAAACCCATATAATACAAATAAGTTAAATATTCATAACTTGACATTATATTTTTATAACTATGAAATTAGAAAAGTTGAACTAATAAACAATACTCATAAAAAAAGAGTTAATTACATAAATGGTCCCCGTGGTTATCTAAAATAACAGGTTTGTGTACTAAAGTTTTTTGTAACAGGTTGGGGTATTGTGTTTTAAATTTTGTAACAAGTTAAGGTATTAAGACTAACTGACGTTAGTTCTTCTGTTAAATCTAAGGGCATGTCTGTCTTTTATTTTACAAGGACTACTATAATCATTAAAGAGACTATTTATATCATTTATTATAAATAAAAGATTGTCTGTGTAATTTAAACACACACACACAATATATATATATATATATATATATATATACATATATATATATACATATATATATATATATACATATATATATATATACATATATATATATATATATATATGTATATATATATATATATATATATACATATCACCACAACAACATCACCACCATCATCGGTCAGCTTCACCACCCACCACCGGCCATGCAACCAGCAACTAGCCACTACCACCAACTGCCACCAGCCCCCACCACCACTGAGCAACGACCACCAGTCGAAAGTGACCACCGCCAGCCCCTACATCATCACCACCATCGCAACATCACCATACTATCACCGCATTATCACTACCATCGGAACATCACCATCATCGCATCATCACCACTATCACACCATCATCATCATCTCCACCTACACCATTGCTCCATTATCATCATCTCAACAAAACCCTTCCTTTTACCCTGTTAACCCTAAAATTTAAAAAAAACACCCAGATCGTTGGCTGGTCGTTGAAATCTAGGGTGGTGTTACCGTGGGTGTTCGTGAGGCTCGATTAGGGTTCAGATCTAATCTACACACTACCCGATTTCTTGTGACCATTGCTCAATTAGGCTTCAGATCTCAATTAGGGTGTTCGGTGGTGGTTGGGTGTTGGAGGGTTAGCATTTGAAAGTGAACAAAGTGGTATTGAACAAGGTTGTGGCAGGCGGCGGTGATGGTGAGGGGAGGCGACGATGGTAAATGGGGGCGGCCGAAGGAGAAGACGATGAGGATGGTTGGGGTTGGATTTTTTTTATTTTATTTTTTATATTCAATAGTTAATTACACAAATAGTCCCTGAACTAAAGAAGATAAATAAAATTACAAAAGTGGTCCATGAATGGGTATTTTAGTCATTTCATCTATATTTAACAGAAAATAACGTCTGTTAGTCTAATACCTTAAATTGTTATAAAATTTAAAACACAGTACCCTAACCTCTTACAAAAATCTTTAGTACTCAAACCTGTTATTTTAGATAAACCACAGAGATCATTTATGTAATTAACTCTAAAAAAAGCTTTTGAGAAAAATGATATGCCCAGGTTCCGAATCATGAATCATTTTGTTTGCGCAAGTGATCAGACCACTAAACCAAAGTTTTTCATACGAAGAACAACACCATTAGGCTAACTAAATTGTTTGATAAATACTTAGTGTGTGAAGTTTTTTAATGTATAAAAAATATTAAAATTAGATCAAAGAAAGAAAACGGAACTGGTAGTTGAAGGGGAAACATTCCAAAATCGAACGGGAGGCGTCTAATAAAATTTATGTCAAACTAGTGTTGTTCATTCGTGCGCATTGCGCGCGTGTCAAATGTGTTCATTCGACGCAGAGGGATGCTTTATTTGAGCTAAAATTCTTTCAACCTAAACTGTTTCTATATATCGTTGCCAAATAGTATTTTCTTTTATTGGACGGAGTTGGTGAGTAACTTTTATTGAGGTTGACAAAGTAAAGAGTGACGCCAGTATTATATTGAGGTAGTATCGTTAATCCTAAAATAGTTAAGTTTTGTTGTTTTGGTTGCCAGTATTCCTTTTTTTGGTATAGATGTAATAATTGACTTTTGTGTGAGCCCGAGGAATCAATAGCTAAATAAGAATGTACTTTGAGGTAAAATGTTTTAATAATGATATGCTTTTTCTTCGCTCCTTATGTTGCAAAATGTTATTTGTTTTATATAACATTATTGTTACTTGACTTTTATGTGAGCTCAAGAAAGTAAAAGCTTGGCACGATTACTATCCTAAGGTAAATAACTAAATATCTTCAATCTTAAAATTGTTATGTTTTACTGTTTTGGTAGCCTTTATTTGCTTGCTACTTATGGGCTTGGGGAAGCGAACATGTTACTTTATTAGTATCTTAGAGGTAATAACTTTAATCTTAAAATTTCTTATGTTTAGTGTTTTGGTTTCTAATAATTATTTGAATTATAACAAATAGTTGGTACTTGATTTTTATGTTTTCTTTTTGAATGAGAAACTATCCTACTTCTACTACTAGATTACTTTAAATTACATTATTGGATGCAAATCAAATTCCGTCGTTTAGAAAAGCGACTTGTCCTCGAATCGAGGAGAAGGCAATGTTGGTGTCTTCCAACTCGAAATCTTCCATACCGACTCAATCGTGTGGAACATTGTGGAGTTTTGGGTTCCCGGTTGCAAGCTTTGGCAGCTTTGTAGTCTTGACTCGCATGGTGAATTTCAAATATATCTTACTCATGTTGTTGGAACAATGTTTAAGAGGCCAACCACTATATTCTAAGTGTTTTTATAATTTAATGGTGTATTTTATGTGGGGAAATTTATGGTGTTTTAGAATCGGGTGATTTATAGTGTTTTTGAACTAAGTGTTTTTATAATTTAATGAAACTAAGCAATTTTATGATGTTTTTAAACTAGGTGATTTTATAGTGTTTTCAAACTAGGTGAATTTATGTTGTTTTTGAATTGGCGGTTTACGGTTTTTATGAACTTAAAATTTCTATGGTGCTTTTGAACTAACGATTTTATGATGTAGACAATTTAATGGCGTTTTAGAACCGGTCAATTTGTGATGTTTTTGAACTAAGCAATTTTATAGTGCATAAAAATGTAGTTTTTTTTTATTCTTATATAGTAATATCATACTCATATAAAAGATAAAATTTAAACGTTTAAATAAAAAATAAGAATATACATGTGACTTGCATGTGTATATTTTTAGTTAGATCTTCCTATTCTACCCCTCATGATGGTAATTTCAACCATTAAACATAATGATCTTATGGTCGAGATTTCTTTATACACTTTCTAAATTTTTCACTCAAAAGTTAGAATGCAAAATGGTTTTTGCGTGCAAAGTGTACAAATTGATGTGGAATTATCGCGCAAGGAATAATAATCATAGAATAACTATTACATTATCACACATAGATAGAATTATCGTGCAAGAATAATTCATGTATGATAATTTTATATTTCTATAATAATTCTATCTCTACGTGATTAATTCTTAAACTTATGTTATAATTCCATCTATAACATTTTTCTTACATATTATTTTGTACACTACGCTCTTAATTTGTTTTTAGTGTGTATGTATAACACCTGTAATGCATGAAAGAATCGCTATATTTCTAGTACATATCCAAGTTACTATATCAAACATTCTAAAAATAAAAGTTTGAACAAAACAGTAACACTCATCAACTAGACAATAATTTGCGATGCCCATCAATGTTTGACTTTGACCCATGTGTTTGGGATATTTTTATTGTTGAGTTTGAAATACAAGCATGCTAGTGGAATAGTTGTAATCAACACTTGGTCCAACTTCCTAATCATTGTTACAAGGAATATTTTTTTAACCAAGACTTTTTTACAAAGGATAATCAAAAGCCACTTTTCTTAGTAAAATCAATATTTTATTTAATTTATTGGACAATTGATGTAAATTATACATATACATGTACATCATAATTCTATCAACTATTAATATTATCAACGATAAAAATTATCTATCAAATCTTCTTCAATGGTCGTTTTTAGGAGTAGTTTTTAGATCAAAAATTGCATGAAGTCATTTTTTATCGTTAGGGGACTATGTTTTTTAAGGAGAGTTTCTCACCATAAATATAAAAAATGAAAGGAAGGTGATGCCAACATGTTTTTTTTTATAATTATATAAAATATACATATAGAAGAGATAAATTGGTGATGACATGTTATGGTCTTTATGTATTTTTAAGTTTCTTATTGTAGATGTTCTTGATGTTTTGAAAGGATAAATGTTTTTTTACGTGACGGCTAATTAAATATGTTTGTTGGTGTTTTTGTGTTTCTTTATTATGGATGTTCTCACATTATTTTTAAGATAATAGGAACAACTTTATCTAGAAACTAAGCAAATGATGACCTTTTATTTTAATTTTTTGGTTTCTCTTCTCTAGTTTCATCCTTTTATTTTAGGATTATAATTTCGTGTTATTAATATTACAGATAACAATAATAATTATAAGTTGTTACATTAAATTTTTGACTAACATTAATAATATAATAAATATTAATAAAATAGAAAGCTAACACGTTGCAACTTTTAATTACCATAACATTCCTCGTTAGCGTACACGTTCAACCCAATATATGGTAATGTAAAAGTTCATATTACGATTGTCATTTGTGTCTACTAAAAAAAACATTGTTGTTTCCATCAAGATCAAAAGAAAACGGTCGGTTGACCATCGCCACGTTTGGCGCATTGGTCGTAAACAAACACCGCACTTGTCTTTAAAACCTATAACCATCGTCTCAGCCTTGTGAACCAACATGCATTGTCTTCATCTCCACTTCCTTGAAGAAACACTAAATCAATGGAGCAGCAAACACATGGGTTTGTTGGAGGTTTTATTGATTTGAGGTTGTTTGATTTGAGTTTTTTTGATTTGAGGTTGTTTTGCATTCATGTTATTTCATATGTTTTGACGACAATTCCATGATGGTTTAGTTAATTGTGTTAGGTTTCAATTTTGTACCTCAATTTAAGCATTATCAACGAGAAAAAAAGATGTGAATTGGTCATTATCGCTCAAGAATGGAGGTAATTTAGGTATTAATTCCTTGTCATGAGGCATTGGTGGTGTTTAGAGTCAATTGTTGGGAGGTATTAATCAACGAAGGTTTATGATGGTGATGGTTGTCGGCTTGTGTTGAGGTGGTGGCAAATGACGATGGTGGTGATTATGTATAATATCTAAGAATTTCAATGATATAACACTAGTAGTAGTAATTATTATTATTATTATTATTATCTTATTGTTGTTATTATAGTTATTATTATTATTATTTATTTATTTATTATTATTATTTTATTATTATTATTATTATTTCAAAAAAATCATATGTGAGCCATTGATTAGATGTTGCAACTTGCAAATAAACCAATAAAAATAGAACCGATAGCTTAAAACCAGTAACATGTTTATATTTTTAAAATTACCAAACTTTATCATTTTTGTGAATGATTACTAAAACATAAATTGAAATATGAAGTCTAATAAAAAATATACTACAAATGGTGTTATAGATGTTTTTAGACGCCTAATTATAAAATTATCTTCATTAATTTCTATATATAAAATACTGTGATGTATTGTTTATACAATGCTCGTGTCATTTTCTGAATTTGTATAGTCACAAAACCTATGTATATAGACACAAAACCATATTTTTGAGGTGGACATGAATAAAAGCATATGTCACTTTCGTTTGAATAATACATACACCCTATGATGGAACTCTTGATCCTATGCTTGTCTCATATATGCTGTTTATCTTATTAATTTTATTTTTTCTGTACTGTTATAGACTTATAGCATGGTTCAAAACTTATTTAGCCTTAAAAATGTAATACCAAAATTTGTTTATATAAAGTATTCTCACATCATAATACATGTTATTAAGATCTCTAACATGTGTAAAATATTACACCTTGCAACTAGAGATGATACTTGGATGTTTTATTATTAAAATTATTTTTTACTAAAAGCATTTCAAAATTCAAGCTTGAAGATGATATTTCAAATATCAAACAAACGTATTTAAGAATATCTTACTCATACGATCAAGGTCTACATAAGATGAGATGGAATCAAACTTACCTCTATGTCATAAGAAATGAGAATTTACTCTTACTGGTACCTCGACTTAAAGCTTTTGTTTTTTAAAATATAAGTAACATAAAGTATATGTTAGTAATAGAATTAAAAAAAATTCACGTATTACGTAGAAACTAACTATCATCGACAAAAGAAATAAGAACATAAAAATTTGTACTTCAAACTTATTAAATAATGGTGATCAACACCCGGAGTACCCTTATAATGTACTTCAAAATTATTAAATTATTAAGATCTCTAACATGTGTAAAATAATACACCGTGCTAGAGATGATTCTTGGATGTTTTATTACTAAAAAAAGTTTTTTACTAAAAGCATTTAAAATTCAAGCTTGTAGATGATATTTCAAATATCAAACAAACGTACTTAAGAATATCTCACTCATAAGATCAAGGTTTACATAAGATGAGATGAAATCAAACTTAGCTTTATGTCATAAGAATGTTTTACTCTCGGTCAAAACTTTTTTTTTATATAAATAACATAAGTATATATTACTGCTAGAATTTAAAAAATTCAGGTATTACGTAGAAAGTAACTATTATCGACAAAAGAACTAAGAACACAACAATTTGTACTTCAAAATTATTAAATAATGGTGATCAACACCCGGAGTACACTTCAAAATAACATAAAGTAGTTTTTACCCATTAAACTTTAATAAGGTTATCACATAACGAATATCACTTTAATATCTTGGTAAAATGATGTTTTAAAGATCCTTTTCATACTATGTCTCAATGTTCATAACAATCTGCTTTTAAAATTGACTGCAACGCGTGTTTTCGTTCTTATCGCAACACGAGGGACATCAAACTAGTCTAAAATCAAATCACAAATCACTCTTGTTATTTGACTTCTAATTTTTAATCATGTTTTATTGACAAACGTCCACTTGATAATACTCTTATTTAACAATATATTAACAAGAATTTTATAACCCATGGCTTGTAATAAATTTCTTCATATGAAATATTTTCAAAATATTGCAATTGAATTATAAAACATAGTAAGAATCAACATAAAACCATTGAATGTTTTTTTGTCTGTAAGGCTGCAAACGAATCGAACGAACACGAATATGGCAGTGTTCTTGTTCGTTCATTAAAAAATAAACTTGTTCATGAACTGTTCACGAACACGAACAAGAATATTATCACGAACAAGAGTATGATAAAAACCAATTAAACATAAATAATTGTATATATATAAAATATATGATTATAAATATATATCAAAATTAAATATAAAAATCTTAAAAATAATATTTAAAAAAATAAACGAGCCGAGCTCGAGCTTGAAAAAGTATTTGTTGAGCTGAGCTTGAGCTTATAAAATAAAGCCCGGAACGGCGCCTCGGAAAGCTCGAGCTCTCCTAAGTTATCACGAGCCGAACTCAAGCCTATACGAGCTTCGGGCTCGGGTCGTCTCGCTCCACTAGTGCCAACCCAAAAACTGATGTGACTTCCTTTTATGTAGATGGATAAGATGAGATGTAATGAGCATGAATGTAACAAATCTTGGAGTATGGAGGTTTATGATAAAAAAAATTGTGATATCAAAGTTTCAAGTCAACATAGCACAGTGTGGCAAAAAATGATATCTTGCAAGGGGGAAGAAAATATCCACAAAGAATACAAAATGACCACCATACCACCTAATCGATCTCTACCAATATCAATGAAAGAAAATGAGAAAGTGGTTGAAACAACCTAACCAAAGCACTCTCCAACCATATCATCACCTCTTCATTGGGATACTATTGTTTTTACTAACCACATAAGAAATATTTTATTAGTTGTCTTTAGCATAAAAACTAATTATAGTATTATTTAAAACGCTGATTACCTTATTAAAGACTCCAGAAGAACATAGATGATCGATAATGCTAGTATATTTTAAACTTATATAAATCCATTAATAAATTAACTTATATAAGCATGTATAAGTATATAACGTGTAAGTCGCCGTTTTGTAAAAATTAGCTATTAAGAAATACCAAATGGGGGTGTAAATTGGTATTCATAATCGAAGACCATATCTTGAATGATTATTTTATATATATATATATTATATAATATATATATATATTATATATATATATATATATATTATATATTAATATATTATTTATTATCAACTTGGTTATGCTTAATAAAATTATTCTGCCTAAAAAAAGTTTTTATATATATATATATAATATATATATATATATATATATATATATATATTATTTATTATTAACTTTGTTATGCTTATGAGTTTTATAATAAGTTAAGTGGGTTGTATTCATTTTTATTTTTTTTTAATCCTTAACTTTTTTGTAACTATAATCAATACTTTTATATTTTTTATAATTTAGCCCAACATTTTTTTTTTTCAATTTGGCCCTCTATACTTTTCATATTTTACAATTTTTTTGTTTGTATATTTTGGTCTAAATTATGCGAGCTAACTCACAGCAGCGTGCATATGTTGGTTCAACGTTTTTACACTTATTTTTTTCCTCGTTTTAACGAGCCTGTCACAACGTGCTGATTCTAGATCAACTTACTTATTGTTTTAAATGTTTTAAATTCAGCCTACGTGGTTCAACGTTTTTACGTCTACTTTTCGTTCGGTTTTATTTTTTTCGTTTTTATTTATTTTTTTAATACGAACTTTTCGGTGTTGATAATCACTAATAGTGATGTGACATTAATGGTACTTGACACGGTTTTACACGACTCGTTGCAACGTAAAATGCTTAATACTAGTTACTGTACCAAGACATTATTACGTGTTACAACACACTATGCAATAATATATCCAAAACAATTTATATTTGTATGTGATTGATGTAACATGTGAACAAAGATTACACATTTCAATTCATAAAGAAACGAGTAATCAAATAATATCCACGTGTACTTACGGGGCGCTTGATACCGTAAAGCGTTCCTCCTCGTCTCGGGCAGTTCGGGCAGCCCCATTCGGGCAGCAACCTCTCAAAAGCCACTGCCACGCCCAAAAAGTTGCTTCTATTCTCTCCAACACATTTCACAGTAGAGAGAGAAAGTGAAGCAATTTCTTGAGAGAGAAACCAAACCCAACAAGCAGATGAAAATCTGGTGAAAATCGCACTCAAAAAGGTGCAATCTTTGACCAATTTGTTCGTGCTTGGTGGTTGTGGGTTCAAGATTTTGATTCTGGTTGTTGTGGTGGTTTTTGGGGTTGAAATGGTGGAGATTTGAGGGGGTTTGGGGTTAGGGTTTTGTGGGGTGTGGTGTAATGGTGTGTGGTGTTTGGATCTGAGAGATGATTGTTGAAGGTTTGTGGTTTGATTGATCTGAAGTGTTTTTGGATGAATGTGATGGGGAGAAAGTGTTTGATGTTGGTGATTGTGTGTTTGATCATTGTGGTTCTACCTCTAAAGGTGATTTATGCAAATTTGGAAGGTGAGATTATGTCATTTGCATCTGTTTGTTGTAATTTTCCAATTTTGGGATGTTTCTGATTGTGATTTTTACTGTTTTATCTTTGAAATTAGGGTTCATTAGTTTGCTAAATGTAGTATTAGAGTCAATAATCAGCTTTCTTGTAGCAATTCTTGTGTTAAAATCATTATAAATGTGGTCTTTTGCAGGTGATGCTTTGCATTGTTTTTGTCTTTTTGATAGTGATTTTCACTGTTTTGTCTTTAAAATTAGGATTCATTAGTTTGCTAAATGTAGTGTTAGAGTCAATAATCAGCTTTCTTGTGGCAATTGTTGTGATAAAGTCATTAGAAATGTTTGTATCTTGCAGGTGATGCTTTGCATAGTTTAAGGACTAATTTAGATGATCCAAATAGTGTGCTTCAAAGTTGGGATCCTACCCTTGTAAACCCCTGCACATGGTTTCACGTGACCTGCAACAATGATAATAGTGTTATTCGCGTGTAAGTTTCACTTATTAACAATATATTTTACTAGTTAATGGGTTATAACATCTTGTTTTAACTATCAATTTTCAGTGATTTGGGAAATGCAGCTCTATCTGGTACATTGGTTCCACAGATTGGTCTGTTAAAGAATTTGCAGTACTTGTAAGTCATTTTAATCAACTGATTAACACGATAAATACGAAATTATTTACTTATCTCCATCCTTAAATTATTTTATTATATGATTTTGATGTAATTCTACAGGGAATTGTACAGCAATAACATAAGTGGCCCAATTCCTAATGATATTGGAAATTTGACGAATTTAGTGAGCTTAGATCTTTACCTCAACAGTTTCTCTGGGCCCATTCCAGTCACATTAGGGAGGCTATCGAAGTTGAGATTTCTGTATGTTTACTTGCTTTACTCTCTGAATTACAGTGGATAATTTTTATAAAATATTTTTATTTTCGTGTGGTTTATGATCTCAAAACTATATATGTGATAAAAGTATTGGTGTTTTTGTGATGTTTATAGACGGCTTAACAATAACATTTTTGAGCGGTCCGATCCCTATGCAGTTGACTAACATCACATCATTACAAGTGCTGTGAGTATTTTTTTCATCCCAGCTTTCACTTGATCATTAGCATGACTTTATGTGACAAACAGGCTACTAAACAAGTTTTTGTCTATTTTTAATGATGCACTCATAGTTGTCAATAGCGAATAGCGGTAAATAGCGACAACTACCTATACGCCACGTAGCGAATAGCGGTATATAGCGTCCGCTATTTCGTCTTTAGCGATAAGTAGTACAAACTTTAAGAAATGTTTTACATTCATAAATAACATGTTTACTATGATTAGTAGAAATTTAAGCAAACACCACCAAATTAGCTAAATACTCGATTTGGGTCATTTTATAGTTATAAAAAAATTAAAAAATATTAAAAAAAAGAAACAATAATCGCTAACCGTCGCTATTTGGTCGCTATTCAAATAGCGACACCTGCTATACGCCATGTAGCGCGCTATAGCGTCGCTATAGCCGCTATTGACAACAGGGGATGAACTATTGTACCAAATGTGATTACATGAATTATACTACTTCAATAAGTATCAATAGTTTTTAATAGAATGATTTTAGGATGTTCTAATGCATTAAAAATCCACTTCAGGTGACTTTTGACCTGTGTTCTTTTGAGCTAGTTTTTGGATTTGTGTGTTTTTGATTTGTTAGAGATAAAGATCACCTGAATTTACCCACTTATCTTCGTTAATTGCTAAAACATACACCATTACAATAATTTGTAATTCAGGGATCTATCAAACAACCGTCTCTCAGGATCAGTTCCAGATAACGGCTCCTTCTCCCTATTTACACCCATCAGGTTTGCTTATAAAATATGAACTCATTTCATCCTTATGAGTTACAGTTCTAATAATACAACTGATCATCTGATTTTCTAATCTTGTTATTTTTTTTTATGTATTTTCAAGTTTTGCTAACAACTTGGATCTCTGTGGCCCGGTGACCGGCCGCCCTTGCCCTGGATCTCCGCCTTTCTCTCCACCTCCACCATTTGTGCCGCCACCTCCAATTTCTTTACCAGGTAATTGACTCTGTTACATTGGGTATTTGGATATGTGTTTTGAATGCTATTATTTGATAATTGCTTTTTAGGTGTTTTGGGTATCCTGCTTCTGATTATGATTAGCTCATTAAAAAGCTCATCCACCTTAACATTTCTTTTTTTTTTTCAGGTGGAAACAGTGCTACTGGAGCCATAGCCGGAGGGGTGGCTGCCGGAGCTGCTTTACTGTTTGCCGCCCCCGCCATTGCATTTGCATGGTGGCGGCGTAGGAAACCCCAAGAGTTTTTCTTTGATGTACCTGGTTAGTTATCTGGCTCATGGCTCAGGCGGGTTGGGTAACGGCTCAAAATGAGGGTAGTTTTATAGTATGGGTCTGTTCAGCTGGGTTGAAATGCAATGATGCAAACACCTTTTTGTCCATTGTATGTTTTTTTTGTGTAAATGTTTATCAAGTTACGTTAAAATTCAATCTTTTAATAAGGATACTAGGATGATGCATGCATAAAAATACTCTGGACAACTTTCAACCTGTGTGACCTGTTTGCACTAGCTAAGGTTTTTTATTTTACCCATTCGACCTGTATAAGTGGCAATTCATGTGTTCAGATAGGTGGGCCCAAATATGACTTGATTACTTCATCTTGTCAACCGAAACTGTAACTTCGGCACATGTAACCGAAACTGAACAGCTTGAAACTGTCACATGTTGTTAAAGAAGTAAATTAATTATGGTTTCAATAGTGATTTTAATTTTTAACATGCTTATGCAGCTGAAGAAGATCCTGAAGTTCATTTGGGACAGCTTAAAAGGTTCTCTTTGCGGGAATTACAAGTTGCAACTGATAGTTTTAGCAATAAAAACATATTGGGAAGAGGTGGATTTGGTAAAGTATATAAAGGGCGATTGGCGGATGGATCACTTGTTGCAGTGAAAAGATTGAAGGAAGAACGAACACCAGGTGGCGAGCTCCAATTTCAAACAGAAGTTGAGATGATTAGTATGGCGGTGCACCGTAATCTACTTCGGTTAAGGGGCTTTTGTATGACACCAACCGAACGGTTGCTTGTTTATCCGTACATGGCTAATGGCAGTGTAGCATCATGTTTGAGAGGTATTATATGGATATTCCTTGTGTTATAACACAAGCAAAACCTCCAAAATTATAAAATGTTACTTTTAGTTTATTGCAGATACATTTAACTTATAATATTCTTTTCTTACTAAAATAATAATTCTTTTGACATTTTTAATGTTTGTAGAACGACCGCCAAATGAGCTGCCTTTAGACTGGCCAACCCGAAAGCGAATTGCATTAGGATCAGCCCGTGGGCTTTCTTATCTGCATGACCATTGCGACCCAAAAATCATTCATCGCGATGTTAAAGCTGCAAATATATTACTGGATGAAGAATTTGAGGCGGTTGTTGGGGATTTTGGGTTGGCTAAATTGATGGATTACAAAGACACACATGTCACAACTGCTGTACGTGGCACCATCGGTCATATAGCACCTGAGTATCTCTCAACTGGAAAATCATCTGAAAAAACAGATGTTTTCGGGTATGGCATTATGCTGTTGGAGTTAATTACGGGTCAACGAGCTTTTGATCTTGCTCGACTTGCTAATGATGATGATGTCATGTTACTTGATTGGGTAAGTATTTTAACATTTGTCTAACTACTTAAGGTGTTATGTTTCTTGACCCATTTTTAACAAGTATTAGGTGAAAAAATTCCTACTTTATAGTCTGGGTTGACATATAATCCATTTTGTCCAATTTGTAGAATTTTTGTTGATAATTCATGCATAAGCTTAAGTTTTAAATAGTAGTATAACTTTTTAACAAAATGATTTATGAAGTTGAATGCAATAAGGTACAATTTGTGTGTTTCAGGTTAAAGGGCTTTTGAAAGAACGAAAACTAGAAATGTTGGTGGACCCCGATCTAGAAACCAATTACATCGATTCAGAAGTCGAGCAGTTGATCCAGGTGGCGTTGCTATGCACACAAGGCTCACCGATGGACCGACCCAAAATGTCTGATGTGGTCAGAATGCTGGAAGGTGACGGGTTAGCAGAAAGATGGGACGAGTGGCAGAAAGTGGAAGTTAACCGCCAAGAAATCGATCTTGCACCGCATCCTAATTCCGATTGGATTCTTGACTCTACTGAGAATTTGCATGCTGTCGAATTATCGGGCCCGAGGTAACTTGAAAGGAGTTTGAAGGTTTAGTGATCTGGAAATATATTTGTTATGATTATGTAAACTAGTGTTATGGTGGTTGAATTTGTGCATATTTGAGTTTGTATTTCATGGGTTTTGATAATGTTTATGATGGATTATTATAATTTATATGAGTAGGTATGTAATTTTGTTGATATGGGTTGTGTTTGTTTTGGTAATATTGTAGGACATATTTGGTTTTATGTTTTGGAATCGATTATGATTATGGGACTTTGTGTCTTGATAATCAAAATCACCTAATTGGTTTTAGTTTCCAAACAGTAAGTTTTTTGTTTTATTTTTTTTATTAAATAAGTCTTAAAGCCCTCTCTTATTATGCCATATTTGACGCGAGTCTGATGTGTTTTGTATCGGATGAGCATCTGTGGCATCTGGTGTTTCAGGCGTGATGCAGCTTGTTAGCGGTCAGTTAATGTGTCTGTTAAAGATGTTTTTTTATCTATAAAGACCAAGCTTTAAACTTAATAACTATGATTATGTAAACTAATCTAAGCACCTAAACATAACCTCAGAATTTTAAACAGTAAAATTGTTCCATCACCTTTGAAAACGGAAGAAAATCGAATTTAAAGTTAATATTTTGTTTAATTTTCGTTAACCATTGGTTTTGCACTTTTAAATAAACTCAGCGTAAGTCAATAAATATAATTATATTGTGAGTCAAATAAAATAGCAACGTTTTAATTTATAAGAGAGTGGGTCTTTAAACAACTGATAAGATTATTATTTTAATTGTGGGAAACACTCGCTTGTAGAATTGTATGGTAAAGCTATGTATATCAGACGGTAAAACAATTCGTTCGCTCCCCCGCCCCTTCATAAAGCTAAAGCTATGTGAAGCAACTGTATAACCTTTAAGTTTTTAATTTATAAAGATTAATTAACAACTTATATGTTACTAAGAGAAGTTTTGGTTTTAGTGGTGGTTTGGTTAATTTGGTTATTTATACATATAATTAAAACATAAATAACGGTTATTGGAAAATACAATCGAACCATATGTTTTCTTAATCAGTTGGCTTATTAGTTTAGTTTTTCAGTTATAATTCAATTATCTTGTCAATAGGATCTGAACTTTGGTAATAATTGTATAACGTCATAAATCATTGATATGAAAATGTTTAAGTGTAGAAAATAACCTTAAAGTTGAAGAATTTTGAATTTTAATCACTCAAACATAATCTCAAGTTTAAACAGTAATCATTCTAGATCTAAAATACCAATACCCATCCCATTCCGACCTCGATATGTGGAATCATCTTATGCCGTATGTACTGAGATTGTTTGGTAATCTAAATCAAAAATAAGTTTAAAACATGTTAATTAAACTTTAAAACAAACTGTTTCAACCCGTAAGGACCCATAACTCACTAGCCAGGCTAACAAGGCCGGTGCCAAGGATTTAAGGGCCTAGGAAGATTATCAGATTAAAAAAAATGCTCCCCAAAAGAAAAAAAAAATTATCAGTTTTTGCTTTCTAATAAGTTTTAAACTATTTGTGCATGATAAACTAATTAAATGGGCTAAATGGTTTAAACCTGAATCATACTTGGGTAAAATGAAATAATTTAAAGTGCGTAATTTGCTAATATAAAGTGTGTAATGAATCGATTTTATAAAAGGAGTTTTATAAATACACATATATGTAACATATATAATTTTTTAAAAAAAGTTTTAAAGCCCCTCAGGAGATTAGGTCCTGGGTGGTCGCCCCTCCCTTGCGCCGGCCGTGCCAACTAATGAAATGTTTAGTTTAGTTCGACCGGTCTGTCCGGTCCTGTTTAAAAAAGCTAATTTTTAACAATAATCACAGCTTCAGATTACAACTAACTTGAAGTTCAACTTTCAACCACTTTTGCTAAACAATAATAACTCAAAGGTGAAGAAAATAGCATACGATGAGATAATAAAATGAGATAATCTAAAGTGTGTAATACGCCAATTATATAGAATATTTTTTTAAAAATATATACATATATTTAATATATAATTTTCAAAAAAAATTTAGACCCCTCAGAGCATTCACAATCTATCCATCATACTCATCCTTATAATTACACTTAAAACCATTATTTTCTCTTTTTCTAAAATCATTATATTTTCTCTCTCATCCACTCACAACCACTTTAAAAAATATTAAAAAATTTATGAGTGATATGCCGTGCTTCCCCAAATATGAAGAAACAAGGTACAACCCCTAGAAATTGTCCATCTCTTTCACTCAAAATCATTTACAACCATCCCCTATAATATAAGACACTCACTCATATAAAAATGAGAAACGGGCTTTGAATGCTCTCAGAAAATTGGGCCTCGCCCCTTCCTTGGGCTGGCCCTGTCACCAGCGATACTACCGCCACAACTACAAACCCCTACAGACATAACTAGTGTGAAGCCGCTCTTAATATTTTGTACTTTTAGAGGGAGGATAGCGTTTCCTTGTAGAAACTCTCAAGTTTGTATATCAGTTTTCAAAGAAATAATAGAGCAGTACATTCTTTCATTTTTGGTTCGGTTTGTCTGGGCGGATTGATTCTTTAGTCGATATAAGAGGGGTATGCATGGTGGTTCTTGTGGCGGCATACTGGCGGACCTCCGCCTGCTCCTGCCGCCTGAAGTAGTTGCTATTTTGGTTTTTGACAGCAATACCATGGTTGCTTGTGATTAGGTTGTGTTTAAAAATAGTTGTAGACTAAGATGGAAACCATTGAAATATAAGCTTTCATGTCTTCATCCATTTACTTTTCAGATTAATTGACCAGTCAACTCCACAACAAACAAATAATATTTGATTCAAGAGTGTAATCTCTATTTTATTATATATTTTTTTTCGCGTTGTCATGAGAACTTGTTACTGTAAGCTTACAAAACCCTTAGGTGTTGCAAGACCCGATGGGAGCATGATTTAACTAATCCAAGACTAGACCCGATTGAAACATGATTGAAATCTAAGAGCTTTGTTAACGGGAAAAAATGTTTGACAATAACATCATAAAAAAGGTTTTAACTAATATCATTGTTATTTAGGATTGTTACAACTATAAGAACATTTTATACTTGTATATAAGAACTACAACCAACACCTTAACAAAGTTTGTTAGTAAAAACCACTGTTCTGAAATTCGTACTTGACCGTCATGTCAACGACCCCATTCTTCCCGAGATTGTTAGGAAACTACAGCAGGTTTGTGTGTTTGTATGCACATCAAAACCAACTGGTATTGCTTTAAGAAACCTGAAAGTGATCCTAGACGCAAAGTTATCACTCAACAATCTTAGGTGGTCGCTTCCTAAGAAGCTAAACAACTTGTCTTTTGTTGATTTTGCAATAAAGTAGTTTTCTAGTTTGAAACATTTTGAAAATGAACTGTTGATGAATGCGAAAGTGTTCAAGACACGACAACTTGATGAGTTGATAAATGCTGAAACTTTTAAAAGAGAGATGCATACACCAACAAATACTCAACATAGTACAGTAGAAGTTCATGGCTAGTGTTTGCATCCAAGACACACGCTTTCAATATCCCAACATCATTAGGTCACAGCCATCAATGAGACATGGCTTTATTAAACTTTCAAGAACAATACCATCATCAGATAATCGAGATTTAGAAAGGTTTAATAATATAAGAAAGTCATTAAAGGTATATAGAAAACATGTCCATGCTCAAAGGCAATCAACAACAAAAGCACAACTGAAACTGGTCTCTCTTGAAACATAGCAGTACTTGAAATAAGCTATCAAAACTTACCAAAAACGATCCCACAAACAGAAAAGTACCTGTTTTCATGCCTTCTGGCGATTGTAGAACCTGAGCTTCTCTTCTGTGGTTTGGAAACGACCATGGCCGAATTTTGATGATGTGTCAATAAACTTGAGTTTGATTTCTTCAAGAGCCAAACGTGATGTCTGTGCAAGCAATGATTGGCGGAGTGTCACAACCCTCTTTTTGGGACCCACGCAGCAACCTTTGATCAACAAGTAGTCGTCTTTCACCACACCATAATGAGGGAAGCCACCCATTGGAGTTATGTCTTTCTCAGTCCTGTTCCAGTAATCATCAATATGCATTTGTATTGGGTAAAAGAACGTAATGAATACATATTTTTATTGGGTGAAAAAGATAATCTTTGAAACATAACAAACCTGTCAAACTCGGTAAGAGCAGAATGGGATTCTTGTCCAGATTTGCCAAGCTTGTAGATCTTCTTGTTCATTTCAGTACGGTGATGGTAGCCATTTTGACCAGCCCTAGCAACAGTAAACGACACCCTGGCAGGATGCCATGCTCCAATACAAGCAACCTTACGCAGACCCCTGTGAGTCTTACGTGGCAAACGAGTCACACCCCAACGGGTCACCACTCCTTCATAACCTTTACCCTTTGTTACACCAATGATGTCAATCATTTCATCCTTCTGGAAAACAGCATCAATTGGGATTTGTTTCTCAAAGAAACCATAGGCAAAATCAACTTTTTGGGCAACTGTTCCACCGTTCACTTGGATTTCCATAAGATGTGCTTTCTTCTGCTTCAACCCCTTCATTTTCCTTATCTGAGTAAAACATAAAATTATATGAAGAGTTAGGTTTAAACGCCTTCTATTTGAGGTAATGTGTTTGTAATAAATAGATAATCTCTTGTTAAGTATGAGAAGATTTTTACCTGTGTGTGAGCCAAAACTCTAATAACAGTCGCATATTTCTTCATTTTCTCCAACTGGGACTGAATATCTTTCTTACCCTCATCAGATTCAAACTTCTTAGAATATTTAGTGAACGCCTTCTTCTTGGACTTGCACCAGTTCTTGTAGAACCTCCTCTTCACATCTTCACTCAAATGTTGAGCCCAAACAGTGTTCAAGGATCGAAGCCCACGTGGAGTTTTGACATAAGCCACCACCCCAACAACCACCATTGGAGGTGTCTCAATGATGGTAACAGCTTCACAGGTCTCCTTCTTGTGGAGCTCTAAAAATCAAAACTCATCATAAGCGGCCAAAAAAAAATCACACACAAAACTAAAAGTACTTGAACATTAAAAACAGCTTTACTTGATCCAGGTTTCTCGACCTCTCTCACAATATGAGTCATCCCAGCCTTGTAACCCAAGAAAGCAGTTAACTTGCAAGGTTTAGTTGGGTCATCCTTGGGGAAAGCCTTCACTGCAATATGCATAATGAAAAAAACTAAATACCCCATACAACTAAATTCAACTATTATGAAAAACAAGAGGATGCATGTAGCATGTCATGAGCAGTGCGCAAAACCATATAAAGACTTTATATTAGAACCACTTGAGGTGGTGAACATCTACTTGTGAAAGATTGAATGTCTAAGCAAAAAAGAAAACATTTTTCAGAAATTGTATGATTATTGAAAAAAAAGGTAAAGAAAAACATTTTTCAGAAATGGCACAATCTTTTGGGCCAGTAAACACATCTGTTATAACTAGCCAGAAGCCAGACCAAAGAAAAAAGGATAAAGGGTTTACATACACACAGAGACACATACATACATAGATACATAGACACACACATAAACACACAAATACATACATACATAGATTTGTTTAACAAATGACCACCACCCGCATCTTTCGGTGTAAAAAACACAATGCAGAAATATAACTACCAACTACCAAGTACCGATAAGAAAGATAAAAAAATATATACTCAAGTATACCTTTTCCTCTGTGGCGAGCAGCACGCTTCCTGGGAAGAAATCCAAGGGAACCATGCCTGGGGTGCTCAAACTTCCTGTGCGACATCCTTCTCCCTCACCTAGAAATACAAATAAAAGAAGAACAATTACATACATTCCTCAACATCATCAGATATATCCCAAAATCAATGAACACACACAAGATGCAATAGCATTATAATTCAATGTACACCGAAACATAACTCATTATATTATCCACAGGACAAATACATCAACAACAGAACACGTTCATAAGAACACAGGTCCATATCTTCCATCTCCATACACGTAAAAAAGGGGTTTTTATCAACCAGAAGACCAATTTACATTTACATAAAACAGCTCCAAATCATTGATTATCAAATGAATTCAACAATAGAGTATTACGAAATCAAGAATCTGCAAATGTAAATATCACTCCTACATTCACCTATAAAATGTAGGGTTTTAAGCAGACAGAAGACTGTGTTAAAACTATATCAAACAGCTCCAAATCCTTATTTATCAAATGAATCAGCTCATATGAATCATATAGCTTCAAATCATTGATTATCAAATGAATTCAATAATCGACTGTATTACACAGAATCATATAGCTTCAGATCATTGATTATCAAATGAATTCAACAACTGATTGTTATGAAATCAAGATGTGTAGAAAAAGATCAGAAGGAAGAAAGAACCTGCAAAGATAGCCGTGCGGCGATTGTTGCCCCAGTGAACTGTAATCTAAAACCCTAGCTCCTTATACATATAAATATATAATCAAATTCATTTTTGAAAAACACCCTGAAGTATGTTGATAACGCAAAAATAGCCCCTAATCTTATGGCATGTACGTCTCACAACATGTGTCATGATATTATGTTGTAAATAAATGAAGTAAATTACATGGATAGTCCCTGTGGTATAAACATATTGCAACTTTAGTCCCTATTTTCAATAAATTACAGATTAGGGTCTGAACTATGTCAATAGTGCACGTTGGTAGTCCCTAACACTAACAATAGTTAAGTTTCTCTGTTAAGTCTTGGAAAATTACCAAAATGCCCCTAATTGTCTTATTCATCTTCATTGCCACTCCAAAGTCCAAACCCATACCCACCCACCTTAATTGACACCTACGACCGACAGTAAAAGCTGTTTCCGATGGCCACCATCTTTTCCGACACGACTTTCGGTGGTGGCGGTTACGAAACAGATCAATGGCGATGGGGCGTTTTCGAATCAGATCTGCTGCTACACAGATGATGAACTGATTAATGATGAACTAAGCGGACGGATGATGAACTGATTAATGATGAACTAATCGATAATGATGAAGATGACAAACTAATCGGTGATATAAAAAGGCGATTTATGATCAGACATAGGGTTAGGGTTTATACGATTATCAGGGCTTTCGATGGGATCTTCATTTCCAATTGATGGCGGTGACGGTGATGTCGGTTGCTTTAAGAGTGGAGGTTCATGGTTAGGGCTAACGTTTTCCATTGGTTGTTCGGTTTCTGTCGGTGGCGGTGCTAATGGTAGAAGGGTGGAAGGCGACGACGGTTATAACGGTTGTTAATGATCAAAACTTTATTCTGGGGGAGGTGAAGCCAGAGCGGGAGGTTCGTGTTGACCTTCAACATCCTCCGTCGGTGGTTGTTGCTGGTGATCGACTGTGTTTGGCGCTGGTTGTGATGGCGAAAAAGGTGAAATTGAGGTTGTAAAATCTTGTTAGTGATCTACGTGCTCAATTGGTAACGGTGGTGATGGTACAGAGGCGTGAGGCGGTGAAGAGGTGATTGGTGGTTGGTGGTGGTTGTTTTTTGCTTCTTCGTGTGGTGAAATTGCAGGTGGAGGTGGAGTGGTGGTTGTCATACGGTGGAGCTGTTCAAAAGCTGCGTGTTTGTGAAAGGTGGTTGTTTTGTAAATTGTGGTATGGTGCGGTGGTGGTGGTGGTTGCGGTGGTTGCGGTGGTGGTGGTGGTGGTAGTTGTGGTGATGGTGGTGATGGGTGGTCCCACTGTTAATTGGTTAACTTTTTAGTTATCTTTTATTTGTAGGAGGGTATTTTTGTCATTTTCAAACACTTAACAGAGAAACTTAACCTCTGTTAGTTACAGGGACTACCAGCGTGCACTTCTTGCATAGTTCAGGCCCGCATCTGTAATTTTTAAAAGTAGAAACTAAAGTTACAATACGTGCAAACCCCATGGACTATTCGTGTAATTTACTCTAAAGAAATGAAAGTGTAAGTTGATTAGATGATATTTAAGAGTAAAAGTTATTGTAAGAACATATATATGTAATTTAAATATGTATATTTACTTCACTCTTTTTCGTTTACTGTACTTATAATTTAAATGTGATGCATGGAATGATGTATTATGAAAAATTGACTCGTTAGAAAGTGAATGTGACTCTTTATGGTTTTTTTTTAGAAGAAACTAAATGGTTAATCATGATCCGGCTTTCTGATAAAAATATATATTTAGTTATTACCGATTGTAAGAATTCAGGTGAGTCATACATCGGTTGTTGATACTAGAGATTTGATTAATAAGAATTGTCTGACCATAAATGTCATTAACTCACTATATGTGTTTACTCTGATTCTTAAAGATAGGTCTCAAAGAATCAAATCATAAGGACAAAATATAAAGTTCGTAAATCGTTAAAGCTACCCATACATACAAGTCAAAGCAAGCCAAGTGGTCCGGTTATTTCGGAATTTGTAAAATTTGGTTTTGATGTTCTACATACCGAATTTTGAAGCCAACACTAACATTTAGGGTACCTAGGCCACCCTCGGCAATGGGCCTCGAGAGTTTCGGCAACACTGTCACCAAGGTTTCAAGTAGGGGTTGTGGGTAGCTTATTTTGGGTGGTAGAAGCCAAGGGTTAGGTAGGGGTGAAGCCTGATTTCTAAAAAGGTTAAACAGTTTGGGACATACCCCTATCAATTTGAATAGTTTTTTTTATAGATTTAAAAGAAAAAAATTGGATAAATTACTCATTGATATAATTTGAATAGTTTTGGTAATTTGAATTGTAACCCTAGTACCCTAATTATCTGTATCTTTTTTCGTCTCATTTAGAAAATGTACGTAATATATTAACTTACCTCTTAAAATTTTTAAAGAAATTAATAGAAATTGATTCTTAAAAAAACAATAAATTTTCAATTCACTCAATCAAACCGGCTAGCCCAGCCAACCCAACCAACCCGTTCGGTTTTATTGTTGTTTTGCAAAACGATAGCTCCCAAATTTTCGTCGAAATCGACCCAGTCAACCCTTGAAAATGGATCAAACTGATCAAAATCACAGCTAAAGAAAGATCAATGTAAACTGGATAAACACTCAAGAACAAATCTTTGTTCAGAAAGAAAATATTAAATTATATAATAATAATATAGTAATGATAATAATAATAACTAAACTTTATGTTCTTCCTGGGATTACACAGACAGATTAATCTTTCTTATAGTCTATCCTTCACAACCCACAAAAATTACCCAAATTTAAAAGAATCAATTAAAAGATTAAAAAAAAAAAAAAAACTCTCCAAAATCACTCATCACTGTATCCTCAGCTTCCAACCCTTTATATCTATATCTACACACATTCACTGATAAACATTTGATCTTCATCTTCTGTTTAGTGCTTATTCTCCCACACCGTATCTTCAATCGCAATCCAACCCGCAAACTTCTAAAACGATCCCACCTCGGTCCAAAAACGGGTTGATCCGAACCCATAAAAGCGAGAAGATCGACGCCAATAAAATGGACCATACAATGAGAATGGTGGGAACACTGTTTTGTTTTCCCATCATACCTTTAAGGAAAGGGTAAAGATGTAAAATCACCCATATGGCGAAGAACAACCGACCGAAAAGCGGGCCCCACGACTCGTACCCGTTGCTGATCGCGTCGGATATCCCGACGATCACGCCGATTATGTTGATGATTAGAAGGGTTAATGGTGGGATTAAAAGGGTGGTCCATTTGAAAAGATACAGCTCTGAAAATTCACCATCATCACCTCCTTTTGAGGTGACTGTAAAATTTGTGTTGACTCCTGCTAAGACTTTTAGAAGACCTTGAAAAAGAGCGAAAAGATGCGACGAGACGCCACCGATCACCCAAAACTGCTCGTTTCTCCATAGATCGTCTATACCGACACCGCCCCATTGGATTTCTAGAATGCTTGTAACCGCGATGGATAAAAACATGAGCATGAAAAGAATGCTGGCATAATTGCTAATCTGCAAATGACAGTTACAATTTAGCGAGGTAGTTAATCCATTTACTTATTGGTCGACTTGGGTTAACTTGATCTCTAACGGGTCAACCAGGTAAAATCAAGATTAGAAAAGCTAAAAAGAAAACCAGTGGGTCGGTTGAAAGTCATTCGAAGTGCACTTTAAACGCAAAAAAAAAACCATAAATCGCCTTAGTGTACCTTAAACGCAAAAAAACACCATAAGTCGTCTTAGTGTACTTTAAACGCAAAAAAACACCATAAATCATCTTAGTGTACTTTAAACGCAAAAAAACACCATAAATCGTCTTTGTTTAAAAATTTAGTGTTTTTGAAATTATATTATTTTGTTAATTATATTTGACACACTCATTATCCACTTAACATTGAACTTTTTTAGGTAAAAAGTATTTCGGGTCTACCGAATCCTGCCCTTACTAAAAAGTACCCATTTTTGACTGGTTACCCAACCCGCCTGATGCATAAAAAGGATTTAGACAAAAAAAAAAACTTACCTCGGGAACAATAAACTTCCCAGTGAGTAGACAAACAGCCGGAAGCGTGCAGTAAGCAAGCAGCGGGACAGAAGTCAATGGATAAACGACTGAGTTTATGTATGAGAACCTTTCTAAAGGTTTCAAACCGCACCCATAACCGTACCATATTGGACAATGTCGGCTCAACAAGATTTCAACTGACCCGAGGGCCCACCTAAGAACTTGGTGAAGACGATCCGAAAGATTAATGGGAGCCGAACCCTTGAATGCAGCCCTCTTTGGAATGCAATAAACCGATCGCCAACCGTGGCAATGCATTTTGAAGCCCGTTAGGATATCCTCTGTAACTGAACCGTAAATCCATCCAACCTATTTTGCAAATGCAAATTAGATGTATACCTTGAATAAAATTAACAATACCGAAACAGTTGCTTCATTTTGTAGGTTCCGTGTCTTTCATCTCGTGTTACAGAACAGGGACACACAAAATGAAAGTTCAAGATGTGGCAATTTTGACTCGTTTTACGTTTAATCTCTAACGGGTCACAAGAGAAACATCAACAAATTTAACTACTAAGAAAATGGATCAAATGGTTACAAATTATTTAAAAAAACTTTAAAAATTGCGGAAAAGAACATGTTACGGGTCAACCCGACCCGTATAAAAAATACCACTTTCAAAAAACCTGTTTAGACCCATTACCTAACGATGCCACCCGCCCATTTTGCCACCTCTAAGTTCATTCTTTCTTTCACGTACCTCTTTTCCCCATTCGGTTTTATCTTCATAACCACAACTGATCACATGAATGGCTTCTTTCAATAGTGACGCTGATGTGGCACCCGAAGGTACACCGCCCTCTTCCAAAAGTGTTGAAGCAATAAACACCGGAGATTGACCGAACTTTTTCTCGAACTTTATTTGAGGCATAAGCGATGACTTCTCACTATCTATTCCTACAAAATGAAATACTTAAATATTATTCTATGCGACCAGAACAAAAATATTTCAAACGCGGGTAGTTTAAACATATTACTTACCTTCGATTCCTTCTTCGATATTCTCTAATGCATGTATTTGAATCGAAGTGTCTTTGCTCTTCTTGCTCTTTGTTGACTTTGGCTTTGACTTTCCTTTGGCTTTCTTCTTTCTTGATAAGCAACAACAACATAATAACCATTTAGGCAAACAGTTGCACGTTTTGCCAGGCGGTTTTTTCTTGACCGGAGCATCATAACCGTACAATGCTTGTCTCCTAAACACACACCCAGTTCCAACGTATATCGGCCCTTGGATTCCGTCTAGCCCTTTCATATTAATCTAAACATAAAGTGGATATTAGTATGATCAAATAATATAAAGATTGACTAGGAAACGTCAAAGGGTTTGGGACATACATCAAAGAACACAACGTTGCGATTTGAGTATCGATCATGACGATCAATCCCATCAAATCTTTGAGGAAACTGGACATAGCAAATTTTCTTTCCTGATGTGGGGTCCATCATGAAACACATAGCTTCTCGTAGTGCTTTACTGTTGTTTATGTAGTGATCACAATCGACATTGAGCATATAAGGTGCATTTGTAATGACAGCTGACACTCGGATCTTCAAGAAAACAAAAAAAAAGTCAGAAGTTTTCGTTTAAAACTATATATAAATACCGTAAAGTTGTAAACTTGGAGGTGGTAAAACAGACGGGTTGAGTAACAGGTCAAAATAGTTAATTTTGGTACAGGTTATAAATGAGTGGTCATCTCCAGTTAGAAAACTTCAGAGACTTGAACAATAATAAATTTAGGAAGGTTGGTTGGTGAAATTCAACAAAAAGCCTTTGGTTTTAACTTAATTTTTTTATTTTACCCATTTGACCCGTTAGAAATGAAACAGAACTTGAATTGACCCATTCAAAAGTATGTGTCGAAATTACTGCTGCTATGTAAACAAGAAGAATAAAATACAGTTTATACCAAAGCATTCATGGCACCGGCTTTCTTGTGGTGGTCAAATCCAGGCCTCTTTTCACGCGAAACGTAAACAAGACGTGGTAACTCATTTCCTTCTATGTCATGGACACCATTATTCCCAAGAAACACCTATTTTCATAAAACAATAAAGGAGTTTTTGTTAACATAAATTCTATCCAAATCCAAAAATAAGCTCCTTTATGCTTTACCTGAATCATTCCAGGATGATCCCTAACATCATTTCCAGGCCACGGAGTACCATCCTGCATTGTCCATCCATCTTCCGGTACCTTTTGCGCCATTGTAACAAGCCCATTTATTCTTATCTTAAACTCTTCATATTCCCTCTGTATCAAATTCAAATAGTTTATAGTTAGTACATATCAATTACCAAAGCAAGAAAAAACAAGCTCAAATGGTCAACCTTTTGACCTTGCATTTCGCATTCTGAAAGAAAGCAAAAAAATGATAAAATTTCAACAAAAGGGATCATTTTGTGATAGAACCTGAAAATCAACAACTTTGATAGATAACAAACGGACAACGGTTAGCCCGATTCGAGATGGCAAGCCTCCGATACAAGAACAAGATAATAACACCAAAATACTAGACAACCAAACTAGAACATCTAAAAACAGATATATAGAAAATAATATGGTTCTAACTGTCCCACTAAGTAACCCACATTCCCTGATTAATCAGATCAACCCCCACCTCCTGGATCTATTCTCTTTTTCCCGCCATCTTAGCTTGACCGGGTCTGCCCCGACCCAGTTTGACCCAGCAGGTACGTATCACGACTTGGGTTCGTATCATTTTGGCACATACATTGCCTTATTTTTTACAAAGTGTATGCGTTTAATTCCAATTTCTACAAAGTAAATCATTCTAAAGTCAATACATTTGACCTAAAAAGTCATATTTGATATTCTTACTTTCATAGCACGACGTTCCCGGACAAATGAAGGATGCACTTTATCTTTAAGATAATCAACCTTCTCAGCAAAATACCACTCGGGAGCACGTGGTTCAATGCTAAACTTCTTGCAAAATGGGACCCACTTTCTTGCAAATTCAGATGTTTCTGAGAGCGCTTCAAACGTAAGCATGGCGGCACCATCATCAGAGACATAGCAAGCAACCTTGTCCACCGGATAATCCACCGCCAGGATGGATAACACCGTATTGGCAGTAATTAGTGGCGGTTCTTTCATTGGATCCACCGTACTCACAAAAACGTCTACAGGAGCCAATTCAGATGGCTTCCCCTCTTTCTCATACCTAACAGAAAGTTTCTGTTAAGACTAATCATAACAAATAATATTCGAGAAATGCACATACAAATAAAATGGATCAAAAGGGTTGAAAATTGTAGAAAATTATCATTCAAATGTTTTCAAGCTTCTAAAATATTCTATTGAAGAATTAGTTAACATGTTAACAAATATTAAAAAAGGACACAAATGCTGGTGACCAGGCCTGTTTTGACCCATTGTCCAACTCCCCCGACCCACCCATTATGACACCTCTACTCGCGTTTTTAAATAATGCAAGGTTAAAAGGAGTAAGGGACCATGTACCTTAGTGACAATCGATCAAGGTAGGTTTCACGCTCAATTGGGAACCATTTTGGGAATTGATCAAAGATCCATGAGACCGCAAACCATATCTCACAAATAACTGATATGAGCCATAACGCGTATGCATCATTAACAGGGTGTCGGATTCTATAGTGAAAAAAGAGACCAAGAATCGCCATTCGAATCAATATCACCATTCGGTAAGGATTTATCTTGCTTGAAGAAATAGGTAACTTTCTTGAAAGCGGCTGCCTTCCCTCATCCATCCTATACATACATAACAAATAATAAGTTTCTTAACTTCAATGCATATGTATACGTATACATATCATACACATGTGAGTGTATGAATTCATGTATGCGTGCCTATAACTAGTAAGACAAGATTATTTACACTTTATTGCACATTTGCACCTACATTTTACTCGATGCATTTGACTTGGCACGTAATTTACTTAAAAGTGGCTTCAACGATGATGAAATTCCTAAAATACCCTTCTAAACAAAAAATAAAATCTTGGGGACTAAAATCAACATATTACTTAAATAAACTAATTAAAGCATAAATTATGAAGATAAAATTAAGTACTTGTTAAATACGAAAGCTTTTGTCATTATCTGCTAAAAGATTTGTTTTTTAGTTACAATCTACCATTGCTGCAGAACTAAATTAACGAGCATTAATTAGGATCAAATTATATTGGAAAAAAGCATGTACTTTGGCAGATCAGGATCATCAACATCTCCATCATTTTGGCCACCACCGCCATCACCTTGATGCTTAACCATTTGCAGTTTATCGTTTTGCCTTTTTCTCCATTCTTCCATTCTATCTTTCCATGCAACAGTTCCATACCCATAAACTGCTAAATCTTTCTTAGGATCCATGGGTCGAGGTGGCACTAAAACATAAAAACACCAATAATAAACAAATGAAAATTAATCCAAGAAAGCTACAAAAATTGAAACTTTACATTTGATCAAAAACGAATTACTTACAAGAAACTGATGAAGCAGTGTCTGAAAATGGCATAGGGTGAACTCGCTTTGCCCGATTCATAAATGGTGGGATGATTAAAGCATGCTTGTCGGCCGAAATCCCATCATCCTATAATTACCAAAATGATCACATTAACTAACCAAAAGAAAAGCACTTTGACCCATGAACCTTTTGACTTTTTGTAGTTAGCAGAGGTGCTTAAATTCTAATATAAATTCATAATTAAAAAAACTTTTGCAACACCTTCATATATTTTCTAACTCTGATACTGAACTTACCAATGTGAAATCACAAATACGGATTTGACTAAATGACCCTATGATGTTTGGTACTCGGTGTTTAAAATTTTCAAAATAAAGTACTAAATTAAAGAACTTATGCATCGTATCATAGAATTTCTAACTCTGCTACTAAGATATACATAATCAGAATTACGATAAAAGAATGTCCTTATACCTCTTGACCATATGTAAGAAGAGGGATCTCGGGGTTTAGAGCAGCAGCATCCACCTCCGAAGGGGTGGCAGAACCAGAAGCATTAGGCGCACCCCGCCCACTATTAAAGCGGGACGAAAGAACAGCCTCAGAAACACCATGACCATCTCGCCTCGAATAATTTGCAAGATCGAATTCATTATCCAGATCATCAAACTCCTCTTCATCTTCATCGCCATCAACTCGTGGACTCCCTAACCATGATCCAACTTATTATTTTCACAAAATCTTTAAACTTGACCAAAATTCGAACACAAAAAGCAGATTATCACTACCTTTAATCCGTTTAAATCGAGTTTTGCATTGAGGGCAGGCTTGATTACCCTCTCTTCTTTCATATTCATAGCAAGGTCTACATATTGGGAAAGCACATTCATTACAAGCAACAAATGGCTCACCATCAACTGTTATTTCAATCTCATCACCACAAATCTGGCATATCTGCCCACTTAATTCTTTTACAGATGTCACCTATTAAAAGAAATAAAACAACATTAACTACAGATCAAGAAGTCAAACCACACAGTAATAAGTTCTCATCAAAAGTCAACTAGATTATGAAGATCTTAACTCAAGATCCCTAATTTATACAGATTTTCAGCCTAAATTTATATGATTTGTGTCATATTAAACCCAAATCTAACATATGACCAGTAATTATTATCCAAATGTGTAATTTTTGAACACAATTCAAGCCACCGACAGACATAAATGTAAACAAATATGCACAAATTTAAGTTAAAAGTTCAAGATTTTGCAAATTAGGTTATAAAATTGAAAAGATTTGCAGATTGGGGAATTGGGGATGTAAGCTTACTCTTCCAACTTCATCAGCATTGATCAGAACAAATTCATTCCGATTGTGTGAGCCAGCTACAAGTCTTCCTTTGGTATCCATTGAATCTCACACCAAACACACACTAATTTCACACAAACACTTCAAGAAACACACACTTAACAGGAACCCACTTCACAATACGAGTTTCTTGAAAAACCCATCAAAAAATCAAGAAAGTAGGGACCTTTCACACAAAAACACTTCAAGAAACACACACTTAAGATGAACCCACTTCACAATATCAGTTTCTTGAAAACCCAACCAAGAAATCAAGAAAGTAGAAAGATTTCTCTCTCTAAACTTGATATAAACCAAACCCACGCTATAAAACCTCTGGAAATGAAATGTAACAGAAAACAAGTGTATGATTTTTATAAAATATATCAAGAAAAGATAATAAAAACCCACAAAGATTATATTTTTATTTATTCTTTTCTTGATGGGGAGATGAGAACCCAGTTGGATTAGATGGTCGAATTTCTAGAGAGAGAAAGCGTGTTGGGTTTCTAGAGAGAGAAAGCTAAAGGCTTAATACATAAGGAACACATAAATACATACATACACACACACAGATCGCTTTAATGGATCTCTGAGGGTTTTCTCTGATGATTTTAGTGATATACAGGAGAGTGTGAGTTGTAATTTGGAGGTTGTGGGCCCCTATCAAGTGGTGGTGGTGGTAATATTGACCCCACCATGTCGGTGGTTCCAGAGGGCAAAACTGTAATTTCACTTATCTGAAATCTTCTTGATTTCCCTAAAAGATGAAATCTTTAAGATTGATTGTCGGTGGGGTTTGTGGATCTTGAAGTTTTGTGTGGTGATTGTCCGGCGCGGCGGTGGTGGTGGTTGCCGGAGGTGGTGGTGGGATTTCATCGGTGAAGGTTACGGTCAAATGAGAGAGAAAGATTGTGTACATGGTGTGGTATACATTACATACATGGATATACATATAAAGATCTTGTATGTATAGGTGAACAATAAACATTACACATAAGAGTTAGAGCTTAAGACATAGTAGGTCACGTGCAATACATATGCTTAAAGTTTTATAGATCTTTTGGAGTTTTTTAATTACAATAGCATTCACATCCTATGAATTAAAAATATACGAATGTGATTTCTTATATTATATGAAATGATTTTAAATGGTTGTGAGTTAAGTAGAAAGAAAATATTAATATTTATCTGTAAATTTAAAGATTTACTTTCCAATCCTTATAACTTTTTTAATATTTTTAAAAGTGATTGTGGGTGGAGAAGAGGGAAAAGTTAATAAAAAAGGTATAAAAATATATTGTTTAATTGAAAGAAGAGAAAATAAATGATGATTTATAATGTAATTATAAGGATGAAAATAAAAAATGAGATGTGAGTGCTCTAAGAAGTTTTCACTTTAGAATAAGATTTAAAATTTATTGATTTGTATCACCTAATATGAAGGGGCTCTTTTTTTAAATCGTGTATGTTTTATTTTCAGATTAAGATGTTTTACGTACGAGATTAATAATCACATAAAACATAAGTTTTTATATTGAGAATAATATTTTTTTTCTATGAAAAATGAAGTTTTAGTTTTGTCTATCGAAAATCTGAAATAGACTGAAGATTTTTCTTTTACAGACAGAGAACCATTATAACGTTTTAAGTTAAGACGACGTAACTGTTCATGAAATAGTGTGTTAGTGGTTATAACTATCGGTATGTATTCGATTATATGGATAGCAACATTGTTAGTAGGAAAAACCCTTCACAATAACTCATTCAACGATAACTCAATTACCGTTGATGAATGGTCCCTCGACAGTAACAAGTTACTATTGATCGCCCATGCACGCTTGGTCCCTGCCTTGGGCATTAACCCATAACCCTAGTCAAGGAGACGCACTTCTTTGAATCTTTTGTCAAATGGGTGCTACCTCGTAACTTATATGAAATGATATTATAATTTACTTTGGTTGTTAAGTAAATATAATTATACCAAAATCAAATTAATGTCACTAAATTTATCAATACTATTTTTTACATCTAAAAATTTATCAAATAGTCTTTTATAACAATCATGTACCTAGAAAAATACTTACGTTGTCTCATTCTATGTAATTTTATATTAGAGTATATTTAAAGAGTCGGTGAATCGGTGATAGTGATAAAAGTAGTTTCATGTGAGCTCCATATATATACCGGATGTTATCTCATTCAAATTGTGTAATGTGGCTTGTGTGAATGTGATGTTTAATTAAAAGAAATGATAAGGTACAGTGTTATGTTCGGTGGATCTAAAAAATTAAAACAAAATCAAAAGTATATACACACGTACGTTGTAACTATCATCAAAATGCACATAAGGCCCTCTAACACACCTAGGGGCGGTGTACAAGACTGATATAGACGTCACCTAAGACCATCACACCCCATTACGAATGGTCTTATTATTATAATTATGTTTATCAAACATCATACAACCAATAGATACACCTTACAACTTTAGCTAAAAACAACAACTAGTGGAACAAGCTATTTCATCAAAAGTACTCTAAATCACAATCCTAAATTAATTCGAACCGATGCCATCATGTTATGCTTTTATTGATTTGTATAACATATTATATGTTGTTTTGATACATTACAATAGTAACAAGATGTGTATTGTTTGAATAAAAACATTAGATATTGATTAATGTTCACTGTTTTTTTATTTACTTATTAAATAAGAAAATAAAAGTATTAACCAAACAGTACTTAAAAAGTAATTAACATCAAGTGTCACTATTTCTATATGCAACAAAACAATATGTGATGTTACATAGGGTGGACTGCCACCCACCATTTTGTCTATTCTACTTTGCTGTGTTATATGCTTTTATGTGCTTTTCCCTAGCAAAGTTGAAAATATTTTAATATATAAATTAATAATTTAATTTAGCATCACCAATCAATTTCAATAACGGTAATTAAATTATTATTTAAAGCTTGAATTGTTATGAGAGCATAAAGACACGAAATAAATGACTTTTGAACTTCTATTGTTTGCAGATTAGTAAATTATAAAATCTTTTAACAGCTAATTAGATAACTGACGGGTCACTAGCCCACCCGATTATTTTTATTACTCAAGTATAAAACCTGAGATCATACTCAGGTGGAAACTTACATAAGGTGACAAAACCCCCTGACCCACCTAGAATTCCATATTATTTTTTTCACAAGTGAGACTTGAACTCAAGACCTCCATTTATTTTTATAAGATCTTGAGATACTTCAGCTTAACCAGTTGAGATAAGGATCATTTATTAGTAGATTACAAAAATACCAGAAATTGATGATTAAAACCGTGTCTTAAATAGTGTTTTAAAAACCACACATGGTTGCATGATCCGACATGAAATTGTGTGTGTCGTTGGTTTATGTTGCAAGCTAATGAACCATACACAAACGAGCCAGCCACTTTAACCGAATAAGAAAATATTTGATGAAAGTTGAAGCAACCAATGAAAAGCGCAAATGGTTGATTCCTTATCGGTCGACTAGTGATTCGGTAAACCCGGAGAACCACGCCTAGTTTTTAAAACATTCGGTAAGCAGCCATTTTAGTACCTATATTGCTTAAAACATGACATTTTAGTAAATAAAGACAAGACACATAAGCAAGAAGTTAGAAACAAACGGAAACACAAGAACGGGAAAAAGAAATAAAAACTATAGACAAAGAAATACATGAAGTACACTCTAAACTACCACTAAGAGCATTTACATTAGATTCACCAACTCTATATTTTAAGAATATTATTAATAATACCACTCCATTAAATTTACTATCGCTAATAAATATCATCATATTATAAAAGTTTGCAATACTAACACATCAAATTTAGGGATCTACTTTTCATTTTCCATCAAACTATTGTGAGTATGTAAATAGAAAAAACAATAAAATAAGTGTTTGTAAGATATAATAAAAAAGATGATTTTCAATTTTTAATTAAATTACAGGGATAAAAATAATGAATCCGCTATAATTAAGACCTAATAGTCTAGTGGTATAATGTTTGCCTCAATATAAGTTTAAATCCTTAAGTTCAAAATTAAATGGAATTATACATTAAAAAAATTATAGTAAAAAGATACGTACTACCACCAAGAAATAACCGAGCCCCAAGAATATATCTACATATATAATTTAAATGTAGTAATCGACCTGCAGAGGATAGCTCCGGTACAAACTCTATGCTACCTAAAAACCATAAGAACAGATCTGGTGCGTTGATTAAATATATTAATGGCTAAGATTAATGACAACTCATTAATCTTTAATTTGGCTAATAACGAACAAAAATAAGAGCAAATTAGTAATTAGTGATAACTAAAGAAAACTAAATAAACGTCCATAATAACTTTTAGATGCTTCATGTCTTGACTTTTTTCAAAAAGTAATAACTAATTCTATCAATTTTTTAAAACTAACATATCTTTTATATACTTTATAAATTTTTTTTAAAAAGAATTATACCATAAAATCAAGTATTTTATTATCTTCAATATGTGTATAATATTACTATATTTTTTTCAAAAAATAATAACATGCTTTTAAAAAGTTTTCGAAAATAACACTTGATAAATATAAATGGTGCTGCTTTCGAAAAATAACATACAACGAAAATAGTACTTTATAGTTTTAACTAAAACTTTATAACACAAAATAATCACTTCATATATAAAAGTAACGCTTGAATACATATGTTTAAAACACATCACCATTTTAACAATTAAAACATCAAATTTTACCTTAAAGTAGCACATGCACTTAAAACAACATATAAAACTAAAACAATACTTAATGAACATAACATTACATAATATCAACACAACACTTTATAATATCAAAAGCACACTTGAAAATGCCTAATAAATACTTAACAAAAGTAAAATAGTACTTTAATATAATTTTTTTAATTCAAAATAACATCGTTTTAACAATGAAAAACATCAAAATTTACCTAAAAGCAACATATACGGCTAAAATAGCATATTAACCTTAAATACCACATAACGTAAAATAGTACGGTCGACCAAAAGAATGTGATCGCAACAGTGATTTGAATGTGAATGTGAATGCAAATGAATATGAAATAATGAATGAATATAAAATTATAATTTCTGATGGTTAACTACGTTTAAATTAAAAAAATTAATTTAAGAGTTATTTGAATTGCATGAGATAAGGAGTTATCAAAACAAACTTAAATTGCTATGACAAAATTACCCCTACTGCATACTAAGCAAACAGTATACGTGGCGAAATAATATATGTTCTCACAGTTTTTACAAAATAATAGGTTTGTATATGATCCTACTCCTCGACCTGCATCTTTAATATATATATATATATATATATATATATATATAGAGAGAGAGAGAGAGAGAGAGAATAGGGTTATCTTGAGAACTATTTTTTTTGTGAGAACATAAGAACCAATATAAGTCACACATTTCTTATCACATGCTATTTTCTATTTTTTTTAAAATGTTCATAACTTTTTTTCATAACATCATTTTTTAAAAAAAAAATCACCATTAATTTCAGTATTTTTTTATCTTTCCAACGCCTATCATATTAGTATATATATTTTTTTTAAAATCATCCACCCGTTATTCACATGTGTGTAAAGCGAATTTTGTAAAAAAACGAGAATTTTTTTTATTTTCTATAAATTTTTTTTATGAAAGAGGGAAACTAGAAAATATTTTTGTGTTTTTATTTTTCCTATTTTTTTGTTATTTTTTATTTTATAATTTATTTTATGGTGTTTTTGTTAAATACTATTTTGCCGTTAAAAACTAGTGGCTCACATTAGTTAGTAAAGTTCTCACAAAAAAAGAAAGTTCTCATTTGACTCCTTCCACGTGTGTGTATATATATATATATATATATATATATAATATACAGCACTTTAGTAACAATTTTGAATAAATAACTATATTCAAACAGTTTAAATTTTATAGTCTCAATTGTTTGGTCTAACAAATTCAAGTTTATTAATATAGATTTCAATTGAAACCTACTCTTCCCCTTTTGACATGTTAATAATCTCTTAAAAATAGGAGGATAATTTGGTAATGTTACAAGAAATAGTAAATATCAAGAAACATAAAGAAAAAAGTAGACATAAGAAAGGAATGAAATTTGTTTACAGAACATCCTTTGTGTCGGTGCATCAAAAGAATCCAACCCTTTCTGGGGATCAAATATCTTAAATAGTTAAAGCCAATTATTAATTTAGCAATGATATTTAAATGACAACAAATGAAAAATAGGTTCAAAAATCAAAATACATGACACCAATTATTTTTATAAATATAGATTTATTAATAGTATTTGTAAGACCATTACGATAAAAAAAACATATATTTATTTCACTTTTAACAAAGATGAGCGACCTCCGGTGAAATACATACCCAGACGACCAAAAACATACATGTGAGTGCGCAAAGCGGACTATATTTGTTTGTATGAAAGCGGGAAAGATCATATATTACAAGTAATATCAAAGTCACTTATGTTCTGTATTATTTATGATAGTGGACCTCATCAGAACGACGAGTCTCAAGGATTTTTTGTGATACCTTCGGCAAATTCTATATATCGTTCTATTTTGTTCATAGGAAAAATACTGGACCATAAGAAATACAATGTTTTAAAATATCATCAATGCATTTTGGACACGTTTGTTATGGATGAGAGGAGAATTTTATAATTAAGTTTGCTTAAACGTAAGCAATCAGTGATGGATGACCTTCTAGAAAATTTCATTTGAGAAACCAAAAACAAATTCATAAGCTCTATGAAAATGGACACTATTGGTTAGTATGAGATGTCGATGATACAATATTAGTCACAAAAAGTCTCGAGTTTGAGATGAGTATGATAAGACATAAGTGATTATGCTTTTTTATCCGCACATAAATTCAAAACACAAACCATGTAAATAGAGCTATAAGAATGTCACTATTTAAAATGTATATTACTACATGCTCAACTAAAATTAAACTTGCAAAGTTCAGTGATGTAGCACACACATTATAATATTTATGCTAGCAGTGTAGGCCTATGTACTTTATACATGCATTATTAATTAAAAGGATTAAAAAATTTTACGTGGGTTTGGTTTGTTGGTCTTTTATTCTCATGTCAATACACTTACACCCCCACCACCTCGGTTCGAACCCAGGGGACTCTTTTTTATATTTGCTCTATTTTTTATCCCATTCCATACTTTTCTATTAGATGACATGATGCGTATGAACTGCCTAACCTTTCGATGTAGTAACCAAACTCTAAAACTTTGATATTGAAACTTAAGTTAAGTATGCAAAATATAATATATCTCAAACGAAATATCGGTGGTAAGTTACAACTTCAACCCAACATTTTTAACATTCAAACTTTGATATAAGTTTTAACTTTTTTCCTTAAAACTTTAAACGTTAAACTTTATACCCCATGTGATATATATAAAATATACGCTATTTACCCGTTATATTTTACTATTCAATAAATTTCGTTCACTAACCTTTTAGTAAAAAAAAAGAAACTATTTTGTGGTTGCTTTTAACTTTTTTCTTTACTTTTGAAAATAATTTTTGTTAAAATGAGATTTCTATTTAGATAGGTATTTTTTCGGGTATCGTAGGTTATATCTACTTTCGATGACGTGCTTTCATACGTTTCTTTTATATACTTAACCACGTTAATGTCAACGCTACAAGAAGCGTAACAAAGTTCACAAATGCGCCACATAGCGCGGGTTAGTTTCTAGTTATATCTAAAAACAGTTACTTATTATCTAGCTTAATGTGTGAAATTATGTTATACTTTCACATATTTAGAGAATAAAGTTTAAACTCTATATTTAGACTGTTGTTATAAAATTCATTAATAATCATATCGTATCAAGACACTTAAAATTGTCTCTAGATCTCTTAACACGATAAACATAAGTTTTTCTATTAAAAGATGTATTTGATATCTTTACGTCGGCTAGTTTTAGTATTGGAAACGTAGAAAAAAATAAATATATAATTAAATATCCAAACTTATAATATTATAATTCGAAATACCAAATTTATATACTAAATCAATCACAGGGAAAAGTCAAACCACATGTTATGACCATGGGCCACAAAAACGAACATATAGAAAAATCAATGAACAAACTTAAGTATATAATTAAGTTCTTCAGAAAAAAATAAAAACATCAGGACATAAATTAATACGTAACTAGTAATTTTACCCGTCACGTGTTGCGGAGGCGGCGTATGTAGAGTTGCAAAGTAAATGTAGTTCAGAAATTTACGTTGAAACGAGTAATTTTGTAAGCAATACATCAAAGAAGAATTGAAATCAAAGAAGAAGAACTCTAGTATTCAAAGTAATCAAAAACAATTTAGAAGAAGTAATGAATGCATCTTGTTCCCACTCTCTACAACTCTATTAATACGACCTAACATAACAAACATTCTACACTTTTAACCCTTGTACAAACGAAAAACAACACAAACAGTCCCTGAACTTCACAGAAGTGAAAATAATACAAGAACTGAAAACAGCACAAGAACCGTAAACAACACAAAAACAGTACAAAAACTAACATATGATTTTTGACTTTAACTCTCATCAGATTTGAATGTACATTGTCGAATAAAACGTATTATATTTGACCTAATTATCAACAAAATTTACGGCGAAATGTAAACCGATTCAAAACGTACATAAAAATAAGAAATTAAAGGAAGGACGGTTGTGGGTCACCCTTTATTTGCTGAAGCGTCTTCGACTTCATTGCACAAATAGACGAAACCTCTTCGCAATTAAAGATAGTTTTATGATTTATTCTGATATTTCTTAAATTGATCTTTACATACCGACATAACTCATAAGGATTTAATAATATATATAATTTGTCTTGAAAAAGAAAAGAAAAATATGACAAAAGTATTGAAGAAAGAAGCATGTGTGGTGATGGAAGCGATAGTATAACCACGCCACGTGTTATGACCATGGAAAATGGAACATGGAGTGTTTAAAATTATAAAATATGTAATTTATTGTATAAATAATATTTAAGAAAGATGGTGACAAAACAAAATGCATTTATTATATTATTTTTTATTATATATATAAAAGAAAATACGAAAACACGTGGGGATGGATTCTTGTCACTAGTGTGTCTACATCATGCCATTAATTCCTGTATCTGCCCTTCATGTTAAATCACACAATATTTAGCCATTTTTTTCTAGTTATATCTGCAATAAAAATTGAATATACGAACATAAGTTCGAATAGGATCAACTAGAACAAAAATAAGCAATGAGTTGAACCCTTCTTTGGTATCAAGGTAGTCATGATGAATAGTCAGCGTCTTCAAGAAATGCTTAAAGAATAAGACTCATTACAAACATGTGATTATTAAGTGTCAGTCGGTTATTTTATCCCACCTTTTATAAAGAAAAGAACTTAAATAAAGATAATTAATAGCTTGATGATACATTAATACAAAACTTCTTCTTCGAGCACACACAATAAAATCTTAAAAAGTCAAGTGAAATTCAATCCATAAAATAATTTGATCTCTGAATAACATGATTGTGGTAAAAGGTTGTAATACTAAAGAAATCATTACCACATGACATAGAGGGGGAGGCCATAAGCATTTACACTGTTAAATAGATTTTTGACGGAATTAAAACGACATATATGGTAGAATCATAACTATAGAATACGACCTGAATCGAAATGCATAAATTTTTCTTGCACACTACATAAATTAGGGGTATTCAAAAGAACCGAAATCCAAAAAAAAACAACAACAATCGTAATCCAATCTGTATCCAAAACTGAATAATCTAATCCAAATTCTTATTCGGATATTCGGATCAGATCTCATCCGAATCCGCAATTTCTTATTCGAATTTCGGATATCATAATTTTTTATTTGGATTATTCGGATATCTGATTAAACCGAATAAGAATCTATTATATTTCTAGTCCAACACTCATTACCCAACTACCTATTATATTTTCAGCCCAATACTCGAGAGTATTAACACATTATAGTCCAATACTCATAACTCGTCTGTGTTCTAAATTAAATATTATAATCTTACGTTTCTATACGATTAACCCTTATGTTTGAATTTCAAATATGTGTTTAAGACAAATTTGTATTTATGGTTTTATATGTTTATTATGATTAAAAAATTAGCAAAACAAATAGTAACAAAAAATAAGGAAAATTATTATTCAATTTATTCGGATGAATTCGGATTTATCCGAATCGATCAAAATTGAATTCGGATAGATTCGGATTGAATAGAAATATCCCCTATTCGGATCGTATCGGATTTCAAATAGAAACATGAAGTTTTCAAATCCGTATAATCTGATCCGAATAATTCATTATCTGTTTCAATGAACACACCTAATATATAGATAGTGAGAAGGGATATTTTACATTCTATTGGGGCTATAATCGAAGATACCATTGTCACTGTTATAAAAGTTCCTATAAAATGAGAATGCCATGTGGTTTTAACTATTGATTTACGTAATTAAAAATCAACAATTAAGTTTGCGAAACCTAGAATTCAATCACTGATTCAATTTGAGTAACTCTATAAGATAGACCTAAACAGAAAACTAAAGAGTAACGACAACAAATTATTGAGTTCAATAGCTACTCATATAAAAATATTTGTTGGGTTGTGAAGACCTTTATCAAATATGGATCCAAGTCCATTTAGGTAATGGCTTTTTGAGTAAGCTTTGAAATTTAAACTAGTAGTTATTTGGAGAAGCTTTGTACTAGTAGCTTCTCGAGGAAGCCTTGGACTAGCTTGTTGAGTAAGCTTTAAAATCCTTAGTTTTTTGTTTTTTTATATATAAACATCATATGTCATTGTAATCTTCTTGAGCACCTAAATATAAAAATCACTAGTTGCAGAGAGTAGACGAGATCACACCAATCAACCACTATTCATCTTCGTGTTCATCATTTTCTTTGATTATTTCTTTTGTGTTTGCTATCATGAGTGTTATAGTGATTGTGAGCATCATCAATTGACCCTAACATTATTAACTTTAGAGATATAGTAATAAGGACAAGACAAAAAGCATCGACATAACCAGAAGCGACCCTTCTTTCACAAAGAAGAGAACATATTATTCACAATTTCACTTGATGATCAGATGCGAATTGAAATCTAAGTATTAACAATTTTAAATATTCAGATAAGAAAATGAAATATCAATATAATTCATAGAGTCATACGATCTGAATGCTACACTAAATAGATAAGCTAGATGATGGAAGGAGAATATAGAAGATTATACCACGAGTGATAGAGCAGATTTTGATTCTTGTATATCTATACCAAATCATATTTTAACTCAAGTGGTTGATGTGAGGTATCTAAAACCTAAGGGTGCAAACGAGCCGAGTCGAGCCGAGCCCGAGCCCGTATGAGCTATAGCTTGGCTCGTGATGACTTAGGAGACCTAGAGCTTGAGCTCAGCTCGTTTCAAGCTTTATTTTTAAAGCTCGAGATCGGCTCGACAAATACTTTTCCAAGCTCGGGCTCGACTCGTTTATTTATTTAAATATTATTTTTAATATTTTAATATTTAATTTTGATATATATTTATAATTATATATTTTACATATAACATTATTCATATTATTTAATTGTTTTTTATAATAACTTTATATATAATAGATATTATTTATATAATATATATAATAAATTAAATAAAAATATATAAATAAAAAGTTCGTTTAGGCTCGCAAGCCAGCTCGAGCTCGATACGTGAAGCTCGGGCTCGATAATTAAACGAGCTTTTTTTCAAGCTTGAGCTCGGCTCGGGCTCGGGCTCGATAAAGCTCGGCTCATTTCGAGCTTTTTATCGATCCGATCTCGAGTAGCTCACGAGCGGCTTGGTTTGTTTGCACCCCTACTAAAACTTTATAAAAATAAGGGTAAATTTTAAGTTCAAGTCCCACCTGTGGAAAAAAAGGGGTTTTTAAGTTGGGCAAGAGGGTTTTCTCTCATCTGTTGGTGATCTCAGGTTACATACTCGAGTAATGAAGTTGATCGGGTAGACTAGTGGTATGTCAGTGATCCAATTTGTCCGTTAAGAAAAAACACGTCGTTATAAATTCTTCTTTGGTTTAACAAATTGTGTTTTTTTAGTTGGGTGCTTATTATCTTTTTCCAAATCTTTCTACTTTAATAAAATAGTAAATGTGGATGCCACGTGTCAACACTATATTCATTCTCATCAAACTTTTCTCGTTTCTCTCTCCTATTAAATAACTACATTAATTACTAATTATATTATTTGTTCTTACATTATAATTAGTTTTTTAATAAATTAAGAAATAGATCTTTTTATTAATATTATTTCTCTATAAATAGTTTTTTTATAAAAAATCAAACTATTTTAACGTAATATTTTAAAATTGGTTTTTCTAAAGTAAATTTTTCATAAAATAAAAAAAATTAAAATAGAGAGTTATAGTAAGAATATTTTTAAAAATGAAAAATTTTTAAAATGTTATTTTAAAACAAAATGTTTAATTTATCTTTAAAAAAAATTTAAAAAGTTTATATTATTATTTTGTTACTTATAGTTATTAATCATACGTAATTCTAATGATATTATGTCTTAATATATAGTTTTATAATTAAGAATTTTTATTCTATTTAATATTTTATTTGTTTAACCCGTGTAATACACGGGTTTATTAAAATCGGAATAATATATCGAAAGTCATAACCACCAACCATTTGGTTGAGTGGTAGTCTCATGACTTTCTCTAGGGGAG